>CM031239.1:30884797-30984127 GCA_018340775.1 Taxus wallichiana var. yunnanensis | reverse complement strand
GGAATGACGGCGAATAGTTTTCTTTCTTCCCGACTTTCTCTTGTAAAATATTTAAAGTGTGTTGACACAAGCGATGACATCATCCATGTTGCACCATGGGATGATGTCATCCACTAAGATTGTCAAAAGTCAACACATGACTTTGTAATCTATTGTAAGATATTTTTGTAATTAGGTGGTTGGTTCCTTTTTGCTTCCCTTCTTCTCTTCTTACATAAATACTCGAATACTTGTTATATTCGGGTGGATATCTTTTAGATGAAAAATAGAAGTGAGAAGAAAGGTTTTGTACTCTTTGTATGTGAGAAGAAGATATTAATAAAAATATTAAGACTTTGTGTTGAATATGTGTGTTATGGGCATCTGATCTTTCTTATGTCAGATCTATGTGTTTATTCTGTTGGATCTATCTCTACTTTTTGTCATTTATTCATCAGATATTGCTTTATTTGTTTATGTAAGTAGGTTTGGATCTGTTTACTACTAATCCCAAAACATAAACCCTCTAACCTTTACTTTGGAATTCATTTCTTTTCTCCCTTGGACACGATCTTTCTTCATCCTCTCTTTCATTCCTTTCTTTCGTGATTGGAAACACCCCCTCTTGGGATGAGATCCCAAACCCACGAAGGTAGAATATTGTAAGACTTGCATATTCCTCTTGGTTGAATAGCAATAAACCAATTTCACTTTCTTGACTCAAGAGGGGCTATACCTGCACACTATTGGCTTGTTCTATCCATAATCACTTGCCCAAGTGACATATTTTCAAACCAACGGTTTTGGTGACTCCGTTGGGGATCGGGTCTATCGGATCTATGATGGTGGTATGATAGAAAATCGGTAAAAATCGAAAAAATCACTATCTGTTTGCAGATTTTAACTTTTGTTCAAAATCTAATTTTTTTGCAAAAAGTACCCAAATTGAAAATTTTCTTGAGATCCATAGATGCGGCCTAGTTGGAGACCTTTAGTTTGCTTGACTTTTTATGAAAATATGTATTTTTAAGTAGATCGAGTTTTTGACTATTTACCAAAATTTTCAAACTCTTTGAAAAAGTCAACTTTAGATTTGAAAATCAGCTTACTAAGCTTCACTATCATTTATCCTCATTGTTCTTTATCATTAAACCCTGATCGGTTTTGAAAAAGGATAAAATTAAATATTCGAGGAAAAGTACATCTTGCTGATTTTGTTCGGAAAAATCAGAAAATCAGCAAGTCTGACCAAAAGAATTTTTATATCGCTTCCAATATTGCAGATCGAGGAAGGTACTGTTTGGTAGGAAAACCATTTACTCGTAGCGGGGAGAGCTCGTGGAGAATTCGATCCTACTTTTGATGCTGCTTTAAAAGGAACTGACTTTAATATAACACTAGTGTGCACTTTTCATCACTAAGTTCGGGTGATCGGTCAGCGAGAGTGCCTCACCTCCACAAAAGAACCATTTTTTCACAAGGAGCCTCCATCCCTTTGTAGTGCCTTGCTTCTCGGTGGGGCTGTACTTTCAGCCCAAGTTCTTTTTCACCCAGATGAGATGGCGGGTACCATGGGGGAAATGCTATGGGTCCCACGGCTTTGCCGCATCTGTTCATACTCCCACATTGAAAGCGGAAAGAATTTTCCCAAATTTGACAAGGAGTGGGAACCAAGCACAGGATTCACACATATCTGCATTCATCATGTCATGTAGTATCTGGATGTGACCCATGAAGATGTGTCGGTTTTCCTTTTAGAAACTTTACTGAGGGCCCACTGGCATAATGGTTTCGGCATTTGCCGGCCGGATCTATTACCGGTTAGGCCACCTTATGGGATGCTTTTGAAGATAGTACAAGCCTTCGGAAGATGCATTTGCATTGTTATCATAGATCACTCACCTAAAGAAGGAGACCAATGAAACCATGTGCGATTTTATTGCGGGTTGAAAACATTAATCAATCGTGTCCCTATTGCTATGCTTCAAACACTAGAAAATCGAAGTGTTTCTTCATGAACACCATGAGCTTTGAAAGTAATTTTCTTACTCCTACAAGAAACAATTAGCTACCTTGATTCTCACCTAAGCTGCTGCCATCCAAATTGAAGATAATTTGCTAATATTTGGCAAATTAAAAGGGAATCATCTAAGCTTAAATCTTTGGGCCCTTCTCCCTTCTACTTAAATCGATCAGGCATTTCAAAGATGGTGAATGACTTACTCACATTAAAAAAGTAGTTAGCTTAAGCTTCCCCGATTCTTCATCTTAGGATATTCCACGAAGGAATTTCATTTCCAACAATGTTCCACAAAGGCTGCGCTTGCCTACTTGCTCCTCATGATTGGCGCTTGAGGCTCCTTGATCGACACTTTAGTTGAAATCGAAGAAGAGGAACAAAATTATGAAGAACCTTTATCTCAAGGCGAAGATGATCAAGATTTCGGTGAACCATTTGGTGACTCTACTATCGGGTATATGGAATTTGATTAGGAAGAATCGATGAAGAAGAGGGGGTACACAAGGTATGCAAGTGGACAATCATATGCTTTGTTTTTACCAGCTTCATGAGGAAAAGAAGCGAGTCATTTGTCGATGTGCGGAAAAGATAAGGCCGTGTCAAACATGCCTCCAACCATTGCTAAAAGAGGTAATCCTCTTCCTACTCAACCCCTTGTTAAGTCTTTTACAAATAAATCTTTTCCCCATCTCTCCTCCAAATCAGCCTTCTTCTATTTCCATGAAGACCAGTAATCCTACTCTACCATTGTGAAGTGAGGGACTCATTCCTTCACCAGCGCAACCCTTAGCCATGTTTGACATCATAGATCATGCTAAGAAGACTAAGATCCAAATGTCTAAAGCCGAGTATCTTCAGTCAAACCCCGAACAACTTATAAGGTTGACCACGTATATTCAAAGCCAAGCTGTCATATCTCCCCAGATCCCCCTAAAAGGAATCCTTTCCACTCCTCTTGTGTCCTACATAAATGTTGCCTCAACATCTGCATCAGGTAAGATAGAACCTTTCTATATCTCCCTCCTAATCAATGGCCACAAATTAAGTAACTCCATAATTGATTCTAGAGCTTTTGATAACGTCATGCCAGTAAAAGTCACCCATGCTTTGGGCCTCACCCTTACCAAGCCTTTTGGAAGATGTTATTCCTTAGAAACCAAGCAGGTCCTGCTGATTGGTCAAATCAAAGACGCGCAGTTCGCATTTGTGGCATTCCCAGAGAAAAGAGTAAAGATGACTGTCCTTGTTGCCGACATTCCAGCAGCCTATGGAATTTTGTTGGGAAGAAGTTTTTGTAGTGAAGTTGGTGGGGAGATTCATATGGGTGATCCAAGGCTAGAATCCCCGTCAAAGGTGTAATGCAGACATTGGAACCAAAATCACAAAAGAAGTACTTGGTTACTAACTCTGAGGACCCCAAAGCTCAAATTCTTTTCAAATATTCAGGAATGGGGAACTATTTCTTGTCTACCAAGTCTAACCAAATGGTTGTGTTGATGCAAAATCACAGCACCCCTGGATGTTGATCAGGTTTCTAAGTTGATCTTCATGGCATCCAGTGTGATTGCACAACATTGAATCCTTTCTCCAGGTGTGGGACCTATAAAATGGGAAAGGAATCTCCGAGGAAGGGCTGGTTCCTACTCCTAAACTACCTACCACAAGCTATTCCAGTGTAGGCAAGCTAATCTAATCCTAATCTAACCATGCCAAGGAGACAGAGAGAGAGAGAGAGAAGGGAAAAACAGCAAAAGCCTACACTAAAACGGTGATACACCAGAGAAGGAGAATGTTGAACATCTATCAAAACTACCATGGAAAAAAGAGGGTGAGCAATGGGAAGGATGGATAGATGCATCACGAGGCCCAATGATAGATTTCACAGAAAAATGTCCCAAAACTCCATGAACACGGCTCCCAAACCTGTAATGAACATTCAAACGTGTAAAAATACCTATAATGAAGAGAGGAAAGAAGAAAACAAGCAAAAGAACGAGCAAGGATGGATGATGCATCACAAAAATGTTTTTGTTGCTCCGTAGGAAGTTTGCACGAAGAGCATTTCATTAGTAAAAGGCAAAAATGACATTACAAAGTAGGGAGGAGGTTCGAACTCCATTTTGAACCCTAGAGAAGAAAAGAGGCAAGTTAAGAAAATGTGAAAAGTTACGAGAAAACAAGCTTGGGCAGGAAAAATCATAAAAATGGCTAAGTCCTAGTCCTCATGACAGTCGGGACGTGAGGGACATCGGGCGGAATCGGCGAAAGGCCACGGAGTAGTCTGCGGGGAAAAGGAACATCCAGGGCCGTCGGGACACATGGGACGTGGAAATCTGTTCGGCGAAGGAGAAGAAAATTGACTAATTGCTTTGGGACATTCGGGAAAAGAATATGCGAAGGGCGTGAACCGAAGGCGGTTCAGCCAAAATGGGAACTTTCGCCTTTGGGACATCTGGGACAAAGGGACGCGGAAGACGCGGATAGCCGAAAAACACGAGATCCAATCGATCATGCCACACGTCCACTTTGGAAAAAAAGGGATAGGGAAGCCCAATCGGGTGGATCGGAAGTTTTTGTCCCAGGCATAAAGTTTGGGACATCGGGACAAATGGACGCGGTGGACGCGAAATAGCCACAAACCCATGGACCAACCAAATCATGACACGTGTCACAGGAGAAAAGTCCCAAATTCAAAGGGCGAGGTTTGAGGGTCGGCTGAGCCAATCAAAAGAGGACACGTGTCCTATGGAGAAAGGAATGCGGAGCTCGGGAGGACTTAGAGAATTTGGCAAAAGTCTTGGGCCCAAAGTTCAACAAGACAAAGGTTGACCCCGCGCCCGTCCTCCAACCAAATCATGCCACGTGCCCCGGCTACTCGTCGACACGTTGGAGGAATTTTGGAAAATCTGCCAAGGCTAAAATGAAGTAAAATAAAGCGGAAGGGTGCGACTAATTAAATTTTGCCACGTGTCATCCGGTGTGGCAAAGCGCGAGAAAAGATTCAAAACCTATTTTTGCCTGTTTGTGCCCTAAATCTTCAGACCTCCATAACTTTCGATCCAGAGCTCGGATTTGCACGTTCTTTATATCATTGGAAAGTTGGTGAAATGCTCTACACGTTTCCAGGGTCAATCTTGCATTTTGGTTTGGTGTGGAGAGAGAAAGTTAAGAAACGGCTCTGACGCGTGATAATAGACAGAAGTGACGTTTCAGCGACCAGCTTTAATACAACGACGACTTACGCCGTTCTCCTTTAAACAGTCAGTCTTCCATTTTGTCGTGGGTTCTCACCTGCCGCCATAATGAAATGAGTTAAATGTGACCTGGGAGTGGTTGGGGTAGATTCGAATCTCCTCTCTCTTCCCTCTCTCTTTCTTCCTATATATTGTACAGAGGGGCTTCTTTCAAAATAATTACAAGTTGTTCATCTTTTCAGCTCTGCCCTCCCTTCTTTTCTTCTCCAGGGTTGAAAATGGAGTTCAAACCTCCTCCCTACTCTGTAATGGAATTTTTTGCCTTTTACTAATGAAATGATGTTCTGTGCAAACTTTTGGAGCAACAAAAAACGTGTTTTGTGATGCATCTGTCCATCCTTGCTCGTTCTTTGCTTGTTTTCTTCTTGCCTCTCTTCATTACAGGTATTTGTGCATGTTTGAATGTTCATTGCAGGTCTGGAGCTGTGTTCATGGAGTTTTGGGACATTTTCTGTGTGAAATCTATCCTTGGGCTTGTGATGCATCTGTCCATCCTTCCCATTGCTCACCTCTCTTTGTTCCATGGCAGTTTTGATAGATGTTCAACATTCTCCTTCTCTGGTGTATCACCGTTTTAGTGTAGGCTTTTGTTGTTTTTCCCTTCTCTCTCTCTCTCTCTGTCTCCTTGGCATGGTTAGATTAGGATTAGATTAGCTTTCTGCACTGGAATAGCTTGTGGCAGGTAGTTTAGGAGTAGGAACCAGCCTTCTCTGGAGATTCCTTTCTCATTTTATAGGTCCCACACCTGGAGAAAGGATTCATGTTGTCAGCGCAATCACACTAGATGCCATGAAGATCAACTTAGAAACCTGATCAACATCTAGGGTGCTTTGTGATTTTGCATCAACAGGTTTTGGCACACCGGTGGGACCTTAGAGGTCTTCCACTTCATCTTTTGTAGGTTGGTGTGTTCCTGTGAAGATTTCAGCCTTTGGAGGCACTTGCAAACACATCTGGCGACTCCATCTGATCAGCAACCCATTTCTGAAGTTGCAGACCCATTTTCCATCCATTCCCATTCATCCTTCTTTCCATCTCTTTCATTCTTTCCCATTCCATGAGGTTGTGCAATCATGACTTCATTTCCATCATGGAATTCACATCAACAACAGCAGTATATTCCACCTCCAACATGTTTTACAAATCCTCCAAATCAGCATTTTGAGTAGATTCAAGATCAGTATGCATACCCATATGAGCAGCAATGCCAAAGTCAGTTTGGCTATGGAGCTTTCCAAGAGCAAGAGTATGCATATAATGAAGACCATCGAGATCCAAGATGCTGGTACATTGGAGAAAATCCAAAAGATGGAGGTAAAGATGGTGCGATCCAGCAATAATAGCTCAAATGAGAGCTTTCAAAATTGGTTGCGGGGACTCCTTGTCCATGGGGAGGCCCTTTTCCAAGACACTTCAGCCCTCGGGAGAAGCTGGACTTCATGATAAAGATGCTTGCCCCAACTTGCACAATGGATAGCAGAAATAGAGGCCTATACATTCGTGTTGAAACAACCTTGTCAATGGGTAAGTACTACACCATCATCTAGTTTTTCTCTTCCCATTACTCAAGCAGCATCATCTCATTTGGAATTGCAAATTCTAAACTCTCCATCTGCTGTCCCAAGTGTTGAATCCATTTCTCCACCTCTCAGTCTTCCACCTCATCTCAATTCTTCTTTCCTTTTTCCTTCCAAACAGTCATCCCCTCCACAAGAGCTAGCAGAAATACCCCCTCCTCCAAAGAAACAAGAGTTTCTACCTCCTCCACCACAAAAAAATGCCAAATCAATTGAGTTGCAACCTATCCCTCCTCTTGCATTCCCAAATCCATGTTGGGAGGATGAAAATCAGAATGCCGTCGAGGAAAACAACAATAAAAAGAAGAGCCGACAAAGATAAAGAAGTTCAAAATCTAAAGAGTTGGGCTCTTAAATTTGGGATGAAAAATCCCCTTGATGGTTAAACCTAAAGAAGGGGCTAAGGTTGAACAAATGGTGGTCGGGACTATTTTTTTGCAACGGGGAATGCTGATTCAATTCAAGTTACACAATCAGCCATAAAGGAAGAAAGCTCGAAGAAGATCTTGCAGGTCCCAACTTGTCCTCTAGAGCAAGATTGAAGAGTTTGACTTGAAAAAATTCATGCTAGGAGGAGGAGTTCATTCAAGAGCAAGATTGTCTTCAAACATTGGAGGAAGGAGAATCTTCTCCGAGATCTAGTAAAGAGAGGAGCACATTCTAGGCTGTGGAGGAGAAATTGCGAGATCCAGGGCTTTGAGCACAAAGCGAGGCTACGGGAGAACCTTGATTCTTCTTTCTACTTCACCTCTCTCAAGTTCCAGTTTGAAGAGAGTTTGACCTCTCAAACTCAATGTTGGAGGAGAAAGAAACCATGGTGGTCAAGTTCTGGATCAAGAGGACACCATGGAGGAAGTTGAACATTTGCGGCGGGGACAGCCATGAGGCGGTTTATCTGTCAGATTTGGAGGACTATTTTGATGGAGAAGAGCCGGTTGAGTTTCCACCATTCTCTCTTTCATCATCCACATTCCAAACACTTGAGTCTGTTGTCATGAAGGAGAACATTCATTTGCAGCAGCCTGCATCTTATAACAGCTCTTCGGAATCAAGATTGGAAGATTTTAATCTTTCATGTTCTTCATTGGAGGAAGAGAAAGGACAAAGGAATTTCACCATTGCTTCCACACCATCCATTGAGGGTCTACAAGAAGACTCCACTTTTGGAGTTGAGAATCAGAGCTATGGGCATATCAAATGGATCGGACCTTGCCCAATTAGGTATTTGGCTTCATTGGAGCCAAAGGAGAAGTCATAACCAGTCATGCTTGCTTGAGCATGAGGTGAGCTCTGAAAAGTACCAAGGATCAGCTGTCATACCTCTTGATCAAATGCGAGAGCAACTAAAAGAGGTATTGGATTTGTTTTCTAGCTGATACCTTGATGATTTGGGTGGAATACCCGACTTCTTGTTGATTTTCCACTCATCCTAACAGCCATGATCAGCTCGAAATCATTTGCATGGCTGCCAATTTTGAAGAAAGGAAGCTATTTCTCACAACTATTGCGGGGTTTGTTTAGCTTGCCTTTGCTTCCCGATTAAAGTAGAGTAGGTAGGTTTGCTTTCGTAGAAGAAGTGCTTGTGCACACTCTGCATGTTCCATTTGGAGCATGTATGATTTTCGATTACTATATAAATTTTTGTGGTGCTGGTTTTGCTCTTGCATGATTCATTTGATGGCATTTTGGTGAGAACAACTCTAAGTTCGGTGGGTTTCAAGCGGCTCGGAGGAAGTTTTAAAGTTCGATCAGTTTTGAGACTACTACTCATGACTCCATGCCCAATGGATTACTTGAGCTCTTGATCATTCATCTAGCGGGTAGATAACCCCTTGAGTCATCAAAATTATTGTCAAAATTTCCCCGGGGTAAATTTGATAACATGCATCGAATATTCAAGTCCCGGGCAAATAGATTGATTCGAGGGAAAGAATCATGTTTCTAGGGTCCCCTCAGATTTTCTAACTCCCACGGCCGAAGAAGAAAAGAGCAAGTTACGAGAAAATGTGAAAAGTTGCGAGAAAACAAGCTTGGGCACGAAAAATCATGAAAATGGCTAAGTCCTAGTCCTCGCAGCAGTGATGGGGACGTGAGGGACATCACGGGCGCGACGAATCGGCCGAAAGGCTTGCCGAGGTAGTCTGCGGGACAAAGGAACATCTAGGCCGTCGGGACACGTGGGGCGCGCGAAGCTGGTTCGGCCAAGGAGAAGAAAATTGACTAAGCTGCTCTGGGACATTTGGGACAAGAAGACGCGAAAGGGCCTTGAAGCCGTGGGTTCGGCAGAAATGGAACTTTCACCCTTTGGGACATTCGGGACAAAGGGATGCGGAAGGCACAGGATAGGCATGAAAAGCCAAGATCCAATCGAGATCACACCACGCGTCACCGGTAGAAAAGGGACAGGAAGCCCAATCGGGCGGATCGGAAGTTTTGTCCCAGGCAACACTTTGGACATTCGGGAAAAAATGGATGCGGTGGGCGCGAAAAAGCCGGCGGAGACGCGGACCAACCAAATCATGACACGTGTCACAAGGAGAAAATTCCAAAATTCAAAGGCGAGGTTTGAAGGGGTCGTTGAGCCAAGCCAATCAAAAGAGGACACGTGTCCTATGGAGCAAGGAATGCGGAGCTCAGGGAGGACTTAGAGAATTTGGAAAAAGTCTTGGGCCCAAAGTTCAACAAGACAAAGGTTGACCCCGCGCCCTGTCCTCCAACCAAATCATGCCACGTGCCCCAGCTCATCGACACGTCGGAGGAATTTTGGAAAATCCACCAAGGCTAAAATGAAGTAAAATAAAGCAGGAAGGGCCCGTGACTAATTAAATTTTGCCACGTGTCATCTAGGTGGCGAGCGACAAAAAGATTCAAAACCCATTTTTGCTGTTTTTGCCTAAAACTTCGTGAGACCTCCATAACTTTCGATCCAGAGCTCGGATTTGCACGTTCTTTATATCATTGGAAAGCTGGTGAAATTCTCTACACGTTTCTAGGTCAATCTTGCATTTTGGTTTGGTGTGGAGAGAGAAAGTTAAGAAATAGCTTTGACGTGTCTAATAGATAGCGAAGTGACGCGTTTCAGACGACCAGCTTTAATGCAACAGACGATTCGCCCGTTTCTGCTAGACAGTCCACCATTTTGCCAGGGTTCTCACCTACCACCATAATGAAATGAGTTAAATGTGACCTGGGAGTGGTTGGGGTAGATTCGAATCTCCTCTCTCTTCCCTCTCTCTTTCTTCCTATATTATGCGAGAGGGCTTCTTTCAAAATAATTACAAGTTGTTCATCTTTTCTGCTCTGCCCTCCCTTCTTTTTCTTCTCCAGGGTTGAAAATGGAGTTCGAACCTCCTCCCTTGCTCTGTAATGGCATTTTGCCTTTTACTATTGAAATGATGTTAAATGCAAACTTACGGAGCAACAAAAAAATGTGTTTAATGATGCATCTGTCCATCCTTGCTCATTTTTGCTTGTTTTCTTCTTGCCTCTCTTCATTACAAGGTATTTGTGCACGTTTGAATGTTCATTGCAGTCCGGAGCTATGTTCATGGAGTTTTGGGACATTTTCTATGTGAAATCTATCCTTGGGCCTATGATGCATCATCTGTCCATCCTTCCCATTGCTCACCTCTCTTTGTTCCATGGCGTTTTGATAGATGTTCAACATTCTCCTTCTACGGTGTATCACCGTTTTAGTGTAGGATTTTTTTGTTTTTCCCTTCTCTCTCTCTCTCTGTCTCCTTGGCATGGTTAGATTAGGATTAGATTAGCTTTCCTACACTTTGGAATAGCTTGTGGCGGAGTAGTTTAGGAGTAGGAACTAGCCTTCTCTAGAGATTCCTTTCTCATTTTATAGGTCCCACACTTGGAGAAGGATTCAATGTTGTGCAATCACTTTGGATGCCATGAAGATCAACTTAGAAACCTGATCAACATCTAGGGGTGCTTTGTGATTTTGCATCAACGGTTGTTCTCGTCTAAGAAGAAGATCTTAATAAGATCTAGAGTTTACATTTGATGGCAGGTGTGCACCGGTGGGTGTGGCATCGGAGCCGTGCTTTATTATCTCCGAAGAGGAGATTATTCCTCTCTCTTTCAAGTTGCGGTTTTCAACACAAATAATACTGCTGAGTATGAATCTCTACTACTTGGCATGCAAGCCATGAAAGGAAAGAGGGATAAAAATATGAAAGTACAAGGTGATGCAAAGCTATTCGTGAATCAAGTTAAAAGGATATATCAAGTAAAGAATGAGAGGCTCAGGCATTACCGTAATGCGGTGTGGGATAGCATCGAGGAATTTGACACTTTTTCAATAGAATCCATTCCAAGAGCTCAAAATGACATGGCGATTCATTGTTTATTGCGGCATCCCTCATGCTCCCTCACCCAGTGTCAGAAAAGCATAAAATACACCATTGAAGTGGTTTTCCGCCCCAAGCGTGCGTGCGAAAATTCTCGACATTGGCAAGTATTCAACGATGACAATCAACTCATTGCCTTTATAGAAAAGGTGAAATTTTTTAAGGAACTTCATTTTAAAGGATCCACTTCCACGTACCGTGAATCAGTCACCGATCAAGAGGATGAATCCGAAGGGAACGACGACATATGTCAGCTCAAAGGAAATAAAATTCTAAAAGTTACGTTTCTTTAGAGTGGTTGTTTGTGAGCATGATCATTTTGTAAAAAATAAAAGGCGAGACGATACTAACTCCTCCCCAGAAACCGAACCAGCTAATTTAGGTTTGGTAGAACATCCACAGTTTGTGAACATCGAAAAATGTTGCACACCTGAAGAGAAGCGAAAGTTTGTCAAACTGCTGAATAAATACATGGATGTATTAGCATGGTCCTACACTGATCTAAAGTCTTTTAAGCCAAAGGACGTCCAACATGACATCCCGTTGAAAGAGGATGTCAAACCCTTTCGCCAGAAATAGAGGCATTATAAACCTAAGATCTCAGGTACTATCTAGGCTAAAATTCAAAAAATGTTGGATGCGAGGATTATTTTTCCTATCCATCACAGTACTTGGGTGGCAAACATTGTGCCAGTGCACAAGAAAAATGGTGAAATACGCATATGCGTAGATTTTCGAAACCTGAATCAGGCATCCTTAAAGGACAACTACCCACTTCCTATAATGGATCAAGTTCTACAAGCGGTAACTGGATCAGAAATGTTGTCCATGCTTGATGGTTTTTCAGGCTACAATCAGATTGAAGTCTCACCTAAAGACCAATTTAAAACAACATTCACTACTCCCTAGGGCACGTTTGCCTACACAGAGGATGCCTTTAGGCTCCTGACCAATCTTTGGCGCCACTTTTCAGTGGGCTATGGACCTTGCATTCAAAGGTATGATGGGGAAGGTCATTGTGGTTTATCTGGATGACTTAACTGTGTTCTCTAAACAATGAAATGATCATTGTGATCATTTGGAGCAAGTATTGGCCAGGTGCCGAGAACATGGGATTTCCCTGAACCCAAAAAGTCTATTTTTGGAGTCACAGAAGGAAAGTTGCTAGGACATGTTGTTAGCAAAGAAGGAATGAAGATAGATACCGAAAGAGTTAAGGCTATTCAGAGCCTTACTTTGCCTACAAGCAAGACCGGTGTCCACTCTTTCTTCGGAAAGGTGAACTTTCTCAGGCACTTTGTTCCCGACTTTGCTGAAAAGACTCGTCATATATTAGACATGATGAAAGGGTCACCAACTTTCTGATGGAGCGAAGAAGGGAAGAGGTCATTTGAAGAAATAAAAGCTTTTGTCACTCACGCACCAGTCCTGGTATGTCCCGATTTCTCCAAAGATTTTATCATGTATAGCTATGCATCTGAGCATACTATATCTGCCATCTTGATGCAAAAGAATTCTGAGAATGTTGAATCCCCAATTGCATTCATGAGCTCTCCCCTCAAGCCTCACGAATTAAAAATGACCCAGTTGGAGAAACACGCCTTCGCCGTTGTCAAAGCAGTTAAGAACTTCAGGTATTACATTTTAAATTCTCATACAGTGGTGCTGGTCCCTGACACGGCAGTCAAGTCAATTTTAACTCAACAGGAGTTAGGAAGCTTGTGAGGAAATTGGATTGCAAAGGTCCAGGAGTACGATTTGGATATAAAACCAACCAATTTGGTAAGAGGCAAAGGCCTATGTCAACTTATGGCTGAAAACTAGGGTCGAAATTTACGGAGAAAAGGATGATTGTACCAATGAAGCACAAAGCTAGTTGGAGAAACTTGATTCACTGCCTATGGTCCTATTTATCACAACCAGCGATGAGTGGTATTCCGATATTGCTTTCTTCCTCACCTATGGCGAATGCCCAGCTCACCTAACTGCAAAGGAGAAGCGCACTATAAAGCTTAGAGCAGCCAAATATGTCATCTGGGATGACGGTTTATACAAATGTGGGATAGATGGCATCTTCTGTGATGTATTGACAAGCTCAACAGTGAAGTTACTTGAAAGTTTTCATAATTCAGCCTGTGGGGCCATTTCTCCTCTTCCGTGACGACACACAAGATCATCCGGGCCAGGTACTATTGGCCGATGCTTTTCCAAGATACAGACTACCTAGGTAGCAAAGTGTGAGCCTTGCCAGCAGTTTGTCGGCAAGCCCAAGTTGGCTGCTTTTCCCCTCAGGCTGGTCATCATCGACAAACCATTCAAGCAGTGGGGAATTGATTTTATCGGTGCACTCAATCCCCAATCGAGTTCTAGACATAGTTATGTCCTAATAGCAACAGATTACTTCACCAAGTGGGTGGAAGCCATACCTGTCAAACATGCCACTTCCGAGGTTGTTTGTAGTTTTATCAAAGAAAATATCATTGTTAGGTTTGGCGTTCCAAACAAGATTGTTGCTGATAACGCTTCCAACTTCTCCTCACAAGAAGTTGTTGGTTTTTGCTATGAATACGGAATAACTTTGGCTCATGCCTCAGATTATTACCCCCAGGGAAATGGTCAGGCAGAATCCAGTAACAAAAACTTGTTGACCATCATACGAAATCTAGTGGATGAAAATCAACGAATGTGGCACAAGTCCTTATACGATGCTTTGTGGGTAGATCACATTACTCCCAAGAGATCTCTTAGTATGTCACATTTTCAAGTGTTATATGGCACCGATGTTGAGCTTCCCATTTCCCCTGAACTCCCTGCTCTGCGCTTGGCATGGGCAATTGAAGATGAGACTTTTCAAAATTCCCTTGAAAAGAGGATCATGTATCTAGCAGAGCTCAAAGAAAAGAGAGTAAGGGTAGTCGACAAGATCACCGAACATCAAAATCAGGTCAAAATATTGTTCGATAAAAAAGCTAAGCAGAGAAATTTCCAGGTGGGAGACCTCATCCTTTTGTGGGAAAAACGAAGAGAGCCAAAGGGCATGCATGGAAAATTTGATTCCTTGTGGAGAGGACCTTTCAAGATCAAGCAGCTCAACGGAGAGAATAGTTTCTATCTCTCGTATCTGGATGGAACTGATCTCCCGCTTCCCTATAGCGGGCAGCATTTGAAAATCTTCAGGAAGTAGAGCTTACTCTCTTCTTTGTACAGTTTTGCTTTTGTCGTGTGTTTGCTTTTGTTGGTTGTGTGTTTCCCTTTTTGGTCTCCCTTGTTTTTGACTTTGTTGCCCAATGGATAGGCACGTGAGATCTGGGATTCTCTACCCCTGAGGTTCGCTCAGAGATAGTCCCCAGAAAGAGCCAGCTATTATCCCGTAAAATTGGCAAGGGAAATTTTACAGATAACCCTACCAAAATTTTGTTCCAGGTCCTCGTCGGGGACCGCCTTGCGTTGGGCGTTGCAAAATCCCTTCTGGGAAATCTAGTTTTCCGAACTTAACCTTTTTGGTCTTTTTGGTCGGGCGCACATAATGTCTATGCAACATCAAGTTTAGGTGCGCCCCCTTTAAATCCTTTGGCACACGGTTTGAAGTGTCAACAGGCATTTTGGTGCGCCTCACTATGTTGTGCCTTTCTTGCATGCGCCAAGGCACATGCGCCTTCATGTCAACAATACTTTTGTTGCACCACTTTTTGGTGCGCCAAGGGCGCACATATTCTTGTGTCAACAAAACTTTCAGTGTGCCAAAGGTGCACATAACTTCATGTTGATAGGTATTTTGATGCGCCAAAGGGTGCATGCTTTCTTGTGTCGACAACACGTTTCGTGCGCCACTTGAAAAAGTGGGTGGCACATTTATTACCACCTCACCTATATATAGGCGCATCTACACTATCATTTTCATTAGTCAGAATCATGTGCTTTTCTCTTTCCTTTGTACTCTATCAGCACTCCGCCTTGTCATTTTCGAATCACTTCGTGGACCCGATTTCACTCTTCTCCATTATATAATCCGGGTAGGTAGGAGGTCCTCATTTCTTTTGTGCATTTTGTGTTTTGGGCTTTGGTTGCTTATTGGTATGGATTGGGTTAAATAAGACTGTGAAATCATGAACTCAACCCCCTCCTTGTTGTTTTTCTCTATTCTTCCCCATGCATTTCCCCCTCTTTCCAGATCTGTTGGTAAAGGGGACTCTGTCCTAAGAAGATTTCTTGAAAAAGTGGGTGGCGCATTTATTACCACCTCGCCTATATATAGGCGCATCTGCACTGCCATTTTCATCAGTTAGAATCACGTGCTCGAAATCATGAACTCAACCCCCTCCTTGTTGTTTTTCTCTATTCTTCCCCATGCATTTCCCCCTCTTTCCAGATCTGTTGGTAAAGGGGACTCTGTCCTAAGAAGATTGCTTGAAAAAGTGGGTGGCGCATTTATTACCACCTCGCCTATATATAGGTGCATCTGCACTGTCATTTTCATCAGTTAGAATCACGTGCTCGAAATCATGAACTGAACCCCCTCCTTGCTATTTTTATCTATTCTTCCCCATGCATTTCCCCCTCTTTCCAGATCTGTTCGTAAAGGGGACTCTGTCCTAAGAAGATTGCTTGAAAAAGTGGGTGGTGCATTTATTACCACCTCGCCTATATATAGGTGCATCTGCACTGTCATTTTCATCAGTTAGAGTCACGTGCTCGAAATCATGAACTCAACCCCCTCCTTGTTGTTTTTCTCTATTCTTCCCCATACATTTCCCCCTCTTTCCAGATCTCATGTTGGTAAAGGGGACTCTATCCTAAGAAGATTGCTTGAAAAAGTGGGTGGCGCATTTATTACCACCTCACCTATATATAGGCGCATCTGCACTATCATTTTCATCAGTTAGAATCACGTGCTCGAAATCATGAACTCAACCCCCTCCTTGCTGTTTTTCTCTATTCTTCCCCACGCATTTCCCCCTCTTTCCACATCTGTTGGTAAAGGGAATCTTTCCTAAGAAGATTGCTTGAAAAAGTGGGTGGCACATTTATTACCACCTCATCTATATATAGGCGCATCTGCACTTGTCATTTTCATCAATCGAATCACGTGCTTTTCTCTTTCCTCTCTGTACTGTTAGCGCACCTACCTGTCATTTTCGAATCACTTCGTGGACCCGGTTTCACACTTCTCCATTATATAATCCAGTAGGAGGTCCTCATTTCTTTTGTGCATTTTTGTTTTGGTTTTGGTTGCTTGTTAGTATGGATTGGGTTAAATAAGACTGCAAATCATGAACTCAACCCCCTCCTTGCTATTTTTCTCTATTCTTCCCCATGCATTTCCCCCTCTTTCCAGATCTGTTGGTAAAGGGGACTCTGTCCTAAGAAGATTGCTTGAAACTCTCATTTTTTTTAGCTTCTTCATCACCCGAAGATACCCTTAAAAAGGAGTTTAAATGCATGTAACCCCTCAGAGAAATAATCATGGCTTTAAAATAAGACACTATTATCTCCTCTTTTGGCACATCTATCACCCCTGCAACATGATTAACAGTCACGCCAATGGCGCACATACCATGCATGTTACATTAAGAACAGTTGCGCCCTCAAGGCGCATTTCCCTTGCTTGTTGCAACCGCTTCTCCTGCACCCTCTTGGTACACCAAACTCATGTGTTGCATTATTAAAACTCACACCTTTGGCGCACCCTGCATCCATGTAACACCAACTTTATATGTGCCAAGTACAAAACTGTTAGCGTGGGTGCATCCCTCATTACAGAAACATAATGTTATGCAATCCCTCTCTGCATGCGCCGTGCCAAGCTGAGTTTCATTTAGCGCACATAATTCATATGCCACACAAGCCATATACGCGCCCTTTGGTGCAACAAAGTTACATGTAACATAAAAATTATATGCACCACTGGCGCATCATGTTCCTGTGTAACATGAAGAATATCAGTGCCCTTTATAAAATGCATACATTTGGTGCAGGCTCACTTCTGCTTACAACAACAAAAAATACAACCTGCAATATCTATGCGCCATGCGCCCTTTGGCACTGATTTATCCCTTGCAGCAGCCTTTTTCTATGCACCATACTATTTAGCCCTGTAACCTGCAGTATTCATGTGCCATGCACCCTGAGGCCTTAAAATTACTAACTCTTTCTTCTGTTGATGCTTTAATGGAAGATCAAATAGCTAATATGACTTTCTTCTGTTGGGTTTTACTCCTTCTTCTTGTAAATCAGCAACTGATCTTAGAGTTACATATGTCAACATCAAGTAAGAAACCGACCAAGTCTAAGGGTAAAGCCAAACTCACGAAGAAGAGACAAAGTGCAAATATCGGAGGGTCGGGATGCCCGAGGTCCCAGCCAGAATGCGACCTAGATATAAGGGATTTTGAGCTCGAGACACATTGACATGGAGGATTTCTGGGCCAGAACCAGAAAGGTTACAAGAAGTCCCTGGATGGACAAACTGATGGGCAGTGCGCTACATTTTGCTGGGGGATCCCAGTCAGTGCAGTAAATAATGAATTTATGATGGTGGTGGCCCGCTGCTACAATAAAGACACCAGGTGTGTCGTAAATGAGAAGGGCAAGGTCATAATCAACCTCACTTCCCGACACTTTGAAATAATGCTCGGCATTCCTCACCACTGGCACTTTGTGGCCGTAAGCCAGGAAGATTGCATCAAGGCTTGGGATGACAATGAGGATCAGTGTATGCAGTTGATGAACGAAGTATACCTGAAGAACAAAAAGGTGGTGACCCGATGGCCACAAGTCATTCATCACAGTGACTTTTCAGAGGAACTCGGGATACAATCACGTTCTGAGCAGAGTGTTTGGGCTTCCGATGCCCATTACTTTCACAAGTGGATCTTTGAGGTACTTAGAAACAATGAACAAAAATGTGCCCGATCAACGCTTTGAGTGGGTGGAGATCATAAGTAGCACAATATCGGAGTAGCTCCAACAACTTACCACAATGGGGAGGTTCTATATGAACTCCTACGTAGTCTATGATGCAACTTCGAAGGAGGTTGTCCATCTCTAATGCGGTACGGGTTTGGCCCCAAGTTAAAATATATGAATACTATCCAGAGCTGAAGGCGGAGAACAATATTCCACAATTTACAAAGATCAACAACACCTTCTTCTATGACATCATCTACCTTTTGAGGCAAAACATGACTCACGGTCATACAACCAAGAGCATTGTGGGTGGCGAGAAAAGTGGGAGCCTTGTTCACGCAATTCCCTACCTTCACCTACCTAAGGGCAGCCAACTTCTTGGGAAAACCAACTAAGTTGCCAAGGTATGCCGGTCCCAAGCTAATCCAGTTGGAGCTATCAAGATAGCTCATTACCTACCACAAAAATTCTTAAAGAGGAAGAAGGGTGGAACTCCTTTCCCCTTACAGGTGGGAAGGTATACTTGCGTTTCACATCACAAAGCCCGGAGATGCTTGCAGAGTTAGAATTGTTGAATCTAAAGCACAACTTCCCGGCCAGGCCCACCTTTGACCCAAGGAATTGTCTCCCCAGGGCCAAGCTCGATCTGATCCACATCCCTCAGATCGAAGACATTTATATCGACATATATCATGAAGTCGAGCTCAGGAGGAAGGATCATTCCCGCTTAGCCTTGGCCGAAATCATCCAGTACGGTGTGGCCATCGTCCCAAAAGGCTATCAAACTACTGAGCAAGAAGTTGATCAAGTGTATCTTGACACGGGTGGAGATGACTGGCCATTTGCTGCGATTGACAGGACCAAAGCACCTCAGACCATAGAAGAAAGGGTTAAAGAAACTCTGCGAAGAACAGAGCATTGGTGCAGAATGAACGGTCTCATCTACCTCGAGTTGATTTCACCACATCTCCATTAGGCAACGCACCTCCTCGGGCAAAACAGCTACCAAAGGGAAAGGGTAAAGGCAAAGAGGGTGAATCCAGCTCCACCCAAGAGGAAGCCCCTGAAAGCCCTCCTTCCACTTCACAAGAATGGGTTGTAATCCTAGAAAGCTCAGAAGAAGAAGCGGTGGAAGATGTTACGATAGGCACATTCACTCAGGATGTGGCCACGAATGTAACTATTGAGGTCCCTTCTATCCCTTCTCCCTCTCCTCCTTCCCCTCCTCAAGTGACCCAAGCGACCATTCCTTTGGTCGTGTCCTCTCCCCCATCTTCTACTGTTCCCCCTTCTTCCTCATCCATCTTCTCTTCTCTCGTGGAGCTATCCCCCTCCATTTCTTCCCTCATCTCTCGAGCTCCCTTCCATTCCTATGTCTTCCTCCCCTACAGATCTCTTCCTTGCAAGAGCACTTCCTCGGCTTCCCTCTCAATGCCACCTCCAAGTTTCTCCATGTTTTTCCCTTCTACTACTCTAGTTGCTCCCTTTTTTGTTTCTGGTCCTTCTCCCATAAGTCCAGCCTGGATCTCCCAGCACCTGAGTCAACAAAAGAGGAAAGTTCCCATCGCACTGATGGAATTTTTCGTAATCCCATAAAAAGGGGCCAAGAAGCAAAAGCCCATAACCCGCTTCTCTCAGAGTGCATCAGGGGAGAGAGTGATGGAGATTGCATACCCCAATCCTTTGAAGGATAAGAAGGATCTGTCTTTGATAGATTACACAGTGACTCAAGTCACAATGGGGACATCTTCAGAAAGCCTGCAAGGAGAGGCCCTATCTGTAGTTGACGCCCTTTGTAAGAAACTCCAAGAAGAAAAGGAAGAGAAGAGGCTGCTAAAGGAGCAAAATAAACACCTTCTCCACGCCTTGTAGAAGATGGGCAGTGCACCTCCCACAACTACCGCCAAAACTCCTGAGCCTCTGAGTCAGGATAAAATCAATGAATATGCTAAAATCGGCGAGCAGGGCATGGCAGTTTCCACCTGGAGGAGCTAGATCCTCAAGGATAGTGAAGGAGTAATCGCTAAGTTCACCGGGTTATATCAAAATATCAATCGGATGAACAGAGAACTCCAGGCGATAGCATGACCTATCTCCGAAGAGCTGGATCATGCCAGGATGCAACATGAGACCTTTCAAAAAATGTTTGACTATTCAGTCAAAGATCTAGTCAATTTCGGTGTCTTTGGACACCCAAGAGCCCTTAATAAAATCCTTTCTACTCTGGATTATCAAGTGGATAAGCTAGAGTTCATCCTAGAGAAGATCGACAAAGTAAAAGAGGAAGCCCTAGATGCAATGCATCAAATGGAACAGATTGTCCTAAGGATGTCTCCAGGCTTTCTCACCTCTTCTTTTGCCTTAAGAAAGGTTGAGGGAACTATTCAGATCTTCAAGGAGATCATTTCATAGGGACTGGGGCCAGAGGTCATGTTCGATGCTGAATCCATCAATATGTTGGCGTGTCGTGACTTCATCGAGTACCTGATAGAGGTAGAGAATGATTATTCAAAACTCCCAGAAAATATCACAGATGAGCGGGAGACTTGTGAAACTATCATCGATCGACACAAGGATCCTTCCAAGGATCAACTCTAACCCTTGATCAGCAAGTTCATGGAGTACTATGCCCAGTTCCACATCTCGTCACCCGAGCAGCAAAAGCAGGATACCCCCTTCCAACCGCGGGATGACGATGAATAGTTTCTTTCTTCCCAACTTTCTCCTTATAATATATTTAAAGTGTGTTGACACAAATGATGACATCATCCATGTTGCACCATGGGATGATGTCATCCACCAAGTTGTCAAAAGTCAACACATGACTTTGTAATCTATTGTAAGATATTTTTGTAATTAGGTGGTTGGTTCCTTTTTGCTTCCCTTCTTCTCCTTCTTCTATAAATACTCGAATACTTGTTGTATTCAGGTGTGGATATCTTTTAGATGAAAAATAGAAGTGAGAAGAAAAGGATTTGTACTTTTTGTAACAAAATAAGATATTAATGCAAATATTAAGACTTTGTGCTGAATATGTGTGTTATGGGCATCTGATCTTTCTTATGTCAGATCTATGCGTTTGTTCTATTGAATCTATCTCTAATTTTTTATCATTTATTCATCAGTATTGATTTATTCATTTATGCAAGCAGGTTTGGATTTGTTTACTACCAATCCCAAAACATAAACCCTCTGACCTTTCTGCTTTGGAATTCATTTCTTTTCTCCCTTTGGACCTGATCTTTCTTCATCCTCTCTTTCATTCCTTTCTTTCCGCGGTCAGAAACACCCCTAGTGGGATGAGATCCCAAACCCCCAAAGGCATAATATTGTAAGACTTGCACATATTCCTGCTGGTAGAATAACAATAAACCAGTTTCTCTTTGTTGACTCAAAGAGGGGCTATGCCCTGCACACTGTTGGCTCATCTATCCATAAATCTGCCCAAGCTACATATTTTCAAACCAATAGGTATATTCATGTCTGAAGAAAAAAAATGACTTAAACTTGTACTAGAAATACTTATCTACAACCACGAGTGGTTTTTTGGCTTGCACAAGTGTTTTGGTGGTTAAACACTTCATTTTTTTTTCCATCTCTTCAGTTTTAAGTGTTCATGACGGTTTGGAGTGACATTCACTCTTAAGTATTGTTCATATAGTATAGGGCACCATTTTACTTTAGTCTTTATCTATCATATTCTTAACTCAGTGCTCTAATAATGGTGAAGGACTCCATACACCATGAAAAACTTTTATGTGCCTTTAAGCTCTTGAGATATGACCTTTGAGCAAGGAAAGTGCTTTCGAGAAGCTTAATAGAGCTAAAAACTTCATTACTTCAAAAAAAATCTTCATATTGCATGAAATTTGGACCATAGCTCTATAAATCCTTCCTCTACATTCCCTACACCTTGGTTTCTCATAAATGAACATATACAATCATGACCAATCTCATTTTTTCATTCCTATACCACTTGTTCTTAGGGGAAGTCATAGGAAAGACCTCAAATTTTCCTCCAAGTGATGAATTATGACCTGTAGCTTCATATGAGGACTCTATACAATGTTCCTAGACACCTCCTATGCTTATATTATCTTTACATTTCCTTATTTTTCTTCATACATCTCATTAGGTCCTTGAACTAGGCCTAAATGGGCTAGTTCCAACATGAATTGCAAGACATGACATGATGATCATCCTAGAAGCCTTTGCACACTCTTAAAACATCATTTCAGACCTATAAGACACCTGAGAAGTGTACACCAAGCATATCCATACCTTCAGTGGGCACCAACCACCCCAACCAAGAACTAGAACACCCTGAAACCACCATTTCTACTCAAGAAGACACACTAAAACCACCTTGAGAAGGCACTAAACCACTTTGTGAAGGCACTACCAATCAACCTTCATGCCCTTGAAGAGTTGACACCTCATCACTCACTCTTTTCCATCAATGCACCATGTCATCAATGACAACAACATCAAGACAGGGTTTAATGAAACCAAGAAAGGTGTCTACACTTTTGATAAATGAGTCAATAGAATTTTATGTATATGATCTTTTGGTCTTATTGTTGTTTACATTATTGTTTTATTATAATTTAATGTGGACCTAATTTATTTATTTTAGGGGATGTCTACTAGTGCATACTCATAACATTAACCCTCTCTTTACTTGTTTCTCAAACTCCCCTTTACTTGTCAACTACAAATCCATTTGTTGTGCCTTGTACAAGCACTTTTCCATAAGTTTAATGGATTTTTCCTTTGTGATCCATGGCCTATTGGTAACACCATATATTTAGGTTTATTTACATTCAATAATGGGATCCTCCCTATACATAAGAAGGAGGGGCTTAACCTCGTGACCATTGGTGCAAACTCAATAATTTTCAACATGAGAAATTATTTCCTTAACATATTTTTGCAACTCCACTGGTATAGATCTACCCTTGTGCACACTTAAAGATATCTTGAAAATAAATAAAAAATATCTATTCCAAAAATTAAAAAAATAGGTTTCAAATCAAAACAATATTTATAAGTTAACTTTATCAAGGAACGAATCCATGTCATGTTTTTTTCCTACATCATAATGATGAAGTTTCAATATTGGTTTTCATCACAAATAAGTGACAATAACCATGAATAATAATATTACCGCCAAGAAATCAAAAAAAATTATCATCCATCATTATGGACCAGCTCTTGCAAAGGTAATAATTCTAGCACAACTAAAGAATTCTCTTGCTTTGACAAAAACTGTAATCATCCAAGGGAAAGAGGTCAGAAAATTTCTACAAAGAATCATGAAAATAATGTCTAGAGTAGATAAAATTTCTTCTTGTGAAGATATTTTCATAAAATATTAATGGATTCAATTCAAACATACTACTACTAGAGGAAATAAAATGGGAATTACACCTATTGATGATCAAGAATCCAAGAGATTGATGAGAAAGATGTAGAATAGAAATGAAATATTGTATGAAGGGATGATAGTGAAGAATTCATTGAAGGTAATATTTTCAACTAGAAGTAGTTGAGCGAGAAAATAAAATAATTATCTTTTTCTCTCTTCCTTTGGATGATTTTCTTGCATATGGAGATTAAGAAATGGTATCCTTGAAAAGATATTTTGTGTGAATAATATTGAGTGTTACAAAAGAAAATTTTGATCCCAAACCAATCTTGATATTTTTAATTATGTTAAGGCTATTAAAAAAGGTATGAGCAACTTGAAGAACTTCATAATGTTGAAGAAGAAGAGATTCATCCTTTGGAAGAAGATTTTGATGATTCTCCATATTATGAGGTATATATCCTTGAAATATTCTTATGTTCTTCTCATGATTTTCCTCTTCTTGAGCCATTTAACAAATTTCAACTCAACATCTTGGAGGATAATGAAGATAACATGAAAGTTGAAATCCATTCATAAATTCATTTTGGATCGAGGCCCATCCCTTTAAAGAAACAATGCATACAAGGGATGAAAAAAATTATTATATGATAGATGATGTAGTTCTTTATATGAATTCTGTGACCATAAAGATGTTTAAGAAAATAACCCTCCATCCATACTATAGATTCTTCAGGAGGATGACTTTGAGGTAATCATGGATAGTTTTCTTTCCAATTTTGAATCTTTAATTGATGCACAAATTCACAATGATGAAATGAAGATGGAAAAATCCAATTGCATTTTTGACATAATTATATATAAGAAAATAAAGCATGGCCTCTCTGAGGAGTTGACTTCCTTTCCATCACCAAAGGAATATGATATTGACCATTATAGTGGTTTTGGAGTATTTCGTTTTCCTATATGAAGAAGAATAATTTATAGGTGATCTCCAAGACGTATTAAAGGATTGTTATCATGTAGATGACACAACATTTTAATCTTCCTCCTATCATGAGGATGATAAGAAAAACCTCAAACTGAAAGGTGTGCCATTCATGTGTAGTATTTATCTCTTCTCTTTGTTCAAAATGATGAAAACCAAGTACATCCAATCTTGCAAGAAGGTAACCCCTGGATGACAAGAAATATAGATCATGAAGAGCAGTTTTCAATTAATTATTGGACATGTTAAGATCATATTTCCATCCATCTCCTCAAGCCCCAATTTGAATATTATTCAAAGGAAGGTTAAAATGAGTATGTGGAAACTTTGGAGGCGGGATTTGTGTAAGACCTATTGAAGATTACGAAAGAAATTAAGGACCCTAAACTCAGTCTTGAGATCCTAACCTATGCCATGTAAATGTAATATAGGTATGAGTCAAGTTTTGTTTCTCCTTTTGATGCACAAGTGTCTCATAATGGAGTAGAACAAAAAATTAAACTCAATGTTGTCTTCGAATCCTCGGTAGATGAGTATGAATATGAAGATGATTCTTCCCATTTCCTATTTTTTGAAGAAGAATATGAATAGAAAGGAAAAGAGATTCTTAAATATCCTATAGATATTTTCAATCATGAAGACAACCCCTCTTCCATATAAAATAATAAAAAAGGTTGATGTTGATATGGTTTGTATAGAAAGCAATTGTTCAGAGTAGCAAAGTGGGAGGCTTTAAGAGGTTTATGAATGGGAAAAGAATCAGTTTTCTTACAACACTTTCAAATCCCCCACTGATCCTAGAGGTGATCACATGCTACAACATTCACTTGATAATGATGAACCCCTCTATGTCAAGGACATAGACTCCATTTTTTAAAACATGAGAGAATGGATTCCCATAGTCATAAAACCACAAGTTGAGACTACAAAAGGAAAGAATTTAAAACAAGCTAAAAAATAGTCACTAGATGTAAAGGAATTCATCTATGATATATTAGTATGAAGATGGAATCTTGGTATTTCTCCTTCTTCTCAAACCATGTAGATCCATCACAAGATTATGGCATGATTAGATGATTATCTTCAAGATTTGGGGTTTGAATTTAACCCATTGTTCCATGATGGTATGTACTTCTACCAACCCATTTCTGAGTGTGTGTAAATTATTATCCCACCTCAATAAATTTACCTCCCCTATAACATAGTTTCCCATTATATTGTGTGTTTATTTTCCATATTTTTTATGTTTCACCTTTATGTTGTGTGTGTTTTAGATCTCCCCTCATGTGTTCATTACTTGTGTTAGTAGTGAAGAATTGACTCTATTGCCCAACTTGAACAAGGAACCAATCTTATCACCCATGATAAATCCAAGGTTATCTATTTCACCTTATAATCCAATTTCCCTAGATAAATATATTTTTATCATACAAAATGACTAGCCCAAAAATTCAAAACTTAAAACATAAAAATTAAGCCACATAGTGAAATCTTGCTTCAAAATATTCCTAAATCCCTCTCTCGGTCATCCTCCCTCCCATGTCATGGTCACCTTTCCCTTGCAATCATTCATAATAAATTTTGTGAACATGTATGATTTTCCAAAATGGTGTGATGAATTTTTGGTTTCATGGAGCAACGTATGAGAAGAAGACTAGTTCTCTAATAGGCTTAGAAAGGCCAATTTTGGACATTTCAAGGTATGCGTGCACCCTCCGGAAGGTTATGATAATATCATAAAACTATAGAGGTTGTATCGAGAGAGAAATGAATGTGTTGGAAATAATTTAGGAATATTTAGGAAATATTTTGTGGTTTAGCGAAAGTCTGTACTAAAGTTGGTTTTCAGTGTAAGGAATGAACAAGGAAAATCATGAGCTTGAACTTGTTCGAGATGATTCCAGAACTTTGTAAGGATTTATAAAGCAAAAAATATAAAATGGAAATGGAACTTTGAAGAATCCTCTATATGGTGGAAAAATTGCATTGGATCGAGGATTGAGAGTTTATCAAAACATTTCAATATTTACAAGCGCACTCCAACTGTCCTAAAGAAAATAAATCCTCTTTTTAGAGTTTTAGGATGAATTTTGTTCTAAAACATATTCCATTGATCTTATAAGGTCTCTTATAGTCATAACAATATAGCATTTCATCTCAAAAGACCTTTCCAAGCTCTAGGAGTGAATTTTTCAAGTCCTCGCTAGTCAAGAGTGTACGTGATCCCATACCCGCCAAATTTTTAACCACCACATGTCATGATTTAAATATTAGAACCCATTTTTGTCCCTTTTTTCTCTTTTCCAAGGGTATGGAGGGGAAAAATTTTGGCACCCAAGTGCAAACCCCATGTGGGTTTTTATCTAGCTAACGTGGCCTTCCTCACACTTCACCAAATCTCTCCACTTATCACAATATCTACAAAAACACCCTTTTTGTCCCTTTGAACCAAGGGAAAAGAAGGTAAAAAAATTGGTGCACATGTACAAGCTCATTTAACCTTCTTTTAACTCCATTTATGCTCACATTCAAACCAAGGTCAAACCTCGGTTAGCGAGTAAACACAAAAGGTAAAACAACTTAATTTCTTTGAAATTTTCTCTCCCACCATTTATAATACTAAAAACCTTTTAAAAAATTATAAAAGACCATAAATTATTCCCAAGATTTTCCATAACGTCCATGACTTCAAAAGTTGAGATTTCTTTATCTCTCAATCCAAAAATCCAATTTCATTAATATTTTCTCAAAATAATCTACTCCCGTGACGTTGTGATAATTGTACCTACTTAATAGATTATGCCCCTAATATTTCATAGATAAGTATTAAATTCTACCTCCTATAGTTTCCTTTTTTATTTTCATTACTTTCGGTAGAAGAAATATAGTGAAAATTGGAGCACGAGACCCTGAAGTAGAGTCGAATCTAGTGAAGGTTTTTTTGTTGAAATCCAACACTAGTGATCCATATTTTTAAAAATGGAATATTATTTTTATAGTTAATTACTAAAAATAGTGAACCTCCCAAAACAACAAGCTCCAATAATTCATCATATCCAGAAATAGTGAAGAACAATAAACAAGGTAAAATGGGTAACTTTCTCAAAATAGCAAGTTCCACAAAAAAAACTTTCTAAAAATATAAAACCATCATCAATAAAATTAATCTAAGTGCATCATGAGTTTCAAAAAACAAGGTTTGTGTAAAAAATCATAATTTCCCAAAAATGGAAGAACCTGACCCCACCTACCTAAAATATTATTTTTTTATTTTTTCAGTGCTGAAAGTTTTAATTGGTTCTTTTTTCACTCATCTCAATAATTTTTTCCACTATCACATGGTTTTAAATTTTTTAATTGGATAAAAAAAAATTAACCATCTGTAAGGCTACTGAAGCATTTTTCTGATCACATTTTTGTCAACGATCATGATAGAGCATATCGAGGCATGACAAGTGAAAATCAAGAACATTGCGAGGTCAAAAAGAACTTGAAAAGAGTCAAGAACCATATGGTAATTAAAATTAATAAAAATATGTCATCATGATTAATTAAAATTAGAAACTCATCAATCAAGCTGAGAAACATCATGTCTTGAATCCATCGTCATCTCTCAGATAAGCAAGTAAAATTGAGCTAATCAAGTCATCAATGTATTCAAGTTGTCATATGGGAAACATATGAGAAAAAGGTGCATAAGATTTCTGAATCTGATTTCACTCAAGAAATGCTCTAGAGTTGAGAAGAGTAAATAGGTAATCAAGAATGAGGAATCCTCCCAATTCCATCTGATGTCATTCATGATAGTGTTCTTAAACACTTGGTCAAATATTTGGTAATGTGGTCACTCCCCCAAGGAAGAAAACATTTCAATCGAACCTCATTTCAGTATAACCAAGGGCCACTGAACATGATCCTTCAAAAATGAATATAATGAAAATAGGGTGCACAAGAGGTTCCATATTCTAGGAGGGTTCATAAGAAGGTAAGGTTCATTGTAGATCCCATAGAGCCTCTTGAGTTAAGCAAGAGTGATCCATCACAACCTCCTCTTCAAGGGCATCCAAGTATGTCTTCCTCAGTGGTAGAAATTTACCATAATGAAAAATATGTTCTCCTACATCAAGCTCCTAAAACTACTCTCGTGATCAACATTATGTCCAATTTTGATGAGCCATTCCCATGGATCCAAAAACAACATAGTAAACTGCAATACCAAACCTTGAATCTATAAAAAAATTGAGATCCAAGTGGATGATAAAAGTGAAATTTGCTTCTCATCTCTTCAATAGAACTTTCGAGGACTAGTATATATATATTTCCTGACCTAATAATGTAAATCTCATTAAGGAGATGAATCTATTATAATTTTACCCCAAGGTGATCAAGAAGGAACAAAGGAATATGTTGCGAAGGAAGGCTAACGAGATATAAATTCAAAGATCACCGAGAAAGTTAAGACATTACTCTCGAGGTTCTCTCTTTGTTTAGGTATATTCTTTCCACTTGGATGAGGTGTTTCCCCTTATGTCCAAGATGATATCCCTCGACTCTCACAACATCATGAGTAAAAATGTGTTTGCATCAGCTGGTGATAATTTTTTACCAGTTTGGGTCTAAATCATGGGTGCTAGATATGATATGATAAATGATGCCATCTTTGACGTTGAATGTAGTGGAAAAAAATATGTTTATATATTGAATGATGTTTGCAATTGTGTTAAAAAACTTGTATTCCCTCCACTCACCGAGAATTCATCATCATAAGAACTTGTTGTTTCCTTCATGGAGATGTTCAAGAAATAGGTAGGTGATCCACTTTCCTTTAATGAAGATATATTAGAGTCCCTTGTTAACATCAAAAACTATATTTTTTACAATGCAAGAGATCACAAAATATGGATAAATCAATGCAAGAATATCAATGATGTTCCTTGGACATGGATCAAAGTTTTTATTTGTGTTTTCATTCTAGAACCAAATAATGTGGCACATGAGGTATCTCGGTTCAATAGAGAATTCAAAGGACAAGATCCCGTTCTGGAAACTCTCCCTGAGGGATCATAAATCATAAAATTCTCCATCATTCAAAGCTTCCCTTCATCATATCAATCAAATCCTTCTTCTCTCGTCCTTCCTTCTCTTTCATGTTCTAATTCTTCGTTGAGATGAGACTTTTCACTTTTTGTCTTATTCATTTAAATGTGACCTATAGTCAAAAATTGTAATGAGTTCCCTTTAATTAATAAAAAGGGACTCACTTTTCCTTCCCAAGAATATGAAAGGTCACAAGTTGTAAGGGTAAGTGAAAATTCATGTGGGGAATACATGAAGAGGTATAATTTCATTGCTATAAATTAGAATGGCCTCTCCATTCCAAGGGGTTGGAAATTGTGTATTTAATGTATGTTTTTATATTTCCACTTCTTCATCAAGTAATAAAAGTTGTAATTATTCTATTTCTTATCTCATGTTCCTCTAATATCTCTTTCCAAATTTTCATACATGATAATCTTATAAAACCAAGAAAGGTATATGTTCCTTTTATGAATATTCAATAGAATTTTGTGTATATGATTTTTTGGTCTTATCATTGTTTGAATTGTTGTGTTCTTCTAATTGAATGTGGACCTACTCTAGTTATTACATGTGACCTCTACTAGTTCCTACTCGCTATATTAACACTCTCTTTAATTACTTCTCAAACTCCCATTTATCTCTCAACTGCAAATCCCTCCCTTGTACAAGCACTTTGCAATAGGTTCAATGCAGTTTTTGTGCGATCCTTGACCTATTGGCCACCCGATAAATTTATGTTAGTTTACATTAAATAATGGGATCCTCCCGTACATAAGGAGGGGTTTACTCCCGTGACCATTGGTGAAAACTCAATAATTTACAACATGACAAATTATTTATCCAATAGACTCTCTCTTACATCATGAACAAGTATACATTTTAATATTTACAAAGTTGAAGTATATAAAATTAGGATTCTCCTATATTAAAGTAACATCTTAAGTATGCTAGGAGGGATTTCAATGTTTAATTATCTCCTAATGGAAACAAGTCAATGTTTAAATTAATTGTCCTTTTGAAGAAATAATTTTAAGTGCTCTAATTTCATTTTGAAATTAATTTCCTTAGTTGTAAATATAGCTTGTGGTGAACAAAAAAATCAAAAATTATAGAGTGGATTCCTTGTTTGGGCATCCTTTAGATTTTTTGGTGTTCTCAAAACTATCAAGAGTGAAGTAATTGAAATATAGCATGTGGAAAACTACCTACTCTAAATTTCACTCCCACTTTATATTTTCACTCTCATATTTCTTGTTGGCTAATAAAATATCCATTTCCTTCAAGCATATTCCTCTCCTTCTGAATTTATCATCCTTATTTCTCCCTCTCTATATTTTCCATTTTATCACAAATATTTCTCTTACATAAGTTGTGATGATGCTTGAAAAGGTTCTAAAGTTTGGATTTATACTTTCCAATTATAGTTACTTAAAAAAACCAAGGGAATTTCAATAAGCCCATTTCGTGTATATCAAATAATGAGTGTGGTTCATGAGACAACATATAATTGATCCATTTATTTTAAATATTTAAATCATCTTCTAAAAAATCATTTTTCATCTCTTATAATCATTGTATTCTATGAGACAATGTTTAGTTGGATCATTTTTACAAATAATTTGTATGTCTTTTGTATGATTTCACATTTTGTAAACATGCATATAAGGAAAATCACAACTATGACATCTAAAAAATACCATTTTCAATTATTCTTTAATATATCTCCATATTCTAAAGCGTGTAATTTGACACATGCTGACATGATGGTGGAAATTTGTTTTTATTTTTCTTAAAAATCTCTAAGAAATTTTCAACAAGATTAATTTTCCATATCAAACAATCATAGCATTCCATGAGACTATATTTTGTTAAGCCATTTTGTTAAACAATTCACGTGCCTTTGTAATACTCCACATGTGTCATATATGGATATGAGCTTATTTTCAACAATATAATATGACAATAATCAATTTTCACATATTCTTTGATGGATATCGATATCCCTTCTCAAGCTCCATTTTAAAATAAAAATTGGGAATATGTTGGAAAATCTTGCTTAGGTGGGTATTAAACTATCCAATTGTATTTGTTTAAAAACCTATTAGGCGTTTTCAACAAGCTCACTTGGTGTATATCTAGAAATAATGAAATTCCATGACACCACATTTGGTTGAGTTTTTTAAAAACCCACAAGCCTTACCAAGAACACCAATTTTTACATATTCTACAATAATCACATTCTTGGATACCATGCTTCATTAAGACATTATTTGAAATAGCCTAAAATTCACTTCAAGAACACCATTTTATGCATATCTTGTAATCATCATATTCCATTATACCACATTTCCATTGTGTATTTTGTCAAACAATTGGTGCACCTATGAAGGTGTTGGTGAAATAATTTTTTGTATGGAAAAATTATGTGTTTCCACCAATGCTCACAAGGCTACCCCCTCCTTTTTATGGGGTAGTTCCCATTATTGAATCTAAACTAATTTACTCCTATATATTATTATGGGGTGGCCAAATAGGTCGGGAATCACACATGCACACTTCTTTGAACCTATGGAAAATTGGTTTAAAGTGGGTACAAGGGAGTAAATTGCAGAAATTAGGGATAAAGGAGATAATTTAGGAAAGGGGAGGTTATTGTTGTGAGTAGGAAATTATAGAGTTCACACCCAATAACCAAATTATTTCAACATTCAATTAGAGGAAAGAAATAATGAAGCACCTAGTGAGACTAACAAATCTAGACACATAGTTCTTTAGATTCATTCATCAAGGACACTAAGTTCCTTCTTGATCACCATACTTGAAAATTTATAGAAAAGAGAGAGTAGAGGAAACATGAGCAAGGAATAGAAGAATGTATCTTTTATTCCTTTTGTTGGTGATACAAATTTCAACATCCAAAACCACAATTCACAATTGCTACAGTAAAAAATTATAAAAATCTAGAATTCTTTAGAATGGAGAAGCCATCCCAATTTATAGCCTTGTGAATTGACCTTTCATCTCCCTCAAATGACTCTTCATGTTCCTATTCCACTTGTGACCTTTCAATTTCCCCTAGAAGAGACAAATTTAGTATCTCTCTTATAATTTTGAGAGAATAATTTTACAAATTACAAATATTGTCACTTAAGTGAATAGGACAAAATACAATGATTGTGTACAATGAAGAATTAGAAGAAAGGGAGAGAAAAAGGAGGGAAAGGTATTGATTCATCTCTTGAATAATTTCCCTCGATGTAGAAATTTTTTTCTCTTCATCATGATGATCACCATCTTCTCCTTCTGTAAGATGCACAAACACCTCGGACCACCAAGAGAATGTTGAGAAACACTGTTACAAGACCTCCTAAGGTGAGATCCTAAAGGAAGAAGGATGAGATCTTTCCTTTTCAATTGTCTTAACAAACTCACCCAGCTCTCTTAGCTCACTTTGAGATCAACTCAACTCAATCATTGAGCTCAACTCAACTAGCTCACTTCAACCCACCCAGCTCACCGGCTCACCGATCTCAAATCACTTGGCTCATTGATATTACATCAAATAGCTCACTAAGAGATGCCATATGATTGATACAACTTGAAAAATGAGATATGATGACCTAATACGATGAATTAATGGATTATTTGCAAATTTTAGAATCTTTTCCAGATTGCTCATGATCTAGACTTTCGTTTGTTATGTTTTTCCATGTTCTAAGAATAATTGTGATCCAAAAGATGATTCTGGGACTCTTATAGAGGTTTCATTTCTCTTTTTGAGATATAATATCATCCTAAAACCCTATGAAGAGATCAAAAAGCAAAAAAAATAAGTAGAAACTGAACGAGATGTAACTTTCTATGTCTAAAATAGAAACTTTCTATTTTTAGCAGGTAGGACTGAGACTTGTTATTTTGGGACATATCACCTATTTTACTTAAATCTGACCTTATGAAATTTCAAGAACATTCCAATTTTCCTTTTGTGGTGATTCTTTCCAAATTTTATCCACTTTCTATTTTTAGCATTATTCTTTATAGAAATGTTATTTTGGGAAAATTGACAATTTTTCCCTCCGTACCATTCTACACTATTTTTTAGTGTTCTAGGTGATCAGAGCTTGCAAATTTAGGGAATTAATATTTTTATCATGTAAAGGGGTATGGAATATTTTATTCTCAATAAGTGGTTTAAAATCCTTAGTTTTTTATGGAAACATTATTTTTAGATTTAGCTCTTCAACGCGATCTCATGCTCCAAATTTCACCGTGTTTCACCCCCCGTATTACTGAGAAATAAAAAAAGAAAATTTCCATGGTTAGGGTTTCAAGCCTAAATATTCCATGCAATCCCTTAATGGATTGACTGAGCTTCCTTTTTCACTGAGATGCTTTGTAAAATATAACATTGGCTCAAACCCTTGGTATGATCAATTTCTTTGTTCGCCGACAATGAAAAATCTTCATTCTTGCAACCATGGATTCTCTGAGAGAAATTTTATATGGTGCCTAATGAATTTTTAGGTTCTTGGAATTTTTTCATAGAAATAATGGATTTATGATCAAAAAATGAGGTGGGTAGGAGTTATTTTGAGTTAGTACATCTTCTAGAAGTGTTTTGGGTTCACATGAGAGGAAGAAGCAAGAAACAACAAGGTAAAATACTTAGATTATTTTTGGTTTGAAACCATCAAGGAATGTGGTGAATTTTATGTCCCTCACTTTCCCTATTTTCCCAAGGATATTTGGGACAATAAAATGTGCCTCTATGTGAGCTTGACATTTGGCAAGCTTTGATTGCATAATGGGGGAGGAGTGAGAAATCCATTTTAAACTCTTGGGGGCTAAATCGGGGTCACATAGTAAATCATGAGAGGGGATAAAGGGTGGGGTGAATTTTTTTCCATTTTCCCAACTATCGTTGGGATAGTAAAATGTGCCCATGGGTTTTCACTAAAAACATAGCTGATTTTCAAAAACCATGACTTAACACTTGTCGGGAAGAAAGAGGGTCATGTGTGGGACCAAGAGCTACAATTGCGGAGTTGGGAAATTTATATTATCCCTAATTTCCCCATTTTCCAAATTTTTCATGAGAAATTTGGGATGGTTGGGATATTTGGGACAACAAAATGCACCACCCACCTAACTCAAAAAATGACTAACTCCCAAAAACTTGAAACCACTTTTCTTGGAGTTGTAAGAACTATTTTTAGGAAACGTTTTATATCAATTTGACTCCCAAGACCATTTTAATATAAATAGGATGGTTTTTAAGACTTGGTTCTTCATCCTTCTCCAAAAAAATTCTACTTTTTCATATGGGACAACAAGGTGAACTTGCTAAAATTGAGTTGTCCTGAGAAGTGCTTAGGTCTTATAAAGAATGTAAAATTTCCATCATTTAGATGACTCTTCAAGATTTATGATGATATCATGTTTTCTTCTTGACTCATACCAAAGCTCTCGAATATTATGTTGAAGTTCAAGTACCTTTTTTAACTGCAATCTCCTTAAGCCTTCAAAACCCACTTTCATTGTACTTTTTCTAGAACCTTAAAACCTTCACTCAATCTTCCTAAACCTATTCCATTTCATTTCAACCTCTTCAATGACATTCCCATATTTTTATTGTTTTCAACTCCACTCTAGAGGATGCACACTTATCCCGAGAAGGCTAAGAATAGCCTTCCTAGGCTTACTGAAGAACTCACCTTTGGAAGTGTTGCATTGAAATGACGTGAGTCACCATATCTCAACATTTTGAAAAATTACGCAAGTATGTACAACACATTAAAAATTTCAAGGATAGGATACACACCATAGAGAGGGCAGACTTATCCAGAGAGGGTTTAGGAAGGCTTAGGAGAAAATTTTTGACACTTGGGTCTATTGTCATGCTTGAAAATTTGAAATTTTCATGTTGCACATTTGTATGAAAATAGATGGCTCTAGCTTGGGGACTTGTTATGGATTAAGTGTAATTATAATAAGATATGTAGTAACTCTAGAATCTCAAGACACCACGTGGACCAGTGCCTTATCCATTGGGATATATAGAGTCACCATAGAGATATACAACATGACTTCATTTATTGAACACACACACGTGAAGACACAAAAACACAAGATGAGAAAGGAAACACACAACACAAGGGAAACATGAAATGAGAAAGGAAACTCACAACACTAAAATGAAAATAATTTAAATCACATACACACATATGGGAGATAACCCAATTTCATCGGAGCACTCATTTTAACCGAGTTATTAACCGTAAATGGGTATCATTGAATGCCTTTCTTCTGCAAATATGTTGACTAGTTCACTAAAGTATGAACCCCTCCTTATCTTCTTGAAAAATATAGCATGATAACTAGTACATTTTATTATCCTCCTATTCAATTCACTACCTTTGTCACTTTCAAAATTTATTTCCATCCTCTCCTTGATTCTCGGTTATTTCCAATCACTTGTTTTTGTGACTTCCATGAAGATGATTCTTGATTACACTTGAGTTATCATTTTCATACCAATATATTTATTCCTAATTGTATATATTATTCATGACCACCATTTCTATGGGATAATTCTCAAAATATGATTTAGAAACCTCAACTTTATCACCAACCTCTTGATTTTCTCAGTTTCTCATTTGGACCAAGAAATCATCTATCTCATACTCCTTATTTTTTGCAGCATATTTCCCTATGTAATGTGGCATGTTTATTACATCATCCTCTTGGAAAGATAATTATCTCAAGATTGGAAATACAACATGGAAAATGACATCTTCTTTGCCTTGTCCATTTTGGGATTTGTCATCCATTTGTATGTTAAGAGCATCCTTCTCTTGGGAAGAGTGAGAACTAAAAGGTTGAAGCCTATTGAGAATGTTTCCATTTTTAGAAAAATCATTCTTAGGACCAATAAAAATTCCATCTCTCCATTTTTGTTGATAATTGTTCCATCCTCATGAAAAGGGAATGATCACAACATTGGAACTGAAATGTTTTCATTATCATTTTTCTAATCTTGATCACCAAGAACCAAGAAATCCATTTTCATGATGAAATATTCATCTCCTTGAATAGATTCATGTTTGAGAGGAAAAAACATGTTTTTATTCTCATATTTCTTGTCATCTTATTCCAACAAGAATGATAATTCTTCGTACTCACTAGCACACTTATCACATGGAAAATCATATCTAGAATTGAGAACATGAATGGAAACATGGAAATTACCTTTCAAGAAGTTATTGAGAATAACTCTTTCTTGATCTATATTTCTCTTCACTTCAATATTGGTTTATTGCAATTCAAGGATCTCATCACCATTATCAACATCTAGTGAAGAAAATTCATTTATGCTCTCATCCCATGGGAAATACACAATCTCAAACTTTGATTTCATAAAATCATCTTGATGTTCTTAAATCAGCTCCATGGTGTTTGGAAATTCTTCCGCCAATATGGGAAACTCAAGGTCATCCTTGAAAGTCATGAAAAAGTTATAATATTTTTAATTTTGACACAGGATGTTTGTCATTAGGTTATCAAGTTTTTTCACAATATACTTCATTTTTATTATGGGAAGTAGTTTCTTTGTTTTACCATTGACCGGGATAGTGACATGTGACCAATCCACTTCATATCTCCTCGACATATCAACAAAAACAATATCCCAACAACATACCATATGAGGCGGGTATGTAAACTACAAGGATTCTCATTTTGATGTTATTTTCAGGTAAATCTACCAATTTTACCTCAGTGTATTTAATTTGGCCCATTAGGGAAACATCTATCATTTCCATGGAAAGGAAATGAACAGAGGTAGGAGAAAGGGAGAGGATGAGAGCTTTAGAAACTTTTGCGGGCATGACGTTATCCAAAGCACCAGAGCTAATGATGAAATTTTTCATATTATACCCATTGATGATCAAGGCTATGTAGAAAGTTTATACCTTACTAGAGGTGGAGGGTGTAGAGGTAAGACAATTCATAGATGAAGTTGATTGACATGCACTAGGTGGTTCTTTAGCAGTGGCATCTTTAGGACATCTTCCTTTGATATGTTTAACAATTTTCTCAAGTTTCTTGGGATGAGTTCTTAAGTACTCAAATTTAGAGATTTGTACTTTGTATATTTTGAAATGGTAAATGATATCAAAGGATGGAGAGGTGGTAGGAACATTAGGGGTTATGGTAGTTTTGACATGGATTTTCACAAAGATTTGCAAAACATTATTTTTCAAGAGAAGTTGGAAGAGATTTACTTTAAGAGGTAGAAGGATTCTTGATTGAAGTATCCTCATTCTTATTCTTAGCTATTAAGCCCAAAATGACTAAGTCCTGGAGGATGGGATGAGTGTGCGTAGAAGGAAATATAGGAAGAATGCCCGTGAAGAAGAGCATGCAGGGAGAACTAGGTAGGCACAAATAGTTTGAACAAATGAGCAGTTTCTAGATTGAAGGGCTTGAGTAAACATGGAGTGTGTGGAGGGTGGCGAGTGGAAGTAGAAAGGGTTATGAGACTTAGCCACATTATCAAATATGGTGTTACATGGAAAACATGTGAGTATGTGGGTAGGCATGATAAGTGGATAAGGTTAGTGCATGAATACTTGTGGCCCAAGGAAATAATATTCTAGGGAATAATCAAAGGTTAATCATTATTCTTAAGGATTTATAAAGTGGAAATTAATCATGGGATTAGCAAGCTGGCATAGGAATTCAAGTATGGTGGAGAATGATCTCTCTTGCATGTGGCCTTATCATGAGTAATCTTGAGGTGTTGGGGGAGAGATCCCACTCTCTTTAAGAATGTGCTTGGGTCCAAAACAAGGTGTGTAAGTGTGGCTGTATGTGTAGGTACATATAGGGATGTGAAGGGTTGTGAGGAAATGAGATATGATGCGAGAGGAAGAGGATATGTGATGTGAGGCACAATATATTCTGGTTGCATAAGAGAGAGTATGGGTAGGAACCTTTGACAAGAGTCATTTTTTAGAGATAGGATGTTATTTCAAGATTTATTCAGTATGTTATGAACCTTTTGATGTAATCTAGCTATTGTAAAAAAAATTGAATCAATGAATATGATGTATTGTTATGAATATATCTGGTTATGGGTCCAAACCCTAGTGTTCTTCATATTTCTCATGGTTCGGATCTGATTTCTTTATGATGTTGTATTATTTACTTTTACATTATGCTGAATTTATGTTTAAGATCTAGTTTCCTCACTTTTATGCTAGAATGAATACATGTGTTTTTATTTCTGTAAACATTTCTCCATTAATGGAAAATCATTCTTACAAGGCTCTCATAAAGGAGAGGCTCAATGCCTTCATGGACCTTGGGTGAGCACCTAGTTGAGGTTGGGTGATGTACCGATGTGCTTGGGGTTTGAAGGGAGTAGGTAAAGGTGAATACATTTTGGTTTTGTTGTTGGGACCTCTTTTGAAGATATTGTAAGAATGGTGCATGATGATAGAACACTTGACCTTCAACAATGTCAATACTTGGCTTAAGAACACAGAGGATGATTATGGACAATGACTAAACACTTTGGATATTAGTTTGATGCAAGTAAATGGGTAGAGGAGCATCTGTATCATGAGATTTATGAGACATTATTTTGTTATTTTCTAGTAGAACTATATGAATGGTTGTTGACATATGCATTGAGGAAGAGTTGGTATTATCGACCTCATGTTTGGACCCAAGAAGATTATCAGTGGCTTCATGATGTTGATCTAACTTGGACTCGTGTTGTTGATCATTAGTGGAGTGGTGTGTTGAATAGATATATGTTAGAGTACATGGTTTCTACGTATTATTTCCCAAAGGTTGTTGAGTTCAAGTTCTTGTGAGAACCAAGAGGATATTTCTTATGCATTATATTGTTAGCCATCAAGATCCTGATCATCACTCTAAGTTTGGAAGCATTTCCTATGGCTAGATAAATTCCCACTAAGCGTGGGGCATGGAAGTTGGTATTGTGCAAGATGGAATATCCTAAAATAGAAGTGGAAAGAGAGGAGAGATGGTTCAAGTAGAATAAAGTGTAAGATAGGGAATTGGAAAGACAACGTGAAGTTACAGGATTGATGGAATTATGGAGGCAGATGTTGTAGGAAGGATTTGAGGTTCACGCGGAGGATGTGGAACTTGATCACTCTATGTTACCCCATCTTAGAATGCACGGGAGAAGAAACCCCTTGGATTCCTATGAGATCTCATCATATGAAGGAACGAGAATAATCATAGGTATGTATCTAAACCCACCATGTGACCAAACCCTTGTGCTTAGTTTCCCAATTTCTTAGAAAAATATTTCTAATTTGATTTGCATTGGTACAAAACAGACATCAGGTAGATAAAATTTTACATTACATCCATCTATAGACACAAATAAAATTTCAAGTATTTTATGGAATCCTATCAGGCACGTCATTTGGATAAGGTGTGGGTACACAAATTTTGGGTATCACATCTGGAATTGGTTCAACATCATAGAATGTTGGTGTGCAATTCAACACAATGGTAGGGACACAGATCAGAACTACTTCAGGACCTCTTCTTGCTACAAGAGGAGGATCCGATGGATCCAGGGGGATAGGAGCTATTGGATCTAGTGGCATTGGTGGTGGAGGAAACATAAGAGGGAACCAAGTTTCTAGACCTAGTGGATAAGGATCTCAACCATCGTAGTAGGTGTTTTATGAGACATCTTTACATTTACTCGATTACAAAGGTGTTGAGGATGCGCTAAGGGTATCAACTCCACAGTAGTAGAAGGCAAGTTATTTTGTAACCACATTGTAAGGGAACACATATATCTAGTACCAAAATTATTTCCCACATCAGGTGCTAGTGGATTATACCACTCTATGTAATGCCTTTTTGGCAAAATTCTACATTTATGAATTTGAGTAGAAGAGCATCAACACACTCAAGGAGGTTCAACAGGTTATGAAAAAGAGTATGCTAGAGTATGATGTGCACTTTAAGACTCTCTTCTCAAATCTATATTATGATATCCATCCCTTGTAACATGCTCAGTGTATGTTGGAGGATTGATAACACCTTTTAGATGAGTGCTCTCCCATAAGACTTTCACAGATTCGCATGAGGCCTTGGAATATGCTCTACGTGTTGAGGCCATAAGAAGCATTGAAACTGGGGTAATCCCATTTTAGAAGAAAATATTGCTGTTGTGGAAAAGTAACTTGAAAAATTATCTGTGAATTTATCTCATAAAACACACAGTTAAATTTGGTGCACAGATTGTTAAGTGGAAGGAAACGCAAAAGATAGTTACCCTCGAAGGTTAGTACGTGTCATGTCATTAGATTTTGAAATATATGATGGGTATTATGATCTTAGTAGATCTCATATGTTACAACACGTGCTCTATAAGAATGTGTCTTCTTATTATAAAATTTACACAACCACTACTAACGATACAAAGGATTGTCGATTGATAGACCAAATTCATGATGCCATTGATATTGGTGTGCACCAGAATAGCATTGGGATTATTTCTAAGGGGGAAAGTTGTCAGTATGAAGGGCACATAGATGGAGTGGTTTGAGGAAGAGGTTTTTGCAAAGGATTCAGAGGCCATAGTGGTTACAGAGGAAGGGGTGACTTCCATTGTGGGACTTGTTATGATTGTGGATCTACTAAACACTACAATCGTGAATGTATGGATTTACTAGTGTTCATGGTGTGGAAAGAAGCACAAGTATAAGAAGAAAAAATTCATGGGGAGTGTTATTTTGAAGAGAAGTGACCCACTATGGATGCCTAGGTTAACGCATAACCTCTACTTAGAACCTATTTTAGTAACTAAACATTCTGAGACTGCATGCTCCAGATAAGTACCAAAGTAGAGGCCCTCATTACAAGAGAATAAGTATTACATGGTAAATATCTTGATCCAACCCATCAAAAAGAGGTTTACTAAGAGACCATGGAAGTTCTTAAGAGCCTACAATGAGAGATTCAATGTTTGAAGGAACAGTCGCAGAAGTTATAATAGGAGAACAATGATGAGGTCCCTCAAAAATACATGGATGAGGTAAGATAAGTGGGTAGGATGCTGCACCAAGAGAACATTAGTCTTCTATTAGGATATTGGTTAAGATAAGATGTTCCACTCATGGGAGATGAGTGCGAGAGGGAGGTATTACATGTTAATCTACCCCCTCACAATCTTGATTATGATAAGGAAATTACGCTGAATTTGGTTGTTGATGGATGGATCCTGAGTAACATACTAATTAACATGGGTTCAGAGGTCAATGTCCTTACTTTGGATGCATGGAATCAGATGGGGAGGCCTCCATTATAGCCCTCTTCAAATGTGTTGTATATGGTAAACAGGAAAAAGGCTATGCCCATTGGAGTCTTGAAGGATGCTTCCATAACCATTCAAGGGGCTAAGTTTACTAGGGATTTTGAAGTCTTAGTGCTTGCTAAGGAAGATAAATTCCCAACATTACTTGGACACCCCTGGTGTTATGTGAATAATGTTGACTTATGATTTAACAAGGGATACATCAGTTTTGAGAACAAAGAGGAGTGTGTCATTATTCCACTAACAGATGGGAGGTCTGTGCCTTATGTAGAGCCTTTAGGAGAAGAGGACCTAGATAGAATATATGTGCACACCATTAGAGACCCCAAGGCTATTCATCCATCAATAGAATTCATTTTTTGGGAAGATGCTTAGTCTATGAGTGATACAACTAGCATTACGTATGAAAATTAGATGCATGGGACCTATGAGTTGGTTGGAAGACAATTGAAGGGAACTATAACTTGAGTTTCTAGAGCACACTTAGTTAGGTGCTTGAGAGGAAGACAGTTACCAAGTTATACTAGGGAAGGTAACCCTAATGTCTTTCTACACATGATGGAGATACAGTTGATATGTCAAGTAGAAAGGAGGAATATGCTAACTTATACCTTATGCACAATAATAGCATGTTGGTGGGAGACTCATCAAGACAATCTTCTAAAATGACATGAAGTGAGAATTACATTCTCTGTTAGTTTTCTCTAGAGAAATGTACCCTATAAAATATGTGACTATGATGGGAAGTATTTTGCCTCATTTCACATCCAAGAATGTGAGAAATCCTAGATGGTAGGCTCAGAAGCCTTACCTACCTCACTATGGGTGCATAATTTCTATTACACCTTGCAGGGTTTTGCGTGTGCAAGATATATTCATTCAAAGATAAATAATCAAATGGGAAATTGGAAAGAGTTGACGATGGATATTATTCAAATTTTTGAGTATCTAAGTCCTAAGCCATCGGTGAATGAGGCATTACAGTAGTCAAGCACCTTACTCTGGGAGATTGTGATATGGATAAAAACCAAATCCTAGATTTTCTAGGGAACCTATCTTGGAGATGTACTTTGAGAAAGGAGAAATGGAGGAGATATAGTTTGAGTGCACTTTCCTAGAAAATTAAAATGGAAAGTTGATGTACCTAATAGATGATGAGGAAGTATAAAACTTGGATGTTGATCATATGGAAGGTATGCGTGAAGTATTGAAAAATGTAGATGAGAAATCATGCACTTACCATGAGCCCTTGAAAATGAAGAAGGTAAACATTAGTACAGAAGTAGAGCCAAAAGAAGTTATCATTGGAGATTACTAGATGGACCAGGAAGTTTCAAAGATAATTGAGCTACTGTGCAAATTGAAGGATTTGTTCCCACATGGGTATCATGAGTTAAAATGAGTTCATAACTCATTAGTAGAAATGCAAATTAAGTTGAAGGAAGGTGCACGCCCAATTAGGAAGAGGCCTTATAGGATGAATTATAATCTGCACGTAAAGGTAAAAGAAGAAATTGACAAGATGATGGAATCTAGAATCATTGAAGCAATTGAAGAATTTGAATGGGTAAGTCTAATGGTAATTAGTATCAAGAAGGATGGTAGGATAAGGATATGTGTAGACTATAGATATTTGAATGTTGTATGTGTTATAGATCCTTGTACAACCCAATTTATTGAAGAGATCTTGGAAGGTGTATCAGGCAGAGAGATCAAATCTTTTATAGATGGATTCTCAGGTTATCGCCAAGTAAGGATTTCAAGGGAAAACCAAGAGAAGACTACTTTCATCACTGAATGGGGAATTTTTATTATACGGTTATGCCCTTTGGGCTTAAGAATGCACATTATGTATTTTCATGCATTATGGTGCAAAATTTCAGGACTTCATCCATAAATTTATGTAAGTTTACCTGGATGATTGGACGGTGTATGGGTTAGTAAGATATGATTGTGAAAATTTAAGATTGATGTTTGAGAGGTGCAGGTAGTTAAGTATCTCTCTAAATATTAAGAAATGTGTCTTTACTACTCCTTTTGACACATTACTAGGTCACATTATTTACAAGGAAGGCTTATTGGTAGATCTTGCTAAAGTTATAATTATCTTGGGATTAGAGGAGCCTACCAATCAAAGCGTGGTACAAAAATTCTTAGGGTATACAGTTACTATATAAAATTCATCAAAGGATATGTCAGGATCTCTGTGCCATTAGAAGAGTTGTTGAAACATAAGAGTAAATTCTATTTGGGTGAGGCACAACAGATGGATTTTGACACATTAAAGGAGAAACTTACTACTACGCCCATTTTGTGATTTCCCTCATGGGAAAATCCCTTTCATGTACATATTGATGCACAAGGTATGGAAATAGGTGCAATGTTAGCACATCCTATAGAAGGGATTGTTGATCACCCTTTATGTTTTGTGACCAGAAAGTTAAACCCAGCTAAGCATAATTACACCACAACAGAGTGCGAAGAATTGCCAAAGATTTATGCACTGTAAATATTTAAGAAGTAATTTTTGGCTACTTTGTTTATCTTTTACATAAATCACATGACACTCAAGTACATGGTAAATAAGCCAATTTCCAAGGAAGCATATGTTTTTGGATCTTGTTATTATACGATTTTGACTTTTCAGTCGTAGTAAAACAAGGAAAGATAAATTTAGGACCTAACCATCTATCATAGATTAATTTAGGTGAGGATGTGTAGAGAATTGATGACACAATGTCGGATACATAGTTGTTCATATTAAAATATGCACCCTTTGATTTAGAATATATTTTTATTCTCTCACGAACGAGTGTGGCACCTAAATGAATGAAGGATCTAGAGAAGAAGTGGTTATGTATATGCTTCGTGCCCTATATGTTGGTCAACAGAGACCTATAAAAACTAGGTTGAGATGAGGTTTTACAATGGTGTGTTTTGGAACATGAACATATTACAATCACGGTGGCATTGCAGGTGGTAAATATGGATAGAATGTGATCACATGCAAGATCTTATTGGTAGGTTGTTTATGGGAGACAGTTTATAAGGATTGTATATAACATTGCAAGGCCTGTGACCATTGCCAGTGCCTTGGGAAGCTAGGGAAAAGAGATGAAATTTCATTAAGATCTATTGTTTGTGCAAAGTCATTTGAAAAATGGGAAATTGACTTTTTAGGCCCTATTTCCCCAGCTTCATGTAGGATACGTTCACATCATATTATCACTTGTACAAACTATCTTACGAGGTGGGTAGAAGTGGCGATGATGACAGATTTCATGGTGGCTACAACAGATTGGTTTTTATGGGAGAATATAATCAACATGTATGGATGCCCATTGAGTCTAATAAGTGATAGGTGTATTCATTTCTTGAATGAGGTTTTTAGAATCTTATTGGAAGATTTTATGGTGGCCCATTACAAAACTATGCCCTATCACCCTCAAGCTAATAGGACTATTGAGGACTTTTAAAATATATTGAGCCACACATTGACTAATATTTGTGATGTTGGAAGGAGAGACTAGGATGATAAAGTCCCTACAATATTATGGGCATATCAAACAACTTATAAAATATTGAACAAGGCCACACATTTTTAGTTTGTGTTTAGTGTGGAAGCTTTTCTACCCATTGAATTTATGTTACCATCCCTACATATTACACACACGGGAGGATTGGATGATAAGAAAGAACTTTAAGAGTACATAGAAAAACTTATGAAGTTGGTTGAAAGGTGAAACATTGCTAGGTGGAGTCAAAAGATGGATAAACCTAGGTAGAAGGCATGACATGTTCGGCATATTAAAAACAAGAATTTTTAGGTTGGGAAGATGGCTCTTCTGTATGATTCAAAGTTTCTGCACCATCCTAAGAAACTCAAAGTGCATTGGTTGGGACCATATGTTATAACACATATACTTGATTCATGCACTTATCAATTACAAGTGCTGGATGGAACATGGTTTCCTAACTACTTTAACGGGAGTAGGTTGAAGCCCTACAATAAATAAGCCTTCTTGGTGCTTGTAAATAAGTAAGTGTTTCCATTTAGCTTAGGTTTCCCTTAAGTGAATTTTCCTTTATGTGTGTTTCCTTTCATCATTGTTAAGCTTTATCTTTTAGTTTGGTGTGTTGTGTAATAAGTGCATTTTCGCTCTTGTAGTTAGTTACTATATAAAGAGGTTTTCATGTGCAGAGGACTACGCATAGTTTTAGTGTAGGTTAGGAGAGTGCGGAGGATGAAAAAGTGGCACACAGTTGGAGAAATGATTATTGGTGGCCCAGGAGAAAAAAAATATATGCGTGCAGATATCTGAGAAGGAACATGCGTAACATAGGTGATAAGGGTGAGAGATGAAATGGTGTCAAGAAATATTTATAAAAACCACATATAGTGATGAATGCATAGAGAAAACTAAGGTGGGTAGAAAAAATGAAAACTAGGTTTAAGACATAGAGGATGATGGACTTCGGTGCTAAGAGCACGCGTAAGGGTTTGTGGTAGATATAGTTTGGCATGCCAGAAGGTTGAGGAGTGTGTGTGTAGAATAAAAAGTGTTAGAACATCCTAGAGAAGGGATTGTTGATCACTCTTTGTGTTTTACGACCACAAAGTTAACCCCAGCTAAGAATTATTAAACCACAATGGAGTGCAAAGCATTGTCAAAGATTTATGCACTGCAAGTATTTAAGAAGTACTTTTCTGCTACTCCATTTATCTTTTACACAGATCACATGACACTCAAGTACTTGGTAAATAAGCCTATTTTGCAAGGACACATATGTCGTTGGATCTTCTTACTATAGGAGTTTGACTTTCTAGTCATAGTAAAATAAGGAAAGAGCAATTTAGAACCTAACCATCTATCATGGATTAATTTAGGGGAGAATGTGTAGAGCATTAATGACACAATGTCAAATACATAATTTTTTAGATTATAATATGTTCCCACTCATTTTGAAGATATTGTTATTGTCTTACGACGAGTGTGGCGCCTAAAGGAATGAAGGATCTAGAGAAGAATTGGTTGGTTATATGTGTCGCTCCCTATATGTTGGTCAGTGGGGACCTATACAAACTAGGCTGAGATGAGGTTTTATAATGGTGTATGTTGGAACATGAACATACTGTAATCATGGAAGAAGCTCATGGTGGCATTGCAAGTGGTCACTATGCACAAAATGTGATCGTGTCCAAGATATTATTGGTAGGTTGTTAGTGGGAGACAATTTATGAGGATTGTATATAATATTGCAAATCCTATGACCATTTCTAGCACCTTTGAAATCCAAGGAAAATAGATGAAATGTCGTTAAGATCTATTGCTAGTGCAAAGTCATTTGAAAAATGAGAAATTGAATTTGTAGGCCCTATTTCCCAAGCTGCACATGGGATAAGTTCACGTCATATAATAAATTTTATAAACTATTTTACGAGGTTGGCAAAACCGGTGCCCATGAATGATTACAGAGTGGCTACGATAGCTAGGTTTTTATGGGAGAATATAATCAACAGGTATGGATGCCCATTGATTCTAATGAGTGATAGGGGTATTCATTTCTTGAATGAGGTGATTAGAATCTTATTGGAAGAGTTTATGGTGTCCCATTACAAAACTATGCCCTATCACCCTCAAGTAATGGGACTGCTGAGGCCTTTAACAATATATTGAGCCACACATTGACTAATATTTGTGATTTTGGAAGGAGAGACTAGGATGATAAAGTCTCTACAGTATTTTGGGCATATCGAATGACATATAAAATATTGAACAAGGCCACACCTTTTCAGTTGGTTTTCAATGTGGAAGCTTTTCTTCCCATTGAATTTATGTTACCATCCCTACGTATTAAATGTGCAGGAGGATTGGATGATAAGAAAGCACTTGAAGAGCGCATAGAAAAACTTATGAAGTTGGATGAAAGGTGAGCCATTTCTAGGTGGAGTCAGAAGATCGAGAAACCTAGGAAAAGGAATGGCATGGCCAACATATTAAAAACAAGAAGTTTTAGGTTGGGAAGATGACTCTTCTGTATGATTCAAAGTTTCTGTGCCATCCTGGGAAACTCAAAGTGCATTGGTTGGGACCATATGTTATAACACATATACTTGATTCATGCGCTTTTAGTTACAAGTGTTGGATGGAACATGGTTTCCCGACTACTTTAAGGGGAGTTGGGTGAAGCCCTACTATAAATAAGCATTCTTGGTGTTTGTAAATAAGGAAGTGTTTCCATTTAGCTTAGGTTTCCATTAAGTGAATTTTCCTTTATATGTGTTTCATTTCATCATTGTTATGATTTATCTTTTAGTTTGGTGTGTTGTGTAATAAGTGCATTTTCATGCCTGTAGTCAGTTACTATCTAAAGAGGTTTTCATGCACAAAGGACCATACATACTTTTAATGTAGGGTAGGAGAGTGTGGAGAATGTAGAAGTGGCACATGGTTAGAGAAATGATTATTGGTGGCCCAGGATAGAAAAACATAAGTGTGGGATATCTGAGAAGGAACACATGTAACATAGGTGATAAAGGTGAGAGATGAAATGGTGTCAAGATATATTTATAAAAATCACATACAATGATGAACACGCAGAGAAAACTAAGGTACGTAGAAGAAAGGAAAAATAGGTTTAATACATAGAGGATGATGGACTTTGGTGCTAAGAGCATGCGTAAGGGTTTGTGGTAGATATAGTTTGGCACACCAAAAGATTGAGGAGTCTGTGTGTGGAAGAAAAAGTGATAGATAAAACATGTGGGATGAAAGCATTGGAAAAATCTGAATTTAGTGTGTAAGTATGGTGGTAGGTGGCTTTGAGATTAATATGGGTAAAAGTAAAAAACTATAAATAGGGAGTTAGGTGTATGTTATTTTCACCTTGCATTTTTTTAAGAGCTCTAGTGAACTAGGGCATCCTTGTAAGAAATTTGTTAAATTTACGTGCAAAGTGAAGAATTTTATGGATGTGCAAGCCTGTTTGGAATAGAGTACATGGGCATGCATGAAAGTACGGTGTGGCCATCATCCTAAAAGGCTATCAAACTACTGAGCAAGAAGTTGATCAAGTGTATCTTGACATGTGTGGAGATGACTGGCTGTTTTCTATGATTGATAGGACTAAAGCACCTCAGACCATAAAAGAAAGGGTTAATGAAACTCTGTGAAGAACAAAGCATTGGTGTAGAATGAACGGTCTCATCTACGTCGGAGTTGATTTCACCACATCTCCATTAGGAAACGCACCTCCTTAGGAAAAATAGCTACCAAAGGGAAAGGGTAAAGGCAAAGAGGGTGAATCTAGCTCTACCCAAGAGGAAGCCCCTGAAAGCCCTCCTTCCACTTCATAAGAACAAGTTGTAATCCTGGAAAGCTCAGAAGAAGAAGCAGTGGAAGATGTTCCGATAGTCACATCCACTCAAGATGTGGCCACGAATGTAACTATTGATGTCCCTTCTGTCCCTTCTCCCTCTCCTCCTCCCCCCCTCGAGTGACCCAAGTGACCATTCCTTTGGTCGTGTCCTCTCCCCATCTTCTGCTCTTGTTCCCCCTTATTACTCATCCATCTTCTCTTCTCTCGCGGAGTTGTCCCCCTCCATTTCTTCCCTCATCTCTGAGCTCCCTTCCATTCCTATGTCTTCCTCCCCTGCAATATCTCTTCCTCCCGTGAGCACTTCCTCAGCTTCCCTCTTAATGCCGCCTCCAAGTGTCTCCATGTTTTTCCCTTCTACTACTACAGCTGCTCCCTTTTCCATTTCTAGTCCTTCTCCCATAAGTCTAGCCTAGATCTCCCAGCACCTGAGTCAACAGAAGAGGAAAGTTCCCATCGCACCGATGGACTTCTCTATAATCCCATCAAAAGGGGCCAAGAAGCAAAAGCCCATAACCCACTTCTCTCAGAGTGCATCAGGGGAGAGAGTGATGGAGATTGCATACCCCAATCCTTTGAAGGATAAGAAGGATCTATCTTCGATAGATTACACAGTGACTCAAGTCAAAATGGGGACATCTTCAGAAAGCCTACAAGGAGAGGCCCTATCTGCATTTGATGCCCTTTGCAAGAAACTCCAATAACCAAAGGAAGAGAAGAGGCTGCTAAAGGAGAAAAATAAACACCTTCTCCATGCCTTGCAGAAAATGGGCAGTGCACCTCCCACAACTGCCGCCGAAACACCTAAGCCTCTGAGTCAGGATAAAATCAATGAATATGCTAAAATCAGCGAGAAGGGCATGGCAGTTTCCACCTGGAGGAGCCAGATCCTCAAGGACAGTGAAGGAGTAATCTCTAAGTTCACCAGGTTATATCAAAATATCAATCAGATGAAAAGAGAACTCCAGATGATAGTAGGACCTATCTCCAAAGAGCTGGATCATGCCAGGATGCAACACAAGACCTTTCAGAAAATGTTTGGCTGACTGTTCACCAAAGATCCGCGGTCAAGTTCGGTGTCTTTGGGCGCCCAAGAGCCCTTAATAAAATCCTTTCTACTCTGGATTATCAAGTGGATCAGCTAGAGTTTGCCTAGAGAAGATCGAAAAAGTAAAAGAGGAAGCCCTAGATGTAATGCATCAAATGGAACAGATTGTCCTAAGGATGTCTCCAGGCTTGCTCACCTCTTCTTTTGCCTTAAGAAAGGTTGAGGAAAATATTTAGATCTTCAAGGAGATCACTTCACAGGGACTGGGGCCAGAGGTCACGTTCGACGCCGAATCCATCAACAACCTGTTGGCATGTCGTGACTTCATCGGATACCTGATAGAGGTAGAGAATGATTATTCAAAACTCCCAGAAAATATCACAGATGAGTGGGAGACTTGCGAAGCTATCATCGATCGACACAAGAATCCTTCCCAGGATCAAATCCAACCCATGATCAGTAAGTTCATGGAGTACCGTGCTTAGTTCCACATCTCGTCACATGAGCAGCAAAAGCAGGATACCCCCTTCCAGCCGCGGGACGACGACGAATAGTTTCTTTCTTCCCAACTTTCTCCTTGTAAAATATTTAAAGTGTGTTGACACAAACGATGAAATCATCCATGTTGCACCATGGGATGATGTCATCCACTAAGTTGTCAAAAGTCAACACATGACTTTGTAATCTATTGTAAGATATTTTTGTAATTAGGTGGTTGGTTCCTTTTTGCTTCCCTTCTTCTCCTTCTTCTATAAATACTCGAATACTTGTTATATTCAGGTGTGGATATCTTTTAGATGAAAAATAGAAGTGAGAAGAAAAGGTTTTGTACTCTTTGTAACAGAAGAAGATATTAATACAAATATTAAGACTTTGTGTTGAATATGTGTGTTATGGGCATCTGATCTTTCTTATGTCAGATCTATGTGTTTGTTCTGTTGAATCTATCTCTACTTTTTTGTCATTTATTCATCAGTATTGCTTTATTTGTTTATGTAAGTAGGTTTGGATCTGTTTACTACCAATCCCAAAACATAAACCCTCTAACCTTTCTGCTTTGGAATTCATTTCTTTCCTCCCTTCGGACCTGATCTTTCTTCATCCTCTCTTTCATTCCTTTCTTTCCGCGGTCGGAAACACCCCTACTGGGATGAGATCCCAAACCCCTGAAGGTAGAATATTGTAAGACTTACACAGATTCCTGCTGGTTGAATAGCAATAAACCAGTTTCACTTTGCTGACTCAAAGAGGGGCTATACCCTGCACACTATTGGCTCATCTATCCATAAATCTGCCCAAGTGACATATTTTCAAACCAACAGTTTTTGGTGACTCCACTGGGTCTATCAGATCTATGATGGTGGTATGATAGAAAATCAGTAAAAATCAGAAAAATCACTATCTGTCTGCAAATTTTAACTTTTGTTCAAAATCTAATTTTTTTGCAAAAAGTACCCAAATTGAAAATTTTCTTCTGAGATCCATAGATCTGGCCTAGTTGGAGACCTTTAGTTCGCTGAGTTTTTATGAAAATATGTATTTTTCCGTAGATCTGAGTTTTTGACTATTTACCAAAATTTTCAAACTCTTTGAAAAAGTCAACTTTAGATCTGAAAATCAGCTTACTAAGCTTCACTATCATTTTATCCTCACTGTTCTTTATCATTAAACCACAATTGGTTTTCAAAAAGGATAAAATTAAATATTCAGAAAAGTACACGCTGCTGATTTTGTTCAGAAAAATCAGAAAATCAGCAAGTACAACCAAAAAGAATTTTTATATCTGCTTCACAATATTGCAGATCGAGAAGGTACACTAGTAGGAAAACCATTTACTCGTAGCAGGAGAGCTCGTGGAGAAGTCGATCCTACTTTTGATCTGCTTCAAAGGCACAACTTTAGTATAACACCAGCGCACTTTTCATCACTAAGTTCAGCTGATCGGTCAGCCAGAAGTGCCTCACCTCCACAAAAGAACCAGTTTTCACAAGGAGCCTCCACATCCCTTTGTAGTGCCTTGCTACTCAGTGGAACTGTACTTCCAGCCCACGTTCTTTTTCCACCCGTCTAGATGGTGGTACCATGGGGAAATGCTATGGGTCCCCTGGCTTTGCCGCATCCTGTTCACGCGCTCCCACATGGAAACCGAAAGAATTTTCCCAAATTTGACAAGAGCGGGAACCAAATCACAGATTCACACATATCTGCATTCATCATGTCATGTAGTATCCTGGATGTGACCCATGAAGATGTGTCGGTTTTCCTTTTTCTGGAAACTTTACAAGGGCCCACAACATAATGGTTTCAGCATTTGCCGGCCGGATCTATTACCAGTTAGGCCACCTTATGGGATGCTTTTGAAGATAGGTACACGCCTTCGGAAGATGCATTTGCATTGTTATCATAGATCACTCACCTAAAGAAGGAGACCAATGAAACCATGTGCGATTTTATCGCCAGGTTCAAAGCATTAATCAACCGTGTCCCTGTTACCATGCTTTCAACACCAGAAAATCAGAAGTGTTTCTTCATAAACACCATGAGCTCAAAAGTAATTTTCTTACTCCTACAAGAACAGGTAGCTACCTTGATTCTCACCTAGGCTGCTGCCATCCAAATTGAAGATAATTTGCTAATATTTGGCAAATTAAAAAGGGAATCATCTAAGCTTAAATCTTCGGGCCCTTCTCCCACTACTTCGTCTGATCCGACATTTCAAAAGATGGTGAATGACTTGCTCACATTAAAAAAGTAGTTAGCCCAAGCTTCCCCCAGTTCTTCATACTGGGATATTCCACAAAGGAATTTCGTTTCCAACAATGTTCCACAAAGGCTGCGCTTGCCCGCAACTGCTCTGCGGCTGGCGCTTGAGGCTCCTTCGGTCAACACTTTAGTTGAAATCAAAGAAGAGGAGAAAAATTACGACGAACCTTTGTCTGAAGGCGAAGATGATCAAGATTTCGGTGAACCGACTGACGACTCTACTATCGGGTATATGGAATTTGATGAGGAAGAATCTGATGAAGAAGAGGGTACACAAGGGTATGTAAGTGGATAATCATATGTTGTTTTTACCCGCTCGCAAGGAAAAGAAGCAGAGGTCGCTGTCGATGTGCGGAAAGAGAAGGCCATGTCAAACGCACCTCCAACCATTGCTAAAAGAGGTAATCCTCTTCCTACTCAACCCCTTGTTAAGTCTTTTACAAAGAAATCTTTTCCCCCGATCTCTCCTCCAAATCAGCCTTCTTCTATTTCTATGAAGACCAGTAATCCTACCTACCATCGCAAAGTGAGGGACTCATTCCTTCACCAGTGCAACCCTTAGCCATGTTTGACATCATAGATCATGCTAAGAAGACTAAGATCCAAATGTCTGAAGCCGAGTATCTTCAGTCGAACCCCGAACAACTTATAAGGTTGACCAAGTATATTCAAAGCCAAGCTGTCATATCTCCCCAGATCCCCTAAAAGGAATCCTTTCCACTCCTCTTGTGTCCTGCATAAATGTTGCCTCAACATCTGCATCAGGAAAGATAGAACCTTTCTATCTCTCCCTCCTAATCAATGGCCACAAATTAAGTAACTGCATAATTGATTCTAGAGCTTCTGATAACGTCATGCCGGTAAAAGTCACCCATGCTTTGGGCCTCACCCTTACCAAGCCTTTTGGAAGATGTTATTCCTTAGAAACCAAGCAGGTCCTGCTAATTGGTCAGATCAAAGACGCGTAGTTCACATTTACGGCGTTCCCAGAGAAAAGAGTAAAGATGACCGTCCTTGTTGCTGACATTCCAGCAGCCTATGGAATTTTGTTGGGAAGAAGTTTTTGCAGTGAAGTTGGTGGGGAGATTCATATGGACTGGTCTAAGGCTAGAATCCCCATCAAAGGTGTAATGCAGACATTGGAACCAGAATCACAAAAGAAGTACTTGGTTACTAACTCTGAGGACCCCAAAGCTCAAATTCTTTTCAAATCTTCAGGAATGGGGAACTATTTCTTGTCTACCAAGTCTAACCAAATGGTTGTGTTGATGCAAAATCACAAAGCACCCCGGATGTTGATCAGGTTTCTAAGTTGATCTTCATGGCATCCAGTGTGATTGCACAACATTGAATCCTTTCTCCAGGTGTGGGACCTGTAAAATGGGAAAGGAATCTCCAGAGAAGGCTGGTTCCTACTCCTAAACTACCTACCACAAGCTATTCCAGTGTAGGCAAGCTAATCTAATCCTAATCTAACCATGCCAAGGAGACAGAGAGAGAGAGAGAGAAGGGAAAAACAGCAAAAGCCTACACTAAAACGGTGATACACCAGAGAAGGAGAATGTTGAACATCTATCAAAACTACCATGGAAAAAAGAGAGGTGAGCAATGGGAAGGATGGATAGATGCATCACAGGCCCAATGATAGATTTCACACAGAAAATGTCCCAAAACTCCATGAACACAGCTCCAAACCTGTAATGAACATTCAAACGTGTAAAAATACCTATAATGAAGAGAGGAAAGAAGAAAACAAGCAAAGAACGAGCAAGGATGGACAGATGCATCACAAAAAATGTTTTTTGTTGCTCCAGAAGTTTGCACAGAAGAGCATTTCATTAGTAAAAGGCAAAAAATGACATTACAAAGTAGGGAGGAGGTTCGAACTCCATTTTCAACCCTAGAGAAGAAAAGAGCAAGTTCTGAGAAAATGTGAAAAGTTGCAGAAAACAAGCTTGGGCCAGGAAAAATCATAAAAAATGGCTAAGTCCTAGTCCTCGCAACAGTCGGGACGTGAGGGACATCTGGGTGCGAATCGGCCGAAAGGCCACCAGGTAGTCTGCAGGGAAAAGGAACATCCAGACCGTCGGGACACATGGGACGTGGAAATCTGGTTCAACCGAAGGAGAAGAAAATTGACTAATTGCTTTGGGACATTCAGGAAAAGAATATGCGAAGGACGTGAACCGAACGGTTCAGCCAAAATGGGGAACTTTCGCACTGGGACATCTGGGACAAAGGGACGCGGAAGACGCGGATAGCCGAAAAACCTGAGATCCAATCAGATCATGCCACACGTCACTGGAAAAAAAGGGATAGGGAAGCTGAATCGTGGTGGATCGAAGTTTTGTCCCAGATAGCACTGGGACATCCGGGACAAATGGACGCGGTGGACGCGAAATAGCCAGCAAACCCATGGACCAACCAAATCATGACACGTGTCACAAGGAGAAAAGTCCCAAATTCAAAGGGCGAGGTTTGAGGGGTCAGCCTGAGCCAATCAAAAGAGGACACGTGTCCTATGGAGCAAGGAATGCGGAGCTCAGGGAGGACTTAGAGAATTTGGCAAAAGTCTTGGGCCCAAAGTTCAACAAGACAAAGGTTGACCCCGCGCCCTGTCCTCCAACCAAATCATGCCACGTGCCCCAGCTCGTCGACACGTTGGAGGAATTTTGGAAAATCTGCCAAGGCTAAAATGAAGTAAAATAAAGCAGGAAGGGTCTGCGACTAATTAAATTTTGCCACGTGTCATCCAGGTGGCAAAACGCAGGAAAAGATTCAAAACCTATTTTTGCCTGTTTTGTGCCCTAAAACTTCAGACCTCCATAACTTTCGATCCAGAGCTTGGATTTGCACGTTCTTTATATCATTGGAAAGCTGGTGAAATGCTCTACATGTTTCCAGGGTCAATCTTGCATTTTGGTTTGGTGTGGAGAGAGAAAGTTAAGAAACGGCTCTGATGCGTGATAATAGACAGAAGTGACGTTTCAGCGACCAGCTTTAATACAACAGACAGCTTGCCGTTTCTGCTAGACAGTCTTCCATTTTGTCAGGGTTCTCACCGCCATAATGAAATGAGTTAAATGTAGCCTAGAAGTGGTTGTGGTAGATTCGAATTTCCTCTCTCTTCCCTCTCTCTTTCTTCCTATATATTGTACAGAGGGGCTTCTTTCAAAATAATTACAAGTTGTTCATCTTTTCTGCTCTGCCCTCCCTTCTTTTCTTCTCCAGGGTTGAAAATGGAGTTCAAACCTCCTCCCCGCTCTGTAATGGAATTTTTGCCTTTTACTAATGAAATGATGTTCTGTGCAAACTTTTGGAGCAACAAAAACGTGTTTTGTGATGCATTTGTCCATCCTTGCTCGTTCTTTGCTTGTTTTCTTCTTGCCTCTCTTCATTACAGGTATTTGTGCATGTTTGAATGTTCATTGCAGGTCTGGAGCTGTGTTCATGGAGTTTTGGGAAATTTTTTGTGTGAAATCTATCCTTGGTCTTGTGATGCATCTGTCCATCCTTCCCATTGCTCACCTCTCTTTGTTCCATGGCAATTTTGATAGATGTTCAACATTCTCCTTCTCTGGTGTATCACCGTTTTGGCATGGTTAGATTAGGATTAGATTAGCTTTCCTGCACTGGAATAGCTTGTGGCAGGTAGTTTAGGAGTAGGAACCAGCCTTCTCTGGAGATTCCTTTCTCATTTTATAGGTCCCACACCTGGAGAAAGGATTCAATGTTGTGCAATCACACTAGATGCCATGAAGATCAACTTAGAAACCTGATCAAGAACTAGGGGTGCTGTGATTTTGCATCAACAGTTTTGGCACACCCGGTGGGACCTTAGAGGTCTTCCACTTCATCTTTTGTAGGTTGGTGTGTTCTTGTGCAGATTTCAGCCTTTGGAGGCACTTGCAAACACATCTGGCGACTCCATCTAATCAGCAACCCATTTCTGAAGTTGCAGACCCATTTTCCATCCATTCCCATTCATCCTTCTTTCCATCTCTTTCATTATTTCCCATTCCATGAGGTTGTGCAATCATGACTTCATTTCCATCATGGAATTCACATCAACAACAGCAGTATATTCCACCTCCAACATGTTTTACAAATCCTCCAAATCAGTATTTTGAGTAGATTCAAGATCATTATGCATACCCATATGAGCAGCGGTGCAAAGTCAGTTTGGCTATGGAGCTTTGCAAGAGCAAGAGTATGCATATAATGAAGACCATCAGATCCAAGATGCTGGTCTGTTGGAGAAAATCCAAAAGATGGAGGTAAAGATGGTGCAGTCCAGAGCAATAGCTCAGATGAGAGCTTTCAGAATTGGTTGCAGGACTCCTTGTCCATGGGGAGGCTCTTTTCCAAGACACTTCAGCCCTCAGGAGAAGCTGGACTTCATGATAAAGATGCTGCCCCAACTTGCACAATGGATAGCAGAAATAGAGGCCTATACATTCGGTGTTGAACAACCTTGTCAATGGGTAAGTACTACACCATCATCTAGTTTTTCTCTTCCCATTACTCAAGCAGCATCATCTCATTTGGACTTGCAAATTCTAAACTCTCCATCTGTTGTCCCAAGTGTTGAATCCATTTCTCCACCTCGTCAGTCTTCCACCTCATCTCAATTCTTCTTTCCTTTTGCCTTCCAAACAGTCATCCCCTCCACAAGAGCTAGCAGAAATACACCCTCCTCAAAAGAAACAAGAGTTTCTACCTCCTCCACCACAAAAAAATGCCAAATCAATTGAGTTGCAACCTATCCCTCCTCTTGCATTCCCAAATCCATGTTGGGAGGATGAAAATCAGAATGCCAGTCAAGGAAAACAACAATAAAAAGAAGAGCCAGACAAAGATAAAGAAGTTCAAAATCTAAAGAGTTGGGCTCTTAAATTTGGGATGAAAAAGATCCCCTTGATGGTTAAACCTAAAGAAGGGGCTAAGGTTGAACAAATGGTGGTCAGGAATTATTTTTTTGCAACAGGGAATGCTGATTCAATTCAAGTTACACAATCAACCATAAAGGAAGAAAGCTCAGAAGAAGATCTTGCAGTCCCAACTTGTCCTCTAGAGCAGCAGATTGGAGAGTTTGACTTGAAAAAATTCATGCTAGAGGAGGAGTTCATTCAAGAGCAAGATTGTCTTTAAACATTAGAGGAAGGAGAATCTTCTCCAGATCTAGTAGCAGAGGAGCACATTCTAGCTGTGGAGGAAAAATGTGCAGATCCAAGGGCTTTGAGCACAAAGCAGGCTACAGGAGAACCTTCAGTTCTTCTTTCTACTTCACCTCTCTCAAGTTCCAGTGCTGAAGAGGAGTTTGACCTCTCAAACTCAATGTTGGAGGGAGAAAGAAACCATGGTGGTCAAGTTACAGATCAAGAGGACACCATGGAGGAAGTTGAACATTTGCAGCAGGACAGCCATGAGGTAGTTTATCTGTCAGATTTGGAGGACTGTTTTGATGGAGAAGAGCCGGTTGAGTTTCCACCATTCTCTCTTTCATCATCCATCTTCCAAACACTTGAGTCTGCTATCATGAAGGAGAACATTCATTTGCAGCAGCCTGCATCTTATAACAGCTCTTCGGAATCAAGATTGGAAGATTTTAATCTTTCATGTTCTTCATTGGAGGAAGAGAAAGGACAAAGGAATTTCACCATTGCTTCCACACCATCCATTGAAGGTCTACAAGAAGACTCCATTTTTGGAGTTGAAAATCAGAGATATGGGCATATCAAATGGATCAGACCTTGCCCAATTAGGTATTTGGCTTCATTGGAGCCAAAAGAGAAGTCACAACCAGTCATGCTTTCTTCTGAGCATGAAGGTGAGCTACAAAGTACCAAGGATCAGCTGTCATACCTCTTCAATCCAAATGCAGAGCAACTAAAAGAGGTATTGGATTCATTTTCTGCTGATACCTTGATGATTTGGGTGGAATACCAGCTTCTTGTTGATTTTCCACTCATCCTAACAGCCATGATCAGCTCCAAATCATTTGCATGGCTGCCAATTTTGAAGAAAGGAAGCTATTTCTCACAACTAGTTGCAGGGTTTGTTTAGCTTGCCTTTGCTTCCAGTTAAAGTCGAGTAGGTAGGTTTGCTTTCAGTAGAAGAAGTGCTTGTGCACACTCTGCATGTTCCATTTGGAGCATGTATGATTTTCAGTTCTATATAAATTTTTTGTGGTGCTGGTTTTACTCTTGCACAGTTCATTTCAGTGGCATTTTGGTGAGAACAACTCTAAGTTCAGTGGGTTTTCAAGCGGCTCAGAGGGAAGTTTTTAAAGTTCAGATCAGTTTTCAGGCTACTACTCATGACTCCATGCCTAATGGATTACTTCAAGCTACTGATCATTCATCTAGCAGGTAGATAACCCCGCTGAGTCGTCAAAACTATTGTCAAAATTTCCCCCCAGGGTAAATTTGATAACATGCATCAGAATATTCAAGTCCCAGGCAAATAGATTGATTCAAGGCAAGAATCATGTTTCTAGGGTCCCCTCAGATTTTTTCTAACTCCCCTGGCCGAAGAAGAAAAGAGCAAGTTCTGAGAAAATGTGAAAAGTTGCAGAAAACAAGCTTGGGCCAGGAAAAATCATGAAAAATGGCTAAGTCCTAGTCCTCGCAACAGTCGGGACGTGAGGGACATCTGGGCGCGAATCGGCCGAAAGGCTGCCAGGTAGTCTGCAGGACAAAGGAACATCTAGGCCGTCGGGACACGTGGGACGCGGAAAGCTGGTTCGGCCGAAGGAGAAGAAAATTGACTAACTGCTCTGGGACATTCGGGACAAGAAGACGCGAAGGACGCGAACCGGCCGGTTCGGCTGAAACGGGGAACTTTCACACTGGGACATTCGGACAAAGGGATGCGGAAGGCACAGATAGCTGAAAAAGCCAAGATCCAATCAGATCACACCACGCGTCACTGGTAGAAAAGGGACAGGGAAGCCCGAATCAGGCGGATCGGAAGTTTTTGTCCCAGACAACACTGGGACATTCGGGACAAATGGACGCGGTGGACGCGAAAGAGCCGGCAGACCCTGCGGACCAACCAAATCATGACACGTGTCACAAGGAGAAAATTCCAAAATTCAAAGGGCAAGGTTTAAGGGGTCAGCCTAAGCCAATCAAAAGAGGACACGTGTCCTATGGAGCAAGGAATGCGGAGCTCAGGGAGGACTTAGAGAATTTGGAAAAAGTCTTGGGCCCAAAGTTCAACAACACAAAGGTTGACCCCGCGCCCTGTCCTCCAACCAAATCATGCCACGTGCCCCATCTCGTCAACACATCAGAGGAATTTTGGAAAATCCACCAAGGCTAAAATGAAGTAAAATAAAGCAGGAAGGGCCCATGACTAATTAAATTTTGCCACGTGTCATCTAGGTGGCAGAACAGGAAAAGATTCAAAACCCATTTTTGCCTGTTTTCTGCCCTAAAACTTCAGACCTCCATAACTTTCGATCCAGAGTTCAGATTTGCACGTTCTTTATATCATTTGAAATTTGGTGAAATTCTCTACACGTTTCTAGGGTCAATCTTGCATTTTGGTTTGGTGTGGAGAGAGAAAGTTAAGAAATAGCTCTGACGCGTGATAATAGATAGAAGTGACGTTTCAGCGACCAGCTTTAATACAACAGACAGCTCGCCGTTTCTGCTAGACAGTCTGCCATTTTTCCAGGGTTCTCACCTACCACCATAATGAAATGAGTTAAATGTGGCCCAGAAGTGGTTGTGGTAGTTTCGAATTTCCTCTCTCTTCCCTCTCTCTTTCTTCCTATATATTGTACAGAGGGGCTTCTTTCAAAATAATTACAAGTTGTTCATCTTTTCTGCTCTGCCCTCCCTTCTTTTTCTTCTCCAGGGTTGAAAATGGAGTTCGAACCTCCTCCCTTGCTCTGTAATGGCATTTTTGCCTTTTACTAATGAAATGATGTTCAGTGCAAACTTCTGGAGCAACAAAAAATGTGTTTAATGATGCATCTGTCCATCCTTGCTCATTTTTTGCTTGTTTTCTTCTTGCCTCTCTTCATTACAGGTATTTGTGCACGTTTGAATGTTCATTGCAAGTCTGGAGCTATGTTCATGGAGTTTTGGGACATTTTCTATGTGAAATCTATCCTTGGGCCTATGATGCATCTGTCCATCCTTCCCATTGCTCACCTCTCTTTGTTCCATGGCAGTTTTGATAGATGTTCAACATTCTCCTTCTCTGGTGTATCACTGTTTTAGTGTAGGATTTTTTTGTTTTTCCTTCTCTCTCTCTCTCTCCTCCTTGCATGGTTAGATTAGGATTAGATTAGCTTTCCTGCACTGGAATAGCTTGTGGCAGGTAGTTTAGGAGCAGGAACTAGCCTTCTCTAGAGATTCCTTTCTCATTTTATAGGTCCCACACTGGAGAAAGGATTCAATGTTGTGCAATCACACTGGATGCCTGAAGATCAACTTAGAAACCTGATCAACATCCAGGGGTGCTGTGATTTTGCATCAACGAGTTGTTCTCGTCTAAGAAGAAGATCTTAATAAGATCTAGAGTTTACAGTTTGATGGAAGCTGTGCAACCAGTGGGTGTGGCATCGGAGCCGTGCTATTATCTCCGAAGAGGAGATTATTCCTCTCTCTTTCAAGTTGCAGTTTTTCAACACAAATAATACTGCTGAGTATGAATCTCTACTACTTGGCATGCAAGCCGCAAAGGAAAGAGGGATAAAAAATATGAAAGTACAAGGTGATGCAAAGCTAGTCGTGAATCAAGTTAAAAGGATATATCAAGTAAAGAATGAGAGGCTCAGGCATTACCGTAATGCGGTGTGGGATAGCATCGAGGAATTTGACACTTTTTCAATAGAATCCATTCCAAGAGCTCAAAATGACATGGCCGATTCATTGGCTGTTGCAGCATCCCTCATGCTCCCTCACCCAAGTCAGAAAATAGACAAATACACCATTGAAGTGGTTTTCCGCCCAAGCGTGCCGGACAATTCTCGACATTGGCAAGTATTCAACGATGACAATCAACTCATTGCCTTTCTAGAAAAGGTGAAAATTTTTAAGGAACTTCATTTTGAAGGATCCACTTCACGTCACTGTGAATCACCACCGATCAAGAGGATGAATCCAAGGAACGACGACATATGTCACCAAAGGAAATAAAATTCTAAAAGTTCTGGTTTCTTTAGAGTGGTTGTTCGACAGGCATGATCATTTTGTAAAAAATAAAAGGCGAGACGATACTAACTCCTCCCCAGAAACCGAACCAGCTAATTTAGGTTTGGTAGAACATCCACAGCTTTGTGAACATCGAAAAATGTTGCACACACAGAAGAGAAGCGAAAGTTTGTCAAATCATTGCTGAATAAATACATGGATGTATTAGCATGGTCCTACACTGATCTAAAGTCTTTTAAGCCAAAGGACGTCCAACATGACATCCCGTTGAAAGAGGATGTCAAACCCTTTCGCCAGAAGTAGAGGCATTATAACCCTAAGATCTCAGGTACTATCCAGGCTGAAATTCAGAAAATGTTGGATGCGAGGATCATTTTTCCTATCCATCACAAGATTGGTGGCAAACATTATGCCAGTGCGCAAGAAAAATGGTGAAATACGCATATGCGTAGATTTTCGAAACCTGAATCAGGCATCCTTAAAGGACAACTACCCACTTCCTATAATGGATCAAGTTCTACAAGCGGTAACTAGATCAGAAATGTTGTCCATGCTTGATGGTTTTTCAGGCTACAATCAGATTGGAGTCTCACCTAAAGACCAGTTTAAAACAACATTCACTACTCCCTGGGGCACGTTTTCCTACAGTAGGATGCCTTTTGGCCTGACCAATGCTGGCGCCACTTTTCAGTGGGCTATGGACCTTGCATTCAAAGGTATGATGGGGAAGGTCATTGTGGTTTATCTGGATGACTTAACTGTGTTCTCTAAACAATGAAATGATCATTGCGATCATTTGGAGCAAGTATTGGCCAAGTGCCGAGAACATGGGATTTCCCTGAACCCAAAAAAGTCTATTTTTGGAGTCACAGAAGGAAAGTTGCTAGGACATATTGTTAGCAAAGAAGGAATGAAGATAGATACCGAAAGAGTTAAGGCTATTCAAAGCCTTACTTTGCCTACAAGCAAGATCGGTGTCCACTCTTTCTTCAGAAAGGTGAACTTTCTCAGGCACTTTGTTCCCAGCTTTGCTTTTGCTGAAAAGAATTGTCATATATTAGAAATGATGAAAGGGTCACCAACTTTCGATGGAGCGAAGAAGGGAAGAGGTCATTTGAAGAAATAAAAGCTTTTATCACTCACGCACTTTTGATCCCCGGTATGTCCCGATTTCTCCAAAGATTTTATCATGTATAGCTATGCATCTAAGCATACTGTATCTGCCATCTTGATGCAAAAGAATTCTGAGAATGTTGAATCCCCAATTGCATTCATGAGCTCTCCCCTCAAGCCTCACGAATTAAAAATGACCCGAGTTGGAGAAACACGCCTTCGCCGTTGTCAAAGCAGTTAAGAACTTCAGGTATTACATTTTAAATTCTCATACAGTGGTGCTGGTCCCTGACATGGCAGTCAAGTCAATTTTAACTCAACAGGAGTTAGGAAGCTTGTGAGGAAATTGGATTACAAAGGTCCAGGAGTACAATATGGATATAAAACCAACCAATTTGGTAAGAGGAAAAGGCCTATGTCAACTTATGGCTGAAAACTAGGGGTCAGAAATTTCTGGAGAAAAGGATGATTGTACCAATGAAGCACAAAGCTAGTTGGAGAAACTCGATTCACTGCCTATGGTCCTATTTATCACAACCAACGATGAGTGGTATTCCGATATTGCTTTCTTCCTCACCTATGGCGAATGCCCAGCTCACCTAACTGCAAAGGAGAAGCGTACTATAAAGCTTAGAGTAGCCAAATATGTCATCTGGGATGACGTTTTATACAAATGTGGGATAGATGGCATCTTCCTGTGATGTATTGACAAGCTACAACAGGTGAAGTTACTTGAAAGTTTTCATAATTCAGCCTGTGGGGGCCATTTATCCTCTTCCGTGACGACACACAAGATCATCCGGGCCAGGTACTATTGGCTGATGATTTTCCAAGATACAGCTACCTAGGTAACAAAGTGTGAGCCTTGCCAGCAGTTCGTCGGCAAGCCCAAGTTGGCTGCTTTTCCCCTCAGCCGGTCATCATCGACAAACCATTCAAGCAGTGGGGAATTGATTTTATCGGTGCACTCAATCCCCAATCGAGTTCCAGACATAGTTATGTCCTAACAGCAATAGATTACTTCACCAAGTGGGTGGAAGCCATACCTGTCAAACATGCCACTTCCGAGGTTGTTTGTAGTTTTATCAAAGAAAATATCATTGTCAGGTTTGGCGTTCCAAACAAGATTGTTGCTGATAACGCTTCCAACTTCTCCTCACGAGAAGTTGTTGGTTTTTGCTATGAATACGGAATAACTTTGGCTCATGCCTCGATTATTACCCCCAGGGAAATGGTCAGGCAGAATCCAGTAACAAAAACTTGGTGACCATCATACGAAAGCTAGTGGATGAAAATCAACGAATGTGGCACAAGTCCTTATACGATGCTTTGTGGGTAGATCACATTACTCCCAAGAGATCTCTTAGTATGTCACCTTTTCAAGTGTTATATGGCACCGATGCCGAGCTTCCCATTTCCCCCAACTCCTCGCTTTCTGCGCTTGGCATGGGCAATCGAAGATGAGACTTTTCAAAATTCCCTTGAAAAGAGGATCATGTATCTAGCAGAGCTCAAAGAAAAGAGAGTAAGGGTAGTCGACAAGATCACCGAACATCAGAATCAGGTCAAAATATTGTTCGATAAAAAAGCTAAGCAGAGAAATTTCCAGGTGGGAGACCTCATCCTTTTGTGGGACAAACGAAGAGAGCCAAAGGGCATGCATGGAAAATTTGATTCCCTGTGGAGAGGACCTTTCAAGATCAAGCAGCTCAACGGAGAGAATAGTTTCTATCTCTCGTATCTGGATGGAACTGATCTCCTGCTTCCCTATAGCGGGCAGCATTTGAAAATCTTCAGGAAGTAGAGCTTACTCTCTTCTTTGTATTGTTTGCTTTTGTCGTGTGTTTGCTTTTGTTGGTTGTGTGTTTCCCTTTTTGGTCTCCCTTGTTTTTGAATTTGTTGCCCAATGGATAGACACGTGAGATCTGGGATTCTCAACCCCTGAGGTTCGCTTAGAGATAGTCCCCAAAAAGAGCCAACTATTATCCCGTAAAATTAGCAAGGGAAATTTTACAGATAACCCTACCAAAATTTTGTTCCGGTCCCTCGTCAGGGACTCCTTGCGTTCGGAACGTTGCAAAAATCCCTTCCCGGGAAATCTAGTTTTCCGAACTTAACCTTTTTGGTCTTTTTTGGTCGGGTGCACATAATGTCTATGCAACATCAAGTTTAGGTGCGCCCCCTTTAAATCCTTTGGCACACGGTTTGAAGTGTCAATAGGCATTTTGGTGCGCCTCACTATGTTGTGCCTTTCTTGCATGTGCCAAGGCACATGCGCCTTCATGTCAACAATACTTTTGTTGCACCACTTTTTGGTGCGCCAAGGGCGCACATATTCTTGTGTCAACAAAACTTTCAGTGTGCCAAAGGTGCACATAACTTCATGTTGACAGGTATTTTGATGCGCCAAAGGGCGCATGCTTTCTTGTGTCGACAACACGTTTCGTGCGCCACTTGAAAAAGTGGGTGGCACATTTATTACCACCTCACCTATATATAGGCGCATCTACACTATCATTTTCATTAGTCAGAATCACGTGCTTTTCTCTTTCCTTTGTACCTATCAGCGCACCTGCCTTGTCATTTTCGAATCACTTCGTGGACCCGATTTCACACTTCTCCATTATATAATCCAGGTAGGAGGTCCTCATTTCTTTTGTGCATTTTGTGTTTTGGTTTTTGGTTGCTTATTGGTATGGATTGGGTTAAATAAGACTGTGAAATCATGAACTCAACCCCCTCCTTGTTGTTTTTCTCTATTCTTCCCCATGCATTTCCCCCTCTTTCCAGATCTGTTGGTAAAGGGGACTCTGTCCTAAGAAGATTTCTTGAAAAAGTGGGTGGCGCATTTATTACCACCTCGCCTATATATAGGCGCATCTCGCACCGCCATTTTCATCGCTTAGAATCACGTGCTCGAAATCATGAACTCAACCCCCTCCTTGTTGTTTTTCTCTATTCTTCCCCATGCATTTCCCCTCTTTCCGATCTGTTGGTAAAGGGGACTCTGTCCTAAGAAGATTGCTTGAAAAAGTGGGTGGCGCATTTATTACCACCTCGCCTATATATAGGTGCATCTGCATGACTGTCATTTTCATCGCTTAGAATCACGTGCTCGAAATCATGAACTCGAACCCCCTCCTTGCTATTTTTATCTATTCTTCCCCATGCATTTCCCCCTCTTTCCAGATCTGTTCATAAAGGGGACTCTGTCCTAAGAAGATTGCTTGAAAAAGTGGGTGGTGCATTTATTACCACCTCGCCTATATATAGGTGCATCTGCACTGTCATTTTCATCGCTTAGAGTCACGTGCTCGAAATCATGAACTCAACCCCTCCTTGTTGTTTTTCTCTATTCTTCCCCATACATTTCCCCCTCTTTCCAGATCTGTTGGTAAAGGGGACTCTATCCTAAGAAGATTGCTTGAAAAAGTGGGTGGCGCATTTATTACCACCTCACCTATATATAGGCGCATCTGCACTATCATTTTCATCGCTAGAATCACGTGCTCGAAATCATGAACTCAACCCCCTCCTTGCTGTTTTTCTCTATTCTTCCCCACACATTTCCCCCTCTTTCCACATCTCGTTGGTAAAGGGGAATCTTTCCTAAGAAGATTGCTTGAAAAAGTGGGTGGCACATTTATTACCACCTCACCTATATATAGGCGCATCTGCACTGTCATTTTCATCAGTCAGAATCACGTGCTTTTCTCTTTCCTCTGTACCTGTCAGCGCACCTACCCTGTCATTTTCGAATCACTTCGTGGACCCGGTTTCACACTTCTCCATTATATAATCCAGGTAGGAGGTCCTCATTTCTTTTGTGCATTTTTTGTTTTGGTTTTTGGTTGCTTGTTGGTATGGATTGGGTTAAATAAGACTGTGAAATCATGAACTCAACCCCCTCCTTGCTATTTTTCTCTATTCTTCCCCATGCATTTCCCCCTCTTTCCAGATCTGTTGGTAAAGGGGACTCTGTCCTAAGAAGATTGCTTGAAACTCTCATTTTTTTAGCTTCTTCATCACCCGAAGATACCCTTAAAAAGGAGTTTAAATGCATGTAACCCCTCAGAGAAAGAATCATGGCTTTAAAATAAGACACTGTTATCTCCTCTTTTGGCGCATCTGTCACCCCTGCAACATGATTAACAGTACGCCAATGGCGCACATACCATGCCTGTTACATTAAGAACAGTTGCGCCCTCAAGGCGCATTTCCCTTGCTTGTTGCAACCGCTTCTCCTGCGCCCTCTTGGCGCACCAAACTCATGTGTTGCATTATTAAAACTCACACCTTTGGCGCACCCTGCATCCATGTAACACCAACTTTATATGCGCCAAGTACAAAACTGTTAGCGCGGGCGCATCCCTCATTACAGCAACATAATGTTATGCAATCCCTCTCTGCGCCGCGCCAAGCCGAGTTTCCTTTAGCGCACATAATGCATATGCCACACAAGCCATATACGCGCCCTTTGGTGCAACAAAGTTACACAGTAACATAAAAATTATATGCACCATCGGCGCATCATGTTCTGTGTAACATGAAGAATATCGTGCCCTTTATAAAATGTATACATTTGGTGCAGACTCACTTCGCTTACAACAACAAAAATACAACCTGCAATATCTATGCGCCATGCGCCCTTTGTGACCGATTTATCCTTACAGCAGCCTTTTCTATGCACCATACTATTTAGCCCCAGTAACTCCATAGTATTCATGTGCCATGCACCACGAGGCCTTAAAATTACTAACTCTTTCTTCATTGATGCTTTAATGGAAGATCAAATAGCTAATATGACTTTCTTCTCGTGGGTTTTACTCCTTCTTCTTGTAAATCAGCAACGATCTTAGAGTTACATATGTCAACATCAAGCAAGAAACCGACCAAGTCTAAGGGCAAAGCCAAACTCACGGAAGAAGAGATGAAGTACAAATATCAGAGGGTCAGGATGCCCGAGTCCCAAGCAGAATGCGACCTAGATATAAGGGATTCTGAGCTCGAGACACATTGACATGGAGGATTTCTGGGCCAGAACCAGAAAGGTTACAAGAAGTCCCTAGATGGACAAACTGATGGGCAGTGCACTACATTTTGCTGGGGGGATCCCAGTCAGTGCAGTAAATAATGAATTTATGATGGTGGTGGCCCGCTGCTACAATAAAGACACCAGGTGTGTCGTAAATGAGAAGGGCGAGGTCATAATCAACCTCACTACCCGACACTTTGAAATAATGCTCGGCATTCCTCACCACTGGCACTTTGTGGCCGTAAGCCAGGAAGATTGCATCAAGGCTTGGGATGACAATGAGGATCAGTGTATGCAGTTGATGAACAAAGTATACCTGAAGAACAAAAAGGTGGTGACCCGATGGCCACAAGTCATTCATCACAGTGACTTTTCAGAGGAACTCAGTGATACAATCACGTTCCTGAGCAGAGTGTTTGGGCTTCCTGATGCCCATTACTTTCACAAGTGGATGCTGAGGTACTTAGAAACAATGAACAAAAATGTGCCCGATCAACGCTTTGAGTGGGTGGAGATCATAAGTAGCACAATATCGGAGCAGCTACAACAACTTACCACAATGGGGAGGTTCTATATGAACTCCTATGTAGTCTATGCTGCAACTTCAGAAGGAGGTTGTCCATCTCTAATGCGGTACGGGGTTTGGCCCCAAGTTAAAATATATGAATACTATCCAGAGCTGAAGCTGGAGAACAGTATTCCACAATTTACAAAGATCAACAACACCTTCTTCTATGACATCATCTACCTTTTGAGGCCAAACATGACTCACGGTCATACGACCAAGAGCATTGTGACAGTGACAGAAAAGTGGGGAGCCTTGTTCACGCAATTCCCTACCTTCACCTACCTAAGGGCAGCCAACTTCTTGGGAAAACCAACTAAGTTGCCAAGGTATGCCGGTCCCAAGCTAATCCTGTTGGAGCTATCAAGATAGCTCATTACCTACCACAAAAAGTTCTTAAAGAGGAAGAAGGGTGGAACTCCTTTCCCCCTTACAGTGGGTAGGTATACTTGCGTTTCACATCACAAAGCCCGGGAGATGCTTGCAGAGTTGGAATTGTTGAATCTAAAGCACAACTTCCTGGCCAGGCCCACCTTTAACCCAAGGAATTTTCTCCCCAGGGCCAAGCTCGATCTGATCCACATCCCTCAGATCGAAGACATTTATATCGACATATATCATGAGGTCGAGCTCAGGAGGAAGGATCATTCCCGCTTAGCCTTGGCCGAAATCATCCAGTACGGTGTGGCCATCGTCCCAAAAGGCTATCAAACTACTGAGCAAGAAGTTGATCAAGTGTATCTTGACACGGGTGGAGATGACTGGCCGTTTGCTGCGATTGACAGGACCAAAGCACCTCAGACCATAGAAGAAAGGGTTAAAGAAACTCTGCGAAGAACAGAGCATTGGTGCAGAATGAACGGTCTCATCTACCTCGGAGTTGATTTCACCACATCTCCATTAGGCAACGCACCTCCTCGGGCAAAACAGCTACCAAAGGGAAAGGGTAAAGGCAAAGAGGGTGAATCCAGCTCCACCCAAGAGGAAGCCCCTGAAAGCCCTCCTTCCACTTCACAAGAATGGGTTGTAATCCTAGAAAGCTCAGAAGAAGAAGCAGTGGAAGATGTTCTGATAGGCACATTTACTCAGGATGTGGCCACGAATGTAACTATTGAGATCCCTTCTATCCCTTCTCCCTCTCCTCCTTCCCCTCCTCAAGTGACCCAAGCGACCATTCCTTTGGTCGTGTCCTCTCCCCATCTTCTCTGTTGCCCCTTCTTCCTCATCCATCTTCTCTTCTCTCGTGGAGCTATCCCCTCCATTTCTTCCCTCATCTCTCGAGCTCCCTTCCATTCCTATGTCTTCCTCCCCTACAAGATCTCTTCCTTGCAAGAGCACTTCCTCGGCTTCCCTCTCAATGCCACCTCCAAGTTTCTCCATGTTTTTCCCTTCTACTACTGTAGTTGCTCCCTTTTTTGTTTCTGGTCCTTCTCCCATAAGTCCACTGGATCTCCCAAAGACTGAGTCAACAAAAGAGGAAAGTTCCCATCGCACTTGATGGAATTTTTCGTAATCCCATAAAAAGGGGCCAAGAAGCAAAAGCCCATAACCCGCTTCTCTCAGAGTGCATCAGGGGAGAGAGTGATGGAGATTGCATACCCCAATCCTTTGAAGGATAAGAAGGATCTGTCTTCGATAGATTACACAGTGACTCAAGTCACAATGGGGACATCTTCAGAAAGCCTGCAAGGAGAGGCCCTATCTGTAGTTGACGCCCTTTGCAAGAAACTCCAAGAAGCAAAGGAAGAGAAGAGGCTGCTAAAGGAGCAAAATAAACACCTTCTCCACGCCTTGTAGAAGATGGGCAGTGCACCTCCCACAACTGCCGCGAAAACTCCTGAGCCTCTGAGTCAGGATAAAATCAATGAATATGCTAAAATCGGCGAGCATGGCATGGCGCTTCCTCTTGGAGGAGCTAGATCCTCAAGGATAGTGAAGGAGTAATCTCTAAGTTCACCGGGTTATATCAAAATATCAATCGGATGAACAGAGAACTACAGAGACGATAGCATGACCTATCTCCGAAGAGCCGGATCATGCCAGATGCAACATGAGACCTTTCGAGAAAATGTTTGACTATTCAGTCAAAGATCTCGGTCAATTTCGGTGTCTTTGGACGCCCAAGAGCCCTTAATAAAATCCTTTCTACTGGGATTATCAAGTGGATAAGCTAGAGTTCAGCCTAGAGAAGATCGACAAAGTAAAAGAGGAAGCCCTAGATGCAATGCATCAAATGGAACAGATTGTCCTAAGGATGTCTCCAGGCTTTCTCACCTCTTCTTTTGCCTTAAGAAAGGTTGAGGGAACTATTCAGATCTTCAAGGAGATCATTTCATAGGGACTGGGGCCAGAGGTCATGTTCGATGCTGAATCCATCAATATGTTGGCGTGTCGTGACTTCATCGAGTACCTGATAGAGGTAGAGAATGATTATTCAAAACTCCCAGAAAATATCACAGATGAGCGGGAGACTTGTGAAACTATCATCGATCGACACAAGGATCCTTCCAAGGATCAACTCTAACCCTTGATCAGCAAGTTCATGGAGTACTATGCCCGAGTTCCACATCTCGTCACCCGAGCAAAGCAAAAGCGGGATATACCCCCTTCCAACCGCGGGATGACGATGAATAGTTTCTTTCTTCCCAACTTTCTCCTTGTAATATATTTAAAGTGTGTTGACACAAATGATGACATCATCCATGTTGCACCATGGGATGATGTCATCCACCAAGTTGTCAAAAGTCAACACATGACTTTGTAATCTATTGTAAGATATTTTTGTAATTAGGTGGTTGGTTCCTTTTTGCTTCCCTTCTTCTCCTTCTTCTATAAATACTCGAATACTTGTTGTATTCGTGGGTGGATATCTTTTAGATGAAAAATAGAAGTGAGAAGAAAAGGCTTTGTACTTTTTGTAACAAAAGAAGATATTAATGCAAATATTAAGACTTTGTGCTGAATATGTGTGTTATGGGCATCTGATCTTTCTTATGTCAGATCTATGCATTTGTTCTATTGAATCTATCTCTAATTTTTTATCATTTATTCATCGGTATTGATTTATTCATTTATGCAAGCAGGTTTGGATTTGTTTACTACCAATCCCAAAACATAAACCCTCGACCTTTCTCGCTTTGGAATTCATTTCTTTTCTCCCTTTGGACCCGATCTTTCTTCATCCTCTCTTTCATTCCTTTCTTTCCGCGGTCGAAACACCCCTAGTGGGATGAGATCCCAAACCCCAAAGGCATAATATTGTAAGACTTGCACATATTCCTGCTGGTAGAATAACAATAAACCAGTTTTCTTTGTTGACTCAAAGAGGGCTATGCCCCGCACTTTGTTGGCTCATCTATCCATAAATCGCCCAAGCTACATATTTTCAAACCAATAGGTATATTCATGTCTCAAGAAAAAAATGACTTAAACTTGTACTAGAAATACTTATCTACAACCCCGAGTGGTTTTTTGGCTTGCACAAGTGTTTTGGTGGTTAAACACTTCATTTTTTTTTCCATCTCTTCGCTTTTAAGTGTTCATGACGGTTTGGAGTGACATTCACTCTTAAGGATTGTTCATAGAGTATAGGGCACCATTTTACTTCATTCCTTATCTAACATGTTCTTAACTCAGTGCTCTAATAATGGTGAAGGACTCCATACACCATGAAAAAATTTTATGTGCCTTTGAGCTCTTGAGATATGACCTTTGAGCTAGGAGAGTGCTTTCTAGAAGCTTGATAGAGCTAAAACCTTCATAACTTCAAAAAAATCTTCATATTGCATGAAATTTGGACCATAGCTCTATAAATCCTTCCTCCACATTCCCTACACCTTGGTTTCTCATAAATGAACATATACAATCATGACCAATCTCATTTTTTCATTCCTATACCACTTTTTCTTAGGGGAAGTCATAGGAAAGACCTCAAATTTTCCTCCAATTGATGAATTATGACCTGTAGCTTCATATGAGGACTCTATACAATGTTCCTAGACACTTCATATGCTTGTATTATCTTTACATTTCCTTATTTTACTTCATACATCTCATTAGATCCTTGATCTAGGCCTAAATGGGCTAGTTTCAACCATGAATTGCTAGACATGACCTGATGATCATTCTAGAAGCCTTTGTACACTTTGAAAACATCATTTCAGACCTATAAGACACCTGAGAAGTGTACACCAAGAATATTCATACTTTGAGTGGGCACCAACCACCCCAACCAAGAACTGAACACCCTGAAACCACCATTGCTACTCAAGAAGGCACACTAAAACCTCCTTGAGAAGGCACTAAACCACCTTATGAAGGCACTACCAATCATCCTTCATGCCCTGGAAGAGATGAAACCTCATCACTCACTCTTTTCCATTAATTCACCATGTCATCAATGACAACAACATCAAGACAGGGTTTAATGAAACCAAGAAAGGTGTCTACACTTTTGATAAATGAGTCAATAGAATTTTATGTATATGATCTTTTGGTCTTATTGTTGTTTACATTATTGTTTTATTATAATTTAATGTGGACCTAATTTATTTATTTTAGGGGATGTCTACTAGTGCATACTCATAACATTAACCCTCTCTTTACTTGTTTCTCAAACTCCCCTTTACTTGTCAACTACAAATCCATTTGTTGTGCCTTGTACAAGCACTTTTCCATAAGTTTAATGGATTTTTCCTTTGTGATCCATGGCCTATTGGTAACACCATATATTTAGGTTTATTTACATTCAATAATGGGATCCTCCTATACATAAGAAGGAGGGGCTTAACCTCGTGACCATTGGTGCAAACTCAATAATTTTCAACATGAGAAATTATTTCCTTAACATATTTTTGCAACTCCACCGGTATAGATCTACCCTTGTGCACACTTAAAGATATCTTGAAAATAAATAAAAATATCTATTCCAAAAATTTAAAAAAATAGGTTTCAAATCAAAACAATATTTATAAGTTAACTTTATCAAGGAACGAATCCATGTCATGTTTTTTTCCTACATCATAATGATGAAGTTTCAATATTGGTTTTCATCACAAATAAGTGACAATAACCATGAATAATAATATTACCGCCAAGAAATCAAAAAAATTATCATCCATCATTATGGACCAGCTCTTGCAAAGGTAATAATTCTAGCACAACTAAAGAATTCTCTTGCTTTGACAAAAAACTGTAATCATCCAAGGGAAAGAGGTCAAGAAAATTTCTACAAAGAATCATGAAAATAATGTCTAGAGTAGATAAAATTTCTTCTTGTGAAGATATTTTCATAAAATATTGGTGGATTCAATTCAAACATACTACTACTAGAGGAAATAAAATGGGAATTTCACCTATTGATGATCAATAATCCAAGAGTTTGATGAGAAAGATGTAGAATAGAAATGAAATTTTGTATGAAGGGATGATAGTGAAGAATTCATTGAAGGTAATATTTTCAACTAGAAGTAGTTGAACGAGAAAATAAAATAATTATCTTTTTTCTCTCTTCCTTTGGATGATTTTCTTGCATATGGGGATTAAGAAATGGTATCCTTGAAAAGATATTTTGTGTGAATAATATTGAGTGTTACAAAAGAAAATTTTGATCCCCAAACCAATCTTGATATTTTTAATTATGTTAAGGCTATTAAAAAAGGTATGAGCCCCTTAAAGAACTTCATAATGTTGAAGAAGAAGAGATTCATCCTTTGGAAGAAGATTTTGATGATCCTCCATATTATGAGGTCTATATCCTTGAAATATTATTATGTTCTTCTCATGAATTTCTTGTTCTTGAGCCATTTAACAAATTTCAACTCAACATCTTGGAGGATAATTAAGATAACATGAAAGTTGAAATACATTCATAAATTCATTTTGGATCGAGGCCCATCCCTTTAAAGAAACAATGCATACAAGGGATGAAAAAATTTATTATATGATAGATGATGTAGTTCTTTATATGAATTCCTGTGACCATAAAGATGTTTAAGAAAATAACCCTCCATCCATACTATAGATTCTTCAAGAGGATGACTATGAGGTAATCATGGATATTTTTCTTTCCAATTTTGAATCTATAATTGATGCATAAATTCACAATGATGAAATGAAGATGGAAAAATCCAATTGCATTTTTGACATAATTATATATAAGAAAATAAAGCATGGCCTCTCTGAGGAGTTGACTTCCTTTCCATCACCAAAGGAATATGATATTGACCATTATAGTGGTTTTGGAGTATTTCGTTTTCCCTATGAAGAAGAATAATTTATAGGTGATCTCCAAGACGTATTAAAGGATTGTTATCATGTAGATGACACAACATTTTAATCTTCCTCCTATCATGAGGATGATAAGAAAAACCTCAAACTGAAAGGTGTGCCATTCATGTGTAGTATTTATCTCTTCTCTTTGTTCAAAAATGATGAAAACCAAGTACATCCAATCTTGCAAGAAGGTAACCCCTGGATGACAAGAAATATAGATCATGAAGAGCAGTTTTCAATTAATTATTGGACATGTTAAGATCATATTTCCATCCATCTCCTCAAGCCCCAATTTGAATATTATTCAAAGGAAGGTTAAAATGAGTATGTGGAAACTTTGGAGGCGGGATTTGTGTAAGACCTATTGAAGATTACGAAAGAAATTAAGGACCCTAAACTCAGTCTTGAGATCCTAACCTATGCCATGTAAATGTAATATAGGTATGAGTCAAGTTTTGTTTCTCCTTTTGATGCACAAGTGTCTCATAATGGAGTAGAACAAAAAATTTAAACTCAATGTTGTCTTCGAATCCTCGGTAGATGAGTATGAATATGAAGATGATTCTTCCCATTTCCTATTTTTTGAAGAAGAATATGAATAGAAAGGAAAAGAGATTCTTAAATATCCTATAGATATTTTCAATCATGAAGACAAAACATCTGCCATATAAAATAATAAAAAGGTTGATGTTGATATGGTTTGTATAGAAAGCAATTGTTCGAGTAGCAAAGTGGGAGGCTTTAAGAGGTTTATGAATGGGAAAAGAATCAGTTTTCTTACAACACTTTCAAATCCCCCACTGATCCTAGAGGTGATCACATGCTACAACATTCACTTGATAATGATGAACCCCTCTATGTCAAGGACATAGACTACATTTTTAAAACATGAGAGAATGGATTCCCATAGTCATAAAACCACAAGTTGAGACTACAAAAGGAAAGAATTTAAAACAAGCTAAAAATAGTCACTAGATGTAAAGGAATTCATCTATGATATATTAGTATGAAGATGGAATCTTGGTATTTCTCCTTCTTCTCAAACCATGTAGATCCATCACAAGATTATGGCATGATTAGATGATTATCTTCAAGCTTTGGGGGTTTGAATTTAACCCATTGTTCCATGATGGTATGTACTTCTACCAACCCATTTCGAGTGTGTGTAAATTATTATCCCACCTCAATAAATTTACCTCCCCTATAACATAGTTTCCCCTTATATTGTGTGTTTATTTTCCATATTTTTATGTTTCACCTTTATGTTGTGTGTGTTTTAGATCTCCCTCATGTGTTCATTACTTGTGTTAGTAGTGAAGAATTGACTCTATTGCCCAACTTGAACAAGGAACCAATCTTATCACCCATGATAAATCCAAGGTTATCTATTTCACCTTATAATCCAATTTCCCCTAGATAAATATATTTTTATCATACAAAATGACTAGCCCAAAAATTCAAAACTTAAAACATAAAAATTAAGCCACATAGTGAAATCTTGCTTCAAAATATTCCTAAATCCCTCTCTCGGTCATCCTCCCTCCCGTGTCATGGTCACCTTTCCCTTGCAATCATTCATAATAAATTTTGTGAACATGTATGATTTTCCAAAATGGTGTGATGAATTTTTTGGTTTCATGGAGCAACGTACAGAAGAAGACTAGTTCTCTAATAGGCTTAGAAAGGCCAGTTTTGGACATTTCAAGGTATGCGTGCACCCTCTAGAAGGTTATGATAATATCATAAAACTATAGAGGTTGTATCAGAGAGAAATGAATGTGTTGGAAATAATTTAGGGATATTTAGGAAATATTTTGTGGTTTAGCGAAAGTCTGTACTAAAGTTGGTTTTCAGGTGTAAGGAATGAACAGTAAAATCATGAGCTTGAACTTGTTCAGATGATTCCAGGAACTTTGTAAGGATTTATAAAGCAAAAAAATATAAAATGGAAATGGAACTTTGAAGAATCCTCTATATGGTGGAAAAATTGCATTGGATCTGAGGATTGAGAGTTTATCAAAACATTTCAATATTTACAAGCGCACCCAACTGTCCTAAAGAAAATAAATCCTCTTTTTAGAGTTTTAGGATGAATTTTGTTCTAAAACATATTCCATTGATCTTATAAGGTCTCTTATAGTCATAACAATATAGCATTTCATCTCAAAAGACCTTTCCAAGCTCTAGGAGTGAATTTTTCAAGTCCTCGCTAGTCAAGAGTGTACAGATCCCATACCTGGCCAAATTTTTAACCACCACATGTCATGATTTAAATATTAGAACCCATTTTTGTCCCTTTTTTCTCTTTTCCAAGGGTATGGAGGGGAAAAATTTTGGCACCCAAGTGCAAACCCCATGTGGGTTTTTATCTAGCTAACGTGGCCTTCCTCACACTTCACCAAATCTCTCCACTTATCACAATATCTACAAAAACACCCTTTTGTGTCCCTTTGAACCAAGGGAAAAGAAGGTAAAAAAAATTGGTGCACATGTACAAGCTCATTTAACCTTCTTTTAACTCCATTTATGCTCACATTCAAACCAAGGTCAAACCTCAGTTAGCAGGTAAACACAAAAGGTAAAACAACTTAATTTCTTTGAAATTTTCTCTCCCACCATTTATAATACTAAAAAACCTTTTAAAAAATTATAAAAGACCATAAATTATTCCCAAGATTTTCCATAACGTCCATGACTTCAAAAGTTGAGATTTCTTTATCTCTCAATCCAAAATCCAATTTCACTAATATTTTCTCAAAATAATCTACTCCCGGTGACGTTGTGATAATTGTACCTACTTAATAGATTATGCCCCTAATATTTCATAGATAAGTATTAAATTCTACCTCCTATAGTTTCCTTTTTTATTTTCATTACTTTCAGAGAAGAAATATAGTGAAAATTGGAGCACGAGACCACTCGAAGTAGAGTCGAATCTAGTGAAGGTTTTTTTGTTGAAATCCAACACTAGTGATCCATATTTTTAAAAATGGAATATTATTTTTATAGTTAATTACTAAAAATAGTGAACCTCCCAAAACAACAAGCTCCAATAATTCATCATATCCAGAAATAGTGAAGAACAATAAACAAGGTAAAATGGGTAACTTTCTCAAAATAGCAAGTTCCACAAAAAAAACTTTCTAAAAATATAAAAGCATCATCAATAAAATTAATCTAAGTGCATCATGAGTTTCAAAAACAAGGTTTGTGTAAAAATCATAATTTCCCAAAAATGGAAGAACTCGACCCCACCTACCTAAAATATTATTTTTTTATTTTTTCAAGTCTTTGAAAGTTTTAATTGGTTCTGTTTTCACTCATCTCAATAATTTTTTCCACTATCACATGGTTTTAAATTTTTTAATTGGATAAAAAAAAAAATTAACCATCTCAGTAAGGCTATCAAGCATTTTTCTCGATCACATTTTTGTCAACGATCATGATAGAGCATATCGAGGCATGACAAGTGAAAATCAAGAACATTGCGAGGTCAAAAAAGAACTTGAAAAGAGTCAAGAACCATATGGTAATTAAAATTAATAAAAAATATGTCATCATGATTAATTAAAATTAGAAACTCATCAATCAAGCTGAGAAATATCATGTCTTGAATCCATCGTCATCTCTCAGATAAGCAAGTAAAATTGAGCTAATCAAGTCATCAATGTATTCAAGTTGTCATATGGGAAACATATGAGAAAAAAGGTGCATAAGATTTCCTGAATCTGATTTCACTCAAGAATTGATCTAGAGTTGAGAAGAGTAAGTATGTAATCAAGAATGAGGAATCCTCCCAATTCCATCTGATGTCATTCATGATAGTTTTCTTAAACACTTGGTCAAATATTTGGTAATGTGGTCACAACGCCAAGGAAGAAAACATTTTAATCGAGCCTCATTTCAATATAACCAAGGGTCATTGAACATGATCATTTAAAAATGAATATAATGAAAATAGGGTGCACAGAGGTTCCATATTCTAAGAGGGTTCATAAGAAGGTAAGGTTCATTCTAGATCCTATAGGGAATCTTGAGTTAAGCAAGAGTGATCCATCACAACCTCCTCTTCCAGGCATCCAAGTATGTCTTCCTCAGTGGTAGAAATTTCCCATAATGAAAAATATGTTCTCCTACATCAAGCTCCTAAAACTACTCTCGTGATCAACATTATGTCCAATTTTGATGAGCCATTCCCATGGATCCAAAAACAACATAGTAAACTGCAATACCAAACCTTGAATCTATAAAAAAAATTGAGATCCAAGTGGATGATAAAAGTGAAATTTGCTTCTCATCTCTTCAATAGAACTTTCGAGGACTAGTATATATATATTTCCTGACCTAATAATGTAAATCTCATTAAGGAGATGAATCTATTATAATTTTACCCCAAGGTGATCAAGAAGGAACAAAGGAATATGTTGCAAGGGAAGGCTAACGAGATATAAATTCAGAAGATCACTGAGAAAGTTAAGACATTACTCTCAGAGGTTCTCTCTTTGTTTAGGTATATTCTTTCCACTTGGATGAGGTGTTTCCCCTTATGTCCAAGATGATATCCCTCGACTCTCACAACATCATGAGTAAAAATGTGTTTGCATCATCACCGGTGATAATTTTTACCGGTTTGGGTCTAAATCATGGGTGCTAGATATGATATGATAAATGATGCCATCTTTGACGTTGAATGTAGTGGAAAAAAATATGTTTATATATTGAATGATGTTTGCAATTGTGTTAAAAAACTTGTATTCCCTCCACTCACCGAGAATTCATCATCATAAGAACTTGTTGTTTCCTTCATGGAGATGTTCAAGAAATAGGTAGGTGATCCACTTTCCTTTAATGAAGATATATTAGAGTCCCTTGTTAACATCAAAAACTATATTTTTTACAATGCAAGAGATCACAAAATATGGATAAATCAATGCAAGAATATCAATGATGTTCCTTGGACATGGATCAAAGTTTTTAGTTGTGTTTTCATTCTAGAACCAAATAATGTGGCACATGAGGTATCTCGGTTCAGTAGAGAATTCAAAGGACAAGATCCCGCTTCTAAAACTCTCCCTGAGGGATCATAAATCATAAAATTCTCCATCATTCAAAGCTTCCCTTCATCATATCAATCAAATCCTTCTTCTCTCGTCCTTCCTTCTCTTTCATGTTCTAATTCTTCGTTGAGATGAGATTTTTCACTTTTTTCTTATTCATTTAAATGTGACCTATAGTCAATATTTGTAATGAGTTCCCTTTAATTAATAAAAAGGGACTCACTTTTCCTTCCCAAGAATATGAAAGGTCACAAGTTGTAAGGGTAAGTGAAAATTCATGTGGGGAATACATGAAGAGGTATAATTTCATTGCTATAAATTAGAATGGCCTCTCCATTCCAAGGGGTTGGAAATTGTGTATTTAATGTATGTTTTTGATATTTCCACTTCTTCATCAAGTAATAAAAGTTGTAATTATTCTATTTCTTATCTCATGTTCCTCTAATATCTCTTTCCAAATTTTCATACATGATAATCTTATAAAACCAAGAAAGGTATATGTTCCTTTTATGAATATTCAATAGAATTTTGTGTATATGATTTTTGGTCTTATCATTGTTTGAATTGTTGTGTTCTTCTAATTGAATGTGGACTACTCTAGTTATTACATGTGACCTCTACTAGTTCCTACTCGCTATATTAACACTCTCTTTAATTACTTCTCAAACTCCCATTTATCTCTCAACTGCAAATCCCTCCCTTGTACAAGCACTTTGCAATAGGTTCAATGCAGTTTTTGTGCGATCCTTGACCTATTGGCCACCCGATAAATTTATGTTAGTTTACATTAAATAATGGGATCCTCCCCGTACATAAGGAGGGGTTTACTCCCGTGACCATTGGTGAAAACTCAATAATTTACAACATGACAAATTATTTATCCAATAGACTCTCTCTTACATCATGAACAAGTATACATTTTAATATTTACAAAGTTGAAGTATATAAAATTAGGATTCTCCTATATTAAAGTAACATCTTAAGTATGCTAGGAGGGATTTCAATGTTTAATTATCTCCTAATGGAAACAAGTCAATGTTTAAATTAATTGTCCTTTTGAAGAAATAATTTTAAGTGCTCTAATTTCATTTTGAAATTAATTTCCTTAGTTGTAAATATAGCTTGTGGTGAACAAAAAATCAAAAATTATAGAGTGGATTCCTTGTTTGGGCATCCTTTAGATTTTTTGGTGTTCTCAAAACTATCAAGAGTGAAGTAATTGGAAATATAGCATGTGGAAAACTACCTACTCTAAATTTCACTCCCACTTTATATTTTCACTCTCATATTTCTTGTTGGCTAATAAAATATCCATTTCCTTCAAGCATATTCCTCTCCTTCTGAATTTATCATCCTTATTTCTCCCTCTCTATATTTTCCATTTTATCACAAATATTTCTCTTACATAAGTTGTGATGATGCTTGAAAAGGTTCTAAAGTTTGGATTTATACTTTCCAATTATAGTTACTTAAAAAACCAAGGGAATTTCAATAAGCCCATTTCGTGTATATCAAATAATGAGTGTGGTTCATGAGACAACATATAATTGATCCATTTATTTTAAATATTTAAATCATCTTCTAAAAAATCATTTTTCATCTCTTATAATCATTGTATTCTATGAGACAATGTTTAGTTGGATCATTTTTACAAATAATTTGTATGTCTTTTGTATGATTTCACATTTTGTAAACATGCATATAAGGAAAATCACAACTATGACATCTAAAAATACCATTTTCAATTATTCTTTAATATATCTCCATATTCTAAAGCGTGTAATTTGACACATGCTGACATGATGGTGGAAATTTGTTTTTATTTTTCTTAAAAATCTCTAAGAAATTTTCAACAAGATTAATTTTCCATATCAAACAATCATAGCATTCCATGAGACTATATTTTGTTAAGCCATTTTGTTAAACAATTCACGTGCCTTTGTAATACTCCACATGTGTCATATATGGATATGAGCTTATTTTCAACAATATAATATGACAATAATCAATTTTCACATATTCTTTGATGGATATCGATATCCTATTCTGAAGCTCCCTTTTAAAATAAAAATTGGGAATATGTTGGAAAATCTTGCTTAGGTGGGTATTAAACTATCCAATTGTATTTGTTTAAAAACCTATTAGGCGTTTTCAACAAGCTCACTTGGTGTATATCTAGAAATAATGAAATTACACGACATCACATATGGTTGACTTTTTTAAAAACCCATAAGCCTCGTCAAGAACACCAATTTCTACATATTCTACAATAATCACATTCTTGGATACCATGCTTCATTAAGACATTATTTGAAATAGCCTAAAATTCACTTCAAGAACTCCATTTTATGCATATCATGTAATCACCATATTCCATTAGACCACATTTCCATTATGTATTTTGTCAAACAATTGGTGTACCTATGAAGGTGTTGGTGAAATAATTTTTTGTATGGAAAAATTATGTGTTTCCACCAATGCTCACAAGGCTACCCCCTCCTTTTTATGGGGTAGTTCCCATTATTGAATCTAAACTAATTTACTCCTATATATTATTATGGGGTGGCCAAATAGGTCGGGAATCACACATGCACACTTCTTTGAACCTATGGAAAATTGGTTTAAAGTGGGTACAAGGGAGTAAATTGCAGAAATTAGGGATAAAGGAGATAATTTAGGAAAGGGGAGGTTATTGTTGCGAGTAAGAAATTATAGAGTTCACACCCAATAACCAAATTATTTCAATAGTGAATTAGAGGAAAGAAATAATGAAGCACCTAGTGAGACTAACAAATCAAGACACATAGTTCTTTATATTCATTCATCAAGGCCACTAAGTTCCTTCTTGATTACCATACTTGAAAATTTATAGAAAATAGAGAGTAGAGGAAACATGTGCAAGGGAATAAAATAATGTAAATTTTTTTCATTTTGTTGGTGATACAAATTTCAACATCCAAAACCACAATTCACAATTGCTACAGAGTAAAAATTATAAAAATCTAGACTTCTTTAGAATGGAGAAGCCATCCTAATTTATAGCCTTGTGAATTGACCTTTCATCTCCCTCAAATGACTCTTCATGGTCCTATTCCACTTGTGACCTTTCAATTTCCCCTAGAAGAGACAAATTTAGTATCTCTCTTATAATTTTGAGAGAATAATTTTACAAATTACAAATATTGTCACTTAAATCAATAGGACAAAATACAATTATTGTGTAAAATGAAGAATAAGAAGAAAGGGAGAGAAAATAAGGAGGGAAAGGTATTGATTCATCTCTTGAATAATTTCCCTCTGATGTAGAAATTTTTTATCTTCAATCATGATGATCACCATCTTCTCCTTCTGTAAAATTCACAAACATCTCGGACCACCAAGAGAATGTTGAGAAACACTGTTACAAGACCTCCTAAGGTGAGGTCTTAAAGGAAGTAGGATGGGATCTTTCCTTTTCAATTGTCTTAACAAACTCACCCAGCTCTCTTAGCTCACCGAGATCAACTTAACTCAATCATTGAGCTCAAATCAACTAGCTCACTTCAACCCACCCATCTCACCGGCTCACCGATCTCAAATCACTTGGCTCATTGATATTACATCAAATAGCTCACTAAGAGATGCCATATGATTGATACAACTTGAAAAATGAGATATGATGACCTAATACGATGAATTAATGGATTATTTGCAAATTTTAGAATCTTTTCCAGTTGCTCAGTGATCTAGACTTTCGTTTGTTATGTTTTTCCATGTTCTCAAGAATAATTGTGATCCAAAAGATGATTCTGGGACTCTTATAGAGGTTTCATTTCTCTTTTTGAGATATAATATCATCCTAAAACCCTATGAAGAGATCAAAAAGCAAAAAAATAAGTAGAAACTGAACGAGATGTAACTTTCTATGTCTAAAATAGAAACTTTCTATTTTTAGCAGTAGGACTCGAGACTTGTTATTTTGGGACATATCACCTATTTTACTTAAATCTGACCTTATGAAATTTCAAGAACATTCCAATTTTCCTTTTGTGGTGATTCTTTCCAAATTTTATCCACTTTCTATTTTTAGCATTATTCTTTATAGAAATGTTATTTTGGGAAAATTGACAATTTTTCCCTCCGTACTATCATTCTACACTATTTTTAGTGTTCTAGGTGATCGAGCTTGCAAATTTAGGGAATTAATATTTTTATCATGTGAAGGGGTATGGAATATTTTATTCTCAATAAGTGGTTTAAAATCCTTAGTTTTTATGGAAACATTATTTTTAGATTTAGCTCTTCATCGCGATCTCATGCTCCAAATTTCACCGTGTTTCACCCCGACATCTTGGAAATAAAAAAGAAAATTTCCATGGTTAGGGTTTCAAGCCTAAATATTCCATGCAATCCCTTAATGGATTGACTGAGCTTCCTTTTCACTGAGATGCTTTGTAAATATAACATTGGCTCAAACCCTTGGTATGATCAATTTCTTTGTTCGCCGACAATGAAAAATCTTCATTCTTGCAACCATGGATTCTCTGAGAGAAATTTTATATGGTGCCTAATGAATTTTTAGGTTCTTGGAATTTTTTCATAGAAATAATGGATTTATGATCAAAAATGAGGTGGGTAGGAGTCATTTTGAGTTAGTACATCTTCTAGAAGTGTTTTGGGTTCACATGAGAGGAAGAAGCAAGAAACAACAAGGTAAAATACTTAGATTATTTTTTGGTTTGAAACCATCAAGGAATGTGGTGAATTTTATGTCCCTCACTTTCCCTATTTTCCCAAGGATATTTGGGACAATAAAATGTGCCTCTATGTGAGCTTGACATTTGGCAAGCTTTGATTGCATAATGGGGAGGAGTGAGAAATCCATTTTAAACTCTTGGGGGCTAAATCGGGGTCACATAGTAAATCATGAGAGGGGATAAAGGGTGGGGTGAATTTTTTCCATTTTCCCAACTATCGTTGGGATAGTAAAATGTGCCCATGGGTTTTCACTAAAAACATAGCTGATTTTCAAAAACCATGACTTAACACTTGTCGGGAAGAAAGAGGGTCATGTGTGGGACCAAGAGCTACAATCATGCGGAGTTGGGAAATTTATATTATCCCTAATTTCCCCATTTTCCAAATTTTTCATGAGAAATTTGGGATGGTTGGGATATTTGGGACAACAAAATGCACCACCCACCTAACTCAAAAATGACTAACTCCCAAAAACTTGAAATCACTTTTCTTGGAGTTGTAAGAACTATTTTTAGGAAATGTTTTATATCAATTTGACTCCCAAGACCATTTTAATATAAATGGGATGGTTTTAAGACTTGATTATTCTTCCTTCTCCAAAAAATTCTACTTTTTCATTTGGGACAACAAGGTGAACTTGCTAAAATTGAGTTGTCCCGAGAAGTGCTTAGGTCTTATAAAGAATGTAAAATTTCCATCATTTAGATGACTCTTCAAGATTTATGATGATATCATGTTTTCTTCTTGACTCATACCAAAGCTCTCGAATATTATGTTGAAGTTCAAGTACCTTTTTTAACTCGCAATCTCCTTAAGCCTCCAAAACCCACTTTCATTGTACTTTTCTAGAACCTTAAAACCTTCACTCAATCTTCCTAAACCTATTCCATTTCATTTCAACCTCTTCAATGACATTCCCATATTTTTATTGTTTTCAACTCCACTCTAGAGGATGCACACTTATCCCGGAAAGGCTAAGAATAGCCTTCCTAGGCTTACTGAAGAACTCACCTTTGGAAGTGTTGCATTGAAATGACGTGAGTCACCATATCTCAACATTTTGAAAAATTACGCAAGTATGTACAACACATTAAAAATTTCAAGGATAGGATACACACCATAGAGAGGGCGACTTATCCAGAGAGAGTTTAGGAAGGCTTAGGAGAAAGTTTTTGACACTTGGGTTTTTGTCATGCTTGAAAATTTTAAATTTTCATGTTGCGCATTTGTGTGAAAATAGATGGCTTTAGCTTGGGGACTTGTTATGGATTAAGTGTAATTATAATAAGATATGTAGTAACTCTAGAATCACAAGACACAATGTGGACCATTGCCTTATCCATTGGGATATATAGAGTCACAATAGAGATATACAACACAACTTCCTTTATTGAACACACACACGTGAAGAAACAAACACACAAGATGAGAAAGGAAACACACAACACAAGGGAAACATGAAATGAGAAAGGAAACTCACAACACTAAAATGAAAATAATTTAAATCACATACACACATATGGGAGATAACCCAATTTCATCGAGCACTCATTTTAACCGAGTTATTAACCGTAAATGGGTATCATTGAATGCCTTTCTTCTGCAAATATGTTGACTAGTTCACTAAAGTATGAACCCCTCCTTATCTTCTTGAAAAATATAGCATGATAACTAGTACATTTTATTATCCTCCTATTCAATTCATTACCTTTGTCACTTTCAAAATTTATTTCCATCCTCTCCTTGATTCTCAGGTTATTTCCAATCGCTGGTTTTTGTGACTTCCATGAAGATGATTCTTGATTACACTTGAGTTATCATTTTCATACCAATATATTTATTCCTAATTGTATATATTATTCATGACCACCATTTCTATGGGATAATTCTCAAAATATGATTTAGAAACCTCAACTTTATCACCAACCTCTTGATTTTCTCAGTTTCTCATTTGGACCAAGAAATCATCTATCTCATACTCCTTATTTTTTGCAGCATATTTCCCTATGTAATGTGGCATGTTCATTACATCATCCTCTTGGAAAGATAATGAGCTCAAGATTGGGAATACAACATGGAAAATGTCATCTTCTTTGCCTTGTCCATTTTGGGATTTGTCATCCATTTTTATGTTAAGAGCATCCTTCTCTTGGGAAGAGTGAGAACTAAAAGGTTGAAGTCTATTGAGAATGTTTCCATTTTGAAAAAAATCATCCTTAGGACCAAGAAACATTCCATCTCTCCATTTTTGTTGATAATTTTTCCATCCTCATGAAAAGGGAATGAGCACAACATTGGAACTGAAATGTTTTCATTATCATTTTCCTAATCTTGATCACCAAGAACCAAGAAATCCATTTCCATGATGAAATCATCATCTCCTTGAATAGATTCATGTTTGAGAGGAAAAAACATGTTTTCATTCTCATATTTCTTGTCATCTTATTCCAACAAGAATGATAATTCTTCATACTCACTAGCACACTTATCACATGGAAAATCATATCTAGAATTGAGAACATGAATGGAAACATGGAAATTACCTTTCAAGAAGTTATTGAGAATAACTCTTTCTTGATCTATATTTCTCTTCACTTCAATATTGCTTTGTTGCAAGTTAAGGATCTCATCACCATCATCAACATCTAGTGGAGAAACTTCATTTATGCTCTCATCCCATGGGAAGTACACACTCTCAAACTTTGATTTCATCAAATCATCATGATGTTCTTAAATCAGCTCCATGGTGTTTGGAAATTCTTCCGCCAATATGGGAAACTCAAGGTCATCCTTGAAAGTCATGAAAAAGTTACAATATTTTTAATTTTGACACGGGATGTTTGTCATTGGGTCATCTAGTTTTTTCACAATATACTTCATTTTTATGATGGGAAGTAGTTTCTTTGTTTTACCATTGACCGGGATGGTGGCATGTGACCAATCCAGCTACATATCTCCTCCGACATATCAATAGAAACTTTATCCCAACAACATACCATATGAGGCAGGCATGTAAGCTACGAGGATTCTCATTTTGATGTTATTTTCAGGTAAATCTACCAATTTTACCTCAAGTGTATTTAATTTGGCCCATTAGGAAACATCTATCATTTCCATGGAAAGGAAATGGCCAGAGGTAGGAGAAAGGGAGAGGCTGAGAGCTTTAGCAACTTTTGCATGGGCATGACGTTTTCCAAAGCACCAGAGCTAATGATGAAATTTTTCATATTATACCCATTGATGATCAAGGCTATGTAGAAAGTTTATACCTTCCTAGAGGTGGAGGGTGTAGAGGTAAGACAATTCATAGATGAAGTTGATTGACATGCACTAGGTGGTTCTTTAGCAAGTGGCATCTTTAGGACATCTTCCTTTGATATGTTGAACAAGTTTCTCAAGTTTCTTGGGATGAGTTCTCAAGTACTCAAATTTAGAAATTTGGACTTTGGATATTTTGAAATGGTAAATGATATCAAAGGATGGAGAGGTGGTAGGAACATTAGGGGTTATGGTAGTTTTGACATGGATTTTCACAGCATTTGCAAAACATTATTTTTCAAGAGAAGTTGGAAGAGATTTACTTTAAGAGGTAGAAGGATTCTTGATTGAAGTATCCTCATTCTTATTCTTAGCTATTAAGCCCAAAATGACTAAGTCCTGGAGGATGGGATGAGTGTGCGTAGAAGGAAATATAGGAAGAATTCCCATGAAGAAGAGCATGCAGGGATAACTAGGTAGGCACAAATAGTTTGAACAAATGAGCAGCTTCTAGATTGAAGGGCTTGAGTAAACATGGAGTGTGTGGAGGGTGGCGAGTGGAAGTAGAAAGGGTTATGAGACTTAGCCACATTATCAAATATGGTGTTACATGGAAAACATGTGAGGATGTGGGTAGGCATGATAAGTGGATAAGGTTAGTGCATGAATACTGTGGCCCAAGGAAATAATATTCTAGGGAATAATCAAAGGTTAATCATTATTCTTAAGGATTTATAAAGTGGAAATTAATCATGGGATTAGCAAGTGGCATAGGAATTCAAGTATGGTGGAGAATGATCTCTCTTGCATGTGGCCTTATCATGAGTAATCTTGAGGTGTTGGGGAGAGATCCCACTCTCTTTAAGAATGTGCTTGGGTCCAAAACAAGGTGTGTAAGTGTGGCTGTATGTGTAGGTACATATAGGGATGTGAAGGGTTGTGAGGAAATGAGATATGATGCGAGAGGAAGAGGATATGTGATGTGAGGCACAATATATTCTTGTGCATAAGAGAGAGTATGGGTAGGAACCTTTGACAAGAGTCATTTTTAGAGATAGGATGTTATTTCAAGATTTATTCAAGATGTTATGAACCTTTTGATGTAATCTAGCTATTGTAAAAAAATTGAATCAATGAATATGATGGATTGTTATGAATATATCTGGTTATGGGTCCAAACCCTAGTGTTCTTCATATTTCTCATGGTTCAGATCTGATTTCTTTATGATGTTGTAGTATTTACTTTTACATTATGGTGCATCTATGTTTAAGATCTAGTTTCTTCACTTTTATGCTAGAATGAATACATGTGTTTTTATTTCTGTAAACATTCCTCCATTAATGGAAAAGCATTCTTACAAGGCTCACATAAAGGAGGGGCTCAATGCCTTCATGTACCTCGGGTGAGCACCTAGTTAAGGTTGGGTGATGTACCGATGTGCTTGGGGTTTAAAGGGAGTAGGTAAAGGTGAATACATTTTGGTTTTGTTGTTGGGACCTCTTTTGAAGCTATTGTAAGAATGGTGCATGATGATAGAACACTTGACCTTCAACAATGTCAATACTTGGCTTAAGAACACAGAGGATGATTATGGACAATGACTAAACACTGGATATAAGTTTGATGCACGTAAATGGGTAGAGGAGCATCTGTATCATGAGATTTATGAGACATTATTTTGTTATTTTCTAGTAGAACTATATGAATGGTTGTTGACATATGCATTGAGGAAGAGTTGGTATTATCGACCTCATGTTTGGACCCAAGAAGATTATTAGTGGCTTCATGATGTTGATCTAACTTGGACTCATGTTGTTGATCATTAGTGGAGTGGTGTGTTGAATAGATATACGTTAGAGTACATGGTTTCTACGTACTATTTCCCAAAGGTTGTTGAGTTCAAGTTCTTGTGAGAACCAAGAGGATATTTCTTATGCATTATATTGTTACCCATCAAGATCCTAATCATCACTCTAAGTTTGGAAGCATTTCCTATGGCTAGCTAAATTCCCACTAGGCGTGGGGCATGGAAGCTGGTGTGGTGCAAGATGGAAGATCCTACAATAGAAGTGGAAAGAGAGGAGAGATGGCTCAAGTATAATGAAGAGTAAGAGAGGGAATTGGAAAGACAACGTGAAGTTACAGATTGATGGAATTATGGAGGCAGATGTTGTAGGAAGGATTTGAGGTTCACGCGAGGATGTGGAACCTGAGCAGTCTATGCTACCCCATCTTGGAATGCACGGGAGAAGAAACCCTTGATTCCTATGAGATCTCATCATATGAAGGAAGGAGAAGAATCATAGGTATGTATCTAAACCCACCATGTGACCAAACCCTTGTGCTTAGTTTCCCAATTTCTGAGAAAATATTTCTAATTTGATTTGCATTGGTACAAAACAGACATCGTAGATAAAATTTTACATTACATCCATCTATAGACACAAATAAAATTTCAAGTATTTTATGGAATCCTATCAGTACGCATTTGGATAAGGTGTGGGTACACAAATTTTGGGTATCACATCTGGAAGTGGTTCAACATCATAGAATGTTTGTGTGCAATTCAACACAATGGTAGGGACACAGATCGAACTACTTCAGACCTCTTCTTGCATACAGAGGAGGATCCGATGGATCCAGGGGGATAGGAGCTATTGGATCTAGTGGCACTGGTGGTGGAGGAAACATAAGAGGGAACCAAGTTTCTAGACCTAGTGGATAAGGATCTCAACCATCGTAGTAGGTGTTTTATGAGACATCTTTACATTTACTCGATTACAAAGGTGTTGAGGATGCGCTAAGGGTATCAACTCCACAGAGTAGAAGGCAAGTTATTTTGTAACCACATTGTAAGGGAACACATATATCTAGTACCAAAATTATTTCCCACATTAGGTGCTAGTGGATTATACCACTCTATGTAATGCCTTTTTGGCAAAATTCTACATTTATGAATTTGAGTAGAAGAGCATCAACACACTCAAGGAGGTTCAACAGTTATGAAAAAGAGTATGCTAGAGTATGATGTGCACTTTAAGACTCTCTTCTCAAATCTATATTATGATATCCATCCCTTGTAACATGCTCAAAGTGTATGTTGGAGGATTGATAACACCTTTTAGATGAGTGCTCTCCCATAAGACTTTCACATTCGCATGAGGCCTTGGAATATGCTCTACGTGTTGAGGCCATAAGAAGCATTGAACTGGGTAATCCCATTTTTAGAAGAAAATATTGCTGTTGTGGAAAAGTAACTTGAAAAATTATCTCGTGAATTTATCTCATAAAACACACAGCTTAAATTTGGTGCATGATTGTTAAGTGGAAGGAAACGCAAAAGATAGTTACCTCGAAGGTTAGTACGTGTCATGTCATTAGATTTTGAAATATATGATGGGTATTATGATCTTAGTAGATCTCATATGTTACAACACGTGCTCTATAAGAATGTGTCTTCTTATTATAAAATTTTCACATCCACTACTCACGATACAAAGGATTGTCGATTGATAGACCAAATTCATGATGTCATTGATATTGGTGTGCACCGAATAAGATTGGGATTATTTCTAAGGGGGAAAGTTGTCGTATGAAGGGCACATAGATGGAGTGGTTTGAGGAAGAGGTTTTGCAAAGGATTCAGAGGCCATAGTGGTTATAGAGGAAGGGGTGACTTCCCTTGTGGGACTTGTTACAATTGTGGATCTACTAAACACTACAAGCGTGAATGTATGGATTTACTAGTGTTCATGGTGTGGAAAGAAGCACAAGTATAAGAAGAAAAAAGTCATGGGGAGTGTTATTTTGAAGAGAATTGACCCACTATGGATGCCTAGGTTAACGACATAACCTCTACTTAGAACCTATTTTAGTAACTAAACATTCTCGAGACCGCATGCTCCGTATAAGTACCAAAGTAGAGGCCACTCATTACAAGAGAATAAGTATTACATGGGAAATATCTTGATCCAACCCATCAAAAAGAGGTTTACCAAGAGACCATGGAAGTGATTAGGATCCTACAAGGAGAGATTCAATGTTTGAAGGAACAATGGTTATAATAGGAGAACAATGATGAGGTCCCTCAAAAATACATGGATGAGGTAAGATAAGTGGGTAGGATGCTGCACCAAGAGAACATTAGTCTTCTATTAGGATATTGGTTAAGATAAGATGTTCCACTCATGGGAGATGAGTGCGAGAGGGAGGTATTACATGTTAATCTACCCCCTCACAATCTTGATTATGATAAGGAAATTTCGCTGAATTTGGTTGTTGATGGATGGATCCTGACTAACATACTAATCAACATGGGTTCAGAGGTGAATGTAATTACTTTGGATGTATGGAATAATATGGGGAGGCCTCCATTATAGCCCTCTTAAAATGTGTTGTACATGGTAAACAGGAAAAGGCTATGCCCATCGGAGTCTTGAAGGATGCTTCTATAACCATTCAAGGGGCTAAGTTTACTAGGGATTTTTAAGTCTTAGTGCTTATCGAGGAAGATAAATTCCCATCATTACTTGACACCTATGGTGTTATGTGAATAATGTTGACTTATGCTTTAACAAGGGATACATCAGTTTTGAGAACAAAGAGGAGTGTGTCATTATTCCACTAACGGATGGGAAGTTTGTGCCCTATGTAGAGCCTTTAGGAGAAGAGGACCTAGATAGAATCTATGTGCACACCATTAGAGACCCCAAGGCTATTCATCCATCAAGAGAATTCATTTAGTGGGAAGATGCTTAGTCTATGAGTGATACAACTAGCATTACGTGTGAAAATTAGGTGCATGGGACCTATGAGTTGGTTGGAAGACAATTGAAGGGAACTATAACTTGAGTTTCTAGAGCACACTTAGTTAGGTGCTTGGGAGGAAGACAGTTACCAAGTTATACTAGGGAAGGTAACCCTGATGTCTTTCTACGCATGATGGAGATCCAATGGACATGTCAAGTAGAAAGGAGGAATATGCTAACTTATACCTTATGCACAACAACAACATGTTGGTGGGTAACTCATCAAGACAATCTTCTAGAATGACATGAAGTGAGAATTACATTCTCTATTAGGTTTCTCTAGAGAAATGCACCCTCTAAAATATGTGACTATGATGGGAAGGATTCTGCCTCATTTCACATCCAAGAATGTGAGAGATCCTAGATGGTAGGCTCGAAGCCTTACCTCCCTCACTATGGGTGCATAATTTCTATTCCACCTTGCAGGTTTTGCATGTGCAAGATATATTCATTCAAAGATAAATAATCAAATGGGAAATTGGAAAGAGTTGACGGTGGATATTATTCAAAATTTTGAGTATCTAAGTCCTAATCCATCGGTGAATGAGGCATTACAGGTATTCAAGCACCTTACTCGGGAGATTGTGATATGGATAAAACCAAATCCTAGATTTTCTAGGGGAACCTAGCTTGGAGGTACTTTGAGGAAGGAGAAATGGAGGAGATATAGTTTGAGTGCACCTTCCTAGAAAAGGAAAAGGGAAAGTTGGTGTACCTAATAGATGATGAGGAAGTAGAAAACTTGGATGTTAATCATATGGAAGGTATGCGTGAAGTATTGGAAAATGTAGATGAGAAATCATGCACTTACCATGAGCCCTTGAAAATGAAGAAGGTCAACATTAGTATAGAAGTAGAGCCAAAAGAAGTTATCATTAGAGATTACTAGATGGACTAGGAGGTTTCAAAGATAATTGAGCTACTGTGCGAATTCCAGGATTTGTTCCCACATGGGTATCATGAGTTAAAAGGAGTTCATCACTCATTAGGAGAAATGCAAATTAAGTTGAAGGAAGGTGCATGCCCAATTAGGAAGAGGCCTTATAGATGAATTATAATCACACAGCGTAAAGGTAAAAGAAGAAATTGACAAGATGATGGAATCTAGAATCATTGAAGCAATTGAAGAATTTGAATGGGTTAGTCTAATGGTAATTAGTATCAAGAAGGATGGGAGGATAAGGATATGTGTAGACTACAGATATTTGAATGTTGTATGTGTTATAGATCCTCAGACAACCCAATTTATCAAGAGATCTTGGAAGGTGTATCAGCAGAGAGATCAAATCTTTTATAGATGGATTCTCGTGTTATCGCCAAGTAAGGATTTCAAGGAAAACCAAGAGAAGACTACTTTCACCACTGAATGGGGAATTTTTTATTATACGGTTATGCCCTTTGGGCTTAAGAATGCACATTATGTATTTTCATGCATTATGGTGCAAAAATTTCAGGACTTCATCCATAAATTTATGTAAGTTTACTTGGATGATTGGACGGTGTATGGGTTAGTAAGATATGATTGTGACAATTTAAGATTGATGTTTGAGAGGTGCAGGTAGTTAAGTATCTCTCCAAATATTAAGAAATGTGTCTTTACTACTCCTTTTGACACATTTCTTGGTCACATTATTTACAAGGAAGGCTTATTGGTAGATCTTGCTAAAGTTACAATTATCTTGGGATTAGAGGAGCCTACCAATCAAAGCGTGGTACAAAAATTCTTAGGGTATACAGGTTACTATATAAAATTCATCAAAGGATATGTCGATCTCTGTGCTATTAGAAGAGTTGTTGAAACATAAGAGTAAATTTTATTAGGGTGAGGCACAAACAGATGGATTTTGACACATTAATGGAGAAACTTACTACTACGCCATTTTGTGATTTCCCTCATGGGAAAATCCCTTTCATGTACATATTGATGCACAAGGTATGGAAATAGGTGCAATGTTAGCACATCCTATAAGGGGGATTGTTGATCACCCTTTATGTTTTGTGACCGTAAGTTAAACCCAAATAAGCATAATTACACCACAACAAAGTGCGAAGAATTGCCAAAGATTTATGCACCTCGTAAATATTTAAGAAGTAATTTTTGGCTACTTTGTTTATCTTTTACATAAATCACATGACACTCAAGTACATGGTAAATAAGCCAATTTCAAGGAAGCATATGTTTTTGGATCTTGTTATTATACGATTTTGACTTTTCAAATGTAGTAAAACAAGGAAAGAGAAATTTAGGACCTAACCATCTATCATGGATTAATTTAGGTGAGGATGTGTAGAGCATTGAGGACACAATGTCGTATACATAGTTGTTCATATTAAAATATGCACCCTTTGATTTAGAATATATTTTTATTCTCTCACGAACGAGTGTGGCACCTAAATGAATGAAGGATCTAGAGAAGAAGTGGTTATGTATATGCTTCGTGCCCTATATGTTGGTCAACAGAGACCTATAAAAACTAGGTTGAGATGAGGTTTACAATGGTGTGTTTTGGAACATGAACATATTACAATCACGGTGGCATTGCAGGTGGTAAATATGGATAGAATGTGATCACACGCAAGATCTTATTGGTAGGTTTTTATGGGACAGCTTTATAAGGATCAGATATAACATCATAAGGCCTGTGACCATTGCATGACCTTGGGAAGCTAGGGGAAAAGAGATGAAATTTCATTAAGACCTATTGTTAGTGCAAAGTCATTTGAAAAATGGGAAATTGACTTTTAGGCCCTATTTCCCTTAGCTTCATGTAGGATACGTTCACATCATATTATCACATGTACAAACTATCTTACGAGGTGGGTAGTAGTGGCGATGATGACAGATTTCATGGTGGCTACAACATATAGGTTTTTATGGGAGAATATAATCAACATGTATGGATGCCCATTGAGTTTAACAAGTGATAGGGGTACTCATTTCTTGAATGAGATTGTTAGAATCTTATTGGCAGATTTTATGGTGGCCCATCACAAAACTATGCCCTATCACCCTCAGGCTAATGGGACTATTGAGGCCTTTAAAAAAATATTGAGCCACACATTGACTAAGATTTTTGATGTCGGAAGGAGAGACTAGGATGATAAAGTCTCTACAGTACTATGGGCATATCAAACAACTTATAAAATATTGAACAAGGCCACACATTTTTAGTTGGTGTTTGGTGCAGAAGCTGTTCTACCCATTGAATTTATGTTACCATCCCTACATATTACACATGCACGGAGGATTGGATGATGAGAAAGAACTTGAAGAGTACATAGAAAAACTTATGAAGTTGGATGAAAGGTGAGCCATTGCTAGGTGGAGTCAAAAGATGGAGAAAGCTAGGTAGAAGGCATGACATGATCGGCATATTAAAAACAAGAATTTTGAGGTTGGGAAGATGGTTCTTCGTATGATTCAAAGTTTCTGCACCATCCTAGGAAACTCAAAGTGCATTGGTTGGGACCATATGTTATAACACATATACTTGATTCATGCACTTATCAGTTACAAGTGCTGGATGGAACATGGTTTCCTGACTACTTTAACGGGGAGTAGGTCAAGCCCTACAATAAATAAGCCTTCTTGGTGCTTGTAAATAAGTAAGTGTTTCCATTTAGCTTAGGTTTCCCTTAAGTGAATTTTCCTTTATATGTGTTTCCTTTCATCATTGTTATGCTTTGTCTTTTAGTTTGGTGTGTTGTGTAATAAGTGCATTTTCGCTTCTTGTAGTTAGTTACTATATAAAGAGGTTTTCATGCAGAGAGACTACGCATAGTTTTAGTGTAGGTTAGAGAGTGCGGAGGATGAAAAAGTGGCACACAAATTGGAGAAATGATTATTGGTGGCCCAGAGAAAAAAATATAAGTGCAGATATCCGAGAAGGAACATGCGTAATAGAGGTGATAAGGGTTAGAGATGAAATGGTGTCAAGAAATATTTATAAAAACCACATATAGTGATGAATGCGTAGAGAAAACTAAGGTGGGTAGAAAATGAAAACTAGGTTTAAGACATAGAGGAAGATGGACTTCGGTGCTAAGAGCACGCGTAAGGGTTTGTGGTAGATATAGTTTGGCATGCCGTAAGGTTGAGGAGTGTGTGTGTAGAATAAAAAGTGTTAGAACATCCTAGAGAAGGGATTGTTGATCACCCTTTGTGTTTCTTACGACCACAAAGTTAACCCTAGCTAAGAATTATTAAACCACAATGGAGTGCAAAGCATTGTCAAAGATTTATGCATCGTAAGTATTTAAGAAGTACTTTTCTCTACTCCATTTATCTTTTACACTGATCACATGACACTCAAGTACTTGGTAAACAAGCCTGTTTTGCAAGGGCACATATGCCGTTGGATCTTTTTATTATAGGAGTTTGACTTTTCGGTCATAGTAAAATAAGGAAAGAGCAATTTAGGACCTGACCATCTATCATGGATTAATTTAGGGAGAATGTGTAGAGCATTAATGACACAATGTCAAATACATAATTTTTTAGATTATAATATGTTCCCACTCATTTTGAAGATATTGTTATTGTCTTACGTGACGAGTGTGGCGCCTAAAGGAATGAAGGATCTAGAGAAGAATTGGTCAAGTTATATGTGTCGCTCCCTATATGTTGGCCGCTGGGGACCTATACAAACTAGGCTGAGATGAGGTTTTATAATGGTGTATGTTGAACATGAACATACCGTAATCATGGAAGAAGCTCATGGTGGCATTGCAGGAGGTCACTATGCACAAAATGTGATCGTGTCCAAGATATTATTGGTAGGTTGTTAGTGGGAGACAATTTATGAGGATTTGTATATAATATTGCAAATCCTATGACCATTTCTAGCACTTTAGAAATCCAAGGAAAATAGATGAAATGTCGCTTAAGATCTATCATGCTAGTGCAAAGTCATTTGAAAAATGAGAAATTGAATTTGTAGGCCCTATTTCCCAAGTCTGCACATGGGATAAGTTCACGCTATATAATAAATTTTATAAACTATTTTACGAGGTTGGCAAAACCGGTGCCCATGAATGATTACGGCAGTGGCTACTGATAGCTAGGTTTTTATGGGAGAATATAATCACTGTGTATGGATGCCCATTGATTCTAATGAGTGATAGGGGTATTCATTTCTTGAATGAGGTGATTAGAATCTTATTGGAAGAGTTTATGGTGTCCCATTACAAAACTATGCCCTATCACCCTCGTAATGGGACTGGGCCGAGGCCTTTAACAATATATTGAGCCACACATTGACTAATATTTGTGATTTTGGAAGGAGAGACTAGATGATAAAGTCTCTACAGATTTTGGGCATATCGAATGACATATAAAATATTGAATAAGGCCACACCTTTTCGCTTGGTTTTCAATGTGGAAGCTTTTCTTCCCATTGAATTTATGTTACCATCCCTACGTATTAAATGTGCAGGAGGATCGATGATAAGAAAGCACTTGAAGAGTGCATAGAAAACTTGTGGAAGTCTGGATGAAAGGTGAGCCATTTCTAGGTGGAGTCAAAGATCGAGAAACCTAGGAAAAGGAATGGCATGGCCAACATATTAAAAACAAGAAGTTTTAGGCTGCTTGGAAGATGACTCTTCCGTATGATTCAAAGTTTCCCGAGCCATCCTGGGAAACTCAAAGTGCATTGGTTTGGGACCATATGTTATAACACATATACTTGATTCATGCGCTTTTAGTTACAAGTGTTGGATGGAACATGGTTTCCGACTACTTTAAGGGGAGTTGGGTGAAGTCCTACTATAAATAAGCATTCTTGGTGTTTGTAAATAAGGAAGTGTTTCATTTAGCTTAGGTTTCCATTAAGTATGAATTTTCCTTTTTATATGTGTTTCATTTCATCATTGTTATGATTTACCTTTTAGCTTTGGTGTGTTGTAACTAATAAGTGCATTTTCATGCTCGTAGTCAGCTTACTATCTAAAGAGGTTTTCTATGCACAAAGGACCATACATACTTTTAATGTAGTGTGGGAGAGTGTGGAAAATAGAAGTGTATGGCACATGGTTAGAGAGAATGATTATTGGCCCAGATGTAAAAACATAAGTGTGGGATATCCAGAAGGAACACATGTAACATAGGTGTATAAAGGTGGGAGAGATGAAATGGTAGCTCAAGATATATTTATAAAAATCACATACAATGATGAACACGCAGAGAGAAACCTAAGATACCGTAGAAGAAAGGAAA
>CM031239.1:30538871-30884697 GCA_018340775.1 Taxus wallichiana var. yunnanensis | reverse complement strand
TCACCTAAATTAATCTATGATAGATGGTTAGGTCCTAAATTTATCTTTCCTTGTTTTACTTACGACCGAAAAGTCAAATCGTATAATAACAAGATCCAAAACATATGCTTCCTCGAAATTGGCTTATTTACCATGTACTTGAGTGTCATGTGATTTATCCTAAGATAACAACTTTGGCAAGATCTACCAATAAGCCTTCCTTATAAATAATGTGACCTAGCAATGTGCCAAAAGGAGTAGTAAAGACACATTTCTTAATGTTTAGAGAGATACTTAACTACATGCACCTCTCAAACATCAATCTTAAATTGTCACAATGATCTCTTACTAACCCATACACCGTCCAATCATCCAGGTAAACTTGCAGAAATTTATGGATGAAGTCTTGAAATCTTACCATAATGCATGAAAATACAACAGGCATTCTTAAGCCCAAAGGGCATAACCGTATAAGAAAAACTTCCCCATTCAGTGGTGAAAGTAGTCTTCTCTCTAGTCTTCCTTCAAAATCCTTACTGGTGATAACCTAAGAATCCATCTATAAAAGAATAGATCTCTCACCCTACTACACCTTCCAAGATCTCTTTAGTAAATGGGGTTGGAAAAGGATCTATGACACATACAACATTCAAATCTCTATAGTCTACACATATCCTTATCCTCCCATCCTTCTTGATACTAATCACCATTGGGCTCACCCATTCGATTCTTCAATTGCTTCAATGATTCCGGATTCTATCATCTTATCAATCTCCTCTTTAAATTTTACGTGCAAATTCAGATTCATCCTATAAGGCCTCTTCCTAATCGGCACACCTTCCTTTAACTTAATCCACATTTCTCCCAATGAGTGATGAACTCCTTTTAACTCATGGTACCCACGTGGGAACAAATCCTGAAGTCACAATGTGCAACTCAATTATCTTTGAAACTTCCTAGTCCATCTAATAATCTCCAATGACAACTTCTTTTGGCTCCTTCTGTACCAATGTTGACCTTCTTCATTTTCAAGGGCTCATGGTAAGTGCATGCTTTCTCATCTGCACTTTCCAAGACTTCACTTCGTATACCTTCCATATGATTAACATCCAAGTTTTCTACTTCCTCATCATCTATCAGGTACACCAACTTTCCTTTTCTTTCTCTAGACAGTGCACTCAAACTATATCTCCTCCATTTCTCCTTCCTCAAGCACACCTCCAAGCCAGGTTCCCCTAGAAAATCTAGGATTCAGGTCTTCAACCATAACACAATCTCCCAGAGTAAGGCACTTGACTACCTATAATGCCTCATTCATTGATGGCTTAGGACTTAGATACTCAAAATTTGAATAATATCCATCCATCAACTCTTGCCAATTTCCCATCTGATGACGTAGCTCCGAATGGATATACCATGCATGCACACAACCCTGCAAGGTGGAATAGAACTTATGCACCCATAGTGAGGGAGGTAAGGCTTCCGGCCTACCATCCAGGCTCTCTCACATTCTGGACATGAAATGAGGTGGATTCCTTCCCATCATAGTCACATATTTTAGAGGGTGCATTTCTCTGAGAAACCTAATAGAGAACGTGATTCTCACTTCACGCCATTCTAGAATATTGTCTTGATGAGTCACCCACCAATGTGTTGTTGTTGTTGTAAGGTATAAGTTAGCATATTCCTCCTTTCTACTTGACATGTCCACTGATCTCCATCATGCAAAAAGACATCAGGTTACCTTCCCTAGTATAACTTGGTAATTGTCTTCCTCTCAAGCACCTAACTTAAGAGTGCTGCTTTGACTCAAGTTACAGTGCCCTTCAATTATCTTCCAACCAACTCATAGGTCCCATGCACCCAATTTTCACATGTAATGCTAGTTGTATCACTTATAGACTAAGCATCTTCCCACTTGAATGACTCCTTCTCTTGATGGATGAATAGCCTCGGGGTCTCTAATGGTGCGCACATAGATTCTATCTAGGTCCTCTTCTCCTAAAGGCTCTACATAAGGCATACCTCCCATCTGTTAGTGGAATAATGACACACTCCTCTTTGTTCTCAAAATTGATGTATCCCTTGTTAAAGCACAAGTCAACATTATTCACATAACACTAGGGGCATCGTCCAAGTAATGCTTGGGAAGTTATCTTCCTCGCAAGCACTAAGACTTCAAAATCCCTAGTAAACTTAGCCCTTGAATGGTTATGGAAGCATCCTTCAAGACTCTGATGGGCATAGCCTTTGTCCTATTTTCACCATATACAACACATTTGAAGAGGGCTATAATGGAGGCCTCCCATCTTGATTCCATGCATCCAAAGTAAGGACATTGACCTCTACACCCATGTCAATTAGTATGTTTCTCAGGATCCATCCATCAACAACCACATTCAACATAATTTCCTTATCATAATCAAGATTGTGAGGGGGTAGATTAACATGTAAGACCTGCCTCTCGCACTCATCTCCCATGTGTGGTACCTTTTCTCTTAACCACTCTCCTAACAGAGGAATAATGTTCTCTAGCAAACATCCTACACACTTCTCTGACCTCATCCATGTCTTTCTAAGGGACCTCAACATTCTTCACCTGTTCTAACTTCCATGATTTCTCCTTCAAACATTGAATCTCTCCTTGCAGGCTCCTAATCACTTCCATGGTCTCTTGGTAAACCTCTTTTTGATGGGTTAGATCAGGATATTTCCCATGTAATACTTCTTCTCTTATAATGAGAGGCCTTTTTTTGGTACTTCTGGGCATGTGCAGCCTCAACATGTGTAGTTACTAAAATAGGTTCTAACTCGGGTTAAGCGCTACCCTAGGCATCCATAGTGGGTCAATTCTCTTCACACTAACCATCCCACACCTTTTCCTTCTTCTAGTTTTGGCTCATGTGGTCATACAATTCAAGGCACTCCTCATACTTGTGCTTCTTTCCACACCATGAGCACTATAGAAAATCCAGACATTCATGCTTGTAGTGTTCAGTAGATCCACAATTGTAACAAGTCCCATGGGGAAGTCACCCCTTCCTCTCGTGACCACTATGACCTCTGAATCCTCCGTGAAAACCTCTTCCTCAACCTCCTCCATCTACTGCCCCTTCATAATGATGACCTTCACCTTAGAACTACTCCCAATGTTTGGTCGGTGCACACCAATATCAATGGCATCATGAATTTGGTCTATCAATCGGTAGTCCTTCGTATCATGAGTAGTGGATGTGTAAATCTTACAATAAGAAGACACATTCTTATGGAGCATGCGTTATAACAAAGGGCATCTACTTGGATCATGATCCCATGACAAATTTCACAATCTAATGACATGGCATGTACTGACCTTCGAGGGAAACTATCCTTTGTGTGTCCTTCCACTTCACAATCTATGCACCAAAGTCCACTACATGTTTCATGAGCTGAATTCACAGACAATTTTTCAAGTTACTTTTCCATGGCAGCAATCTATGCTTCTAAAAATGGGCTTACCCTAGTGTCAATGCTTTTGATGGCCTCAACATGTAGAGTAATCCTCCAAGGCCTCACGTGGATCCGTGAAAGTCTTATGGGAGAGTGCTCATCTAAAAGGCATTATCAATCCTCCAACAAACCACTTGAGCATGTTACGTGAGGGATGGATATCATAAGATAGCTTTGAAAGAGAGTCTTAAAGCATGCATCATACTCTACACACTCTCTATCATACCTGTTGAATCTCCTTGAGCACACTGATGCTCTTCTGCTCAAATTCAGAATGTGGAATTATGCCAAAAAGGCATCACAAGTGTGGTATAATCCACCACCATCTTATGTGGGTCATACTTTGGTACCAGTATGCATGCCCTTGAACATGGTTGAAAATGAACTTGCCTTCCACTCTGGGGTAGTGATACCCTTAGCATGCCATAGTAACTCACACTTTATGTACATGCTCTACAACATCCTCAACACCTTTGTAATCAGGTAAATGCAAAGACATCTCATAAAACACCTCTGAGGTGGTTGAGGTCCTTGTCCACCAGATCCAAAACCTTGGTTCCCTCTTATGTTTCCTCCACCACCAATCCACTAGATCCACTAGCTCCTATCCCTCTAGATCCACCAGATCCTCCTCTTGTAGCAAGAAAAGGGCCCAAAGTAGTTCCAATCTATGTCCCCACCATTGTGTTGAACTACCAAATGATTTGTGATGTTGAACCACTTCCAGATGTGATACCCAAACTTTGTGTACCCACACCTTGTCCAAATGATGTGCCTGACAAGATTCCACCAAACACCATAAATGTCTATGTGGCCATAGATGGATGTAATGTAAAATGATATCTACTTGATGTTTCTTTCTTACCAATGCCAACCGAATTAGAAATACTTGTCTCAAAAATTGGGAAACTAAGCACAAGGGTTTGGTCACATGGTGGGTTTAGATGCATGCCTACGATTCTTCTCCTTTCTTCATATGATGAGATCTCATCAGAAGCGAGGGGTTCTTCTCCATGCTTTCCAAGATGGGGTAACATAGACTTCTCAGGTTCCACATCCTCCGCGTGAACCTCAAATCCTTCCCGCAACATCTTCCTCCATAATTCCATCGATCCTACAACTTCACATTGTCTTTCCAATTCCTCTCTCACTTCATTATACTTGAGCCATCTCTCCTCTCTCTCCACTTTTGTCATAGGATCCACCATCTCACACCACACAACTTCTATGCCCCACACTAGTGGGAATTTAGCTAGCCATAGGAAATGCTTCCAAACTCAGAGTGATGATCAGGATCTTGATGGCTAATGGTATAACATGTAAGAAATATCCTCTTGGTTCTCACAAGAACTCGAACTCAACAACCTCTGGGAAAGAATACGTAGAAACCACATACTCCAACATATATCTAGTCAACACACCACTCCACCAATGATCAACAACATGAGTCCAAGTTAGATCAACATCATGAAGCCATTGATAATCTTCTTGGGTCCAAACATGAGGTCGATAATACCAACTCTTCCTCGATGCATACGCCGATAACCATTCATATAGTTCTACTAGAAAACAAAAAATAACATCTCATAAAGCTCATGATACATATGCTCCTCTACCCATTTACGTGCATCAAACTCAGGTCCAGTGTTGAATCATTGTGTAAACTCATCCTCCATGTTCTTAAGCCAAGTCTCGACATTGTCCAAGGTCAAGTGCATTCTATCATCACACACCATTCTTACAACAATCTTCAAAAGAGGTCCCAAAATGGAACCAAAATGTAGTCACCTTTCCTACTCCCTTTAAACCCCAAGCGCATTAGCACATCACCCAACCTTGACTGGGCACTCACCCAAGGTGCGAGGGCACCAAGCCCCTCCTTTATGTGAGCCTTGTAAGAATGCTTTGCCATTAATGGAGGAATGTTTGCAGAAAAAAAACATATGTATTCATTCTAGCATAGTGAAGAAACTAGATCTAAACACAAATGCACCATAATGTAAAAGTAAATACTACAACATCACAAAGAAATCAGATCTCGAACCATGAGAAATATGAAGAACACTAGGGTTTGACCCATAACCATAGAGATATTCATAACAATCCATCATATTCATTGATTCAAAACTATTTACAATAGCTAGATTACATCAAAAGGGTCATAACAGACCTAAATACATCATGAAATAACATCCTAGCTCTACAAAATGACTCTTGATCAAAGGGTTCTATCCATGCTCTCTCCTATGCACCTAGAATATCTCATGCCTCGCATCACACATCCTCTTCCTCTCGCATCATCTCTCATTTCCTTCCTCATTCACATCCCCTTCACATCCTCCATATCCACATCACCTACACCTCCTTACACCCTTTTTTTGACCCAAGCACATTCTTAAATAGAGTGGGATCTCTCCCCACCACCTCAAGATTACTCATGAGTAGATCACATGCCAAGAGGGATCATGCTCCATCATACTCAAATGCCTATGCCAACTTTTGTAAAGCCATGATTAATTTCCACTTTACAACTCCTTAAGCACAATGATTAACCCTTGATTATTCCCTAGAATATTCTTTCCTTGGGCTGCAAGTCTTCATGCACTAACCTTATCCTCATCCCATCCTCCAGGACTTAGTCATTTTGGGCTTAATAGCTAAGAATAAGAATGAGGATACTTCAATCAAGAATCCTTCTACCTCTTAAAGTAAATCTCTTCCAACTTCTCTTGAAAAATAATGTTTTGCAAATGCTGTGAAAATCCATGTCAAAACTACCATAACCCCTAATGTTCCTACCACCTCTCCATCCTTTGATATCATTTACCATTTCAAAATATACAAAGTACAAATCTCTAAATTTGAGTACTTAAGAACTCATCCCAAGAAACTTGAGAAAATTGTTAAACATATCAAAGGAAGATGTCCTAAAGATGCCACTGCTAAAGAACCACCTAGTGCATGTCAATCAACTTCATCTATGAATTGTCTTACCTCTACACCCTCCACCTCTAGTAAGGTATAAACTTTCTACATAGCCTTGATCATCAATGGGTATAATATGAAAAATTTCATCATTAGCTCTGGTGCTTTGGATAACGTCATGCCCGCAAAAGTTTCTAAAGCTCTCATCCTCTCCCTTTCTCCTACCTCTGTTCATTTCCTTTCCATGGAAATGATAGATGTTTCCCTAATGGGCCAAATTAAATACACTTAGGTAAAATTGGTAGATTTACCTGAAAATAACATCAAAATGAGAATCCTTGTAGTTTACATACCCGCCTCATATGGTATGTTGTTGGGATATTGTTTTGTTGATATGTCGAGGAGATATTTTAAGCTAGGATTTAGTCATATCGTCACTATCCCGGTCAATGGTAAAACAAAGAAACTACTTCCCATAATAAAAATGAAGTATATTGTGAAAACTTGATAACCTAATGACAAACATCCTGTGTCAAAATTAAAAATATTATAACTTTTTTCATGACTTTCAAGGATGACCTTGAGTTTCCCATATTGGCGGAAGAATTTCCAAACACCATGGAGCTGATTTAAGAACATCAAGATGATTTTATGAAATCAAAGTTTGAGATTGTGTATTTCCCATGGGATGAGAGCATAAATGAATTTTCTTCACTAGATGTTGATAATGGTGATGAGATCCTTGAATTGCAATAAACCAATATTGAAGTGAAGAGAAATATAGATCAAGAAAGAGTTATTCTCAATAACTTCTTGAAAGGTAATTTCCATGTTTCCATTCATGTTCTCAATTCTAGATATGATTTTCCATGTGATAAGTGTGCTAGTGAGTACGAAGAATTATCATTCTTGTTGGAATAAGATGACAAGAAATATGAGAATAAAAACATGTTTTTTCCTCTCAAACATGAATCTATTCAAGGAGATGAATATTTCATCATGAAAATGGATTTCTTGGTTCTTGGTGATCAAGATTAGAAAAATGATAATGAAAACATTTCAGTTCCAATGTTGTGATCATTCCCTTTTCATGAGGATGGAACAATTATCAACAAAAATGGAGAGATGGAATTTTTATTGGTCCTAAGAATGATTTTTCTAAAAATGGAAACATTCTCAATAGGCTTCAACCTTTTAGTTCTCACTCTTCCCAAGAGAAGGATGCTCTTAACATACAAATGGATGACAAATCCCAAAATGGACAAGGCAAAGAAGATGTCATTTTCCATGTTGTATTTCCAATCTTGAGATAATTATCTTTCCAAGAGGATGATGTAATAAACATGCCACATTACATAGGGAAATATGCTGCAAAAAATAAGGAGTATGAGATAGATGATTTCTTGGTCCAAATGAGAAACTGAGAAAATCAAGAGGTTGGTGATAAAGTTGAGGTTTCTAAATCATATTTTGAGAATTATCCCATAGAAATGGTGGTCATGAATAATATATACAATTAGGAATAAATATATTGGTATGAAAATGATAACTCAAGTGTAATCAAGAATCATCTTCATGGAAGTCACAAAAACCAGTGATTGGAAATAACCTGAGAATCAAGGAGAGGATGGAAATAAATTTTGAAAGTGACAAAGGTAGTGAATTGAATAGGAGGATAATAAAATGTACTAGTTATCATGCTATATTTTTCAAGAAGATAAGGAGGGGTTCATACTTTAGTGAACTAGTCAACATATTTGCAGAAGAAAGGCATTCAATGATACCCATTTACGGTTAATAACTCGCTTAAAATGAGTGCTCTGATGAAATTGGGTTATCTCCCATATGTGTGTATGTGATTTAAATTATTTTCATTTTAGTGTTGTGAGTTTCCTTTCTCATTTCATGTTTCCCTTGTGTTGTGTGTTTCCTTTCTCATCTTGTGTTTTTGTGTCTTCACGTGTGTGTGTTCAATAAATGAAGTCATGTTGTATATCTCTATGGTGACTCTATATATCCCAATGGATAAGGCAATGGTCCACGTGGTGTCTTGTGATTCTAGAGTTACTACATATCTTATTATAATTACACTTAATCCATAACAAGTCCCCAAGCTAAAGCCATCTATTTTCACACAAATGCGCAACATGAAAATTTAAAATTTTCAAGCATGACAAAAACCCAAGTGTCAAAATTTTCTCCTAAGCCTTCCTAAACTCTCTCTGGATAAGTCTGCCCTCTCTATGGTGTGTATCCTATCCTTGAAATTTTTAATGTGTTGTACATACTTGCGTAATTTTTCAAAATGTTGAGATATGGTGACTCACGTCATTTCAATGCAACACTTCCAAAGGTGAGTTCTTCAGTAAGCCTAGGAAGGCTATTCTTAGCCTTCTGGGATAAGTGTGCATCCTCTAGAGTGGAGTTGAAAACAATAAAAATATGGGAATGTCATTGAAGAGGTTGAAATGAAATGGAATAGGTTTAGGAAGATTGAGTGAAGGTTTTAAGGTTCTAGAAAAAGTACAATGAAAGTGGGTTTTGAAGGCTTAAGGAGATTGCAGTTAAAAAAGGTACTTGAACTTCAACATAATATTCGAGAGCTTTGGTATGAGTCAAGAAGAAAACATGATATCATCATAAATCTTGAAGAGTCATCTAAATGATGGAAATTTTACATTCTTTATAAGACCTAAGCACTTCTCAGGACAACTCAATTTTAGCAAGTTCACCTTGTTGTCCCATATGAAAAAGTAGAATTTTTTTGGAGAAGGATGAAGAACCAAGTCTTAAAAACCATCCTATTTATATTAAAATGGTCTTGGGAGTCAAATTGATATAAAACGTTTCCTAAAAATAGTTCTTACAACTCCAAGAAAAGTGGTTTCAAGTTTTTGGGAGTTAGTCATTTTTTTCAGTTAGGTGGGTGGTGCATTTTGTTGTCCCAAATATCCCAACCATCCCAAATTTCTCATGAAAATTTGGAAAATGGGGAAATTAGGGATAATATAAATTTCCCAACTCCGCAATTGTAGCTCTTGGTCCCACACATGACCCTCTTTCTTCCCGACAAGTGTTAAGTCATGGTTTTTGAAAATCAGCTATGTTTTTAGTGAAAACCCATGGGCACATTTTACTATCCCAACGATAGTTGGGAAAATGGAAAAAAATTCACCCCACCCTTTATCCCCTCTCATGATTTACTATGTGACCCCGATTTAGCCCCCAAGAGTTTAAAATGGATTTCTCACTCCTCCCCCATTATGCAATCAAAGCTTGCCAAATGTCAAGCTCACATAGAGGCACATTTTATTGTCCCAAATATCCTTGGGAAAATAGGGAAAGTGAGGGACATAAAATTCACCACATTCCTTGATGGTTTCAAACCAAAAAATAATCTAAGTATTTTACCTTGTTGTTTCTTGCTTCTTCCTCTCATGTGAACCAAAAACACTTCTAGAAGATGTACTAACTCAAAATGACTCCTACCCACCTCATTTTTTGATCATAAATCCATTATTTCTATGAAAAAATTCCAAGAACCTAAAAATTCATTAGGCACCATATAAAATTTCTCTCAGAGAATCCATGGTTGCAAGAATGAAGATTTTTCATTGTCGGCGAACAAAGAAATTGATCATACCAAGGGTTTGAGCCAATGTTATATTTTACAAAGCATCTCAGTGAAAAAGGAAGCTCAGTCAATCCATTAAGGGATTGCATGGAATATTTAGGCTTGAAACCCTAACCATGGAAATTTTCTTTTTTTATTTCTCAGTAATACGGGGGGTGAAACACGGTGAAATTTAGAGCATGAGATCGCGTTGAAGAGCTAAATCTAAAAATAATGTTTCCATCAAAAACTAAGGATTTTAAACCACTTATTGAGAATAAAATATTCCATACCCCTTTACATGATAAAAATATTAATTCCCTAAATTTGCAAGCTCTGATCACCTAGAACACTAAAAAATAGTGTAGAATGGTACGGAGGGAAAAATTGTCAATTTTCCCAAAATAACATTTCTATAAAGAATAATGCTAAAAATAGAAAGTGGATAAAATTTGGAAAGAATCACCACAAAAGGAAAATTGGAATGTTCTTGAAATTTCATAAGGTCAGATTTAAGTAAAATAGGTGATATGTCCCAAAATAACAAGTCTCGATCCTACCTGCTAAAAATAGAAAGTTTCTATTTTAGACATAGAAAGTTACATCTCGTTCAGTTTCTACTTATTTTTTTTGCTTTTTGATCTCTTCATAGGGTTTTAGGATGATATTATATCTCAAAAAGAGAAATGAAACCTCTATAAGAGTCCTGGAATCATCTTTTGGATCACAATTATTCTTGAGAACATGGAAAAACATAACAAACGAAAGTCTAGATCACTGAGCAACTGGAAAAGATTCTAAAATTTGCAAATAATCCATTAATTCATCGTATTAGGTCATCATATCTCATTTTTCAAGTTGTATCAATCATATGGCATCTCTTAGTGAGCTATTTGATGTAATATCAATGAGCCAAGTGATTTGAGATCGGTGAGCCGGTGAGATGGGTGGGTTGAAGTGAGCTAGTTGATTTGAGCTCAATGATTGAGTTAAGTTGATCTCAGTGAGCTAAGAGAGCTGGGTGAGTTTGTTAAGACAATTGAAAAGGAAAGATCCCATCCTACTTCCTTTAAGACCTCACCTTAGGAGGTCTTGTAACAGTGTTTCTCAACATTCTCTTGGTGGTCCGAGATGTTTGTGAATTTTACAGAAGGAGAAGATGGTGATCATCATGATTGAAGATAAAAAATTTCTACATCAGAGGGAAATTATTCAAGAGATGAATCAATACCTTTCCCTCCTTATTTTCTCTCCCTTTCTTCTAATTCTTCATTTTACACAATAATTGTATTTTGTCCTATTTATTTAAGTGACAATATTTGTAATTTGTAAAATTATTCTCTCAAAATTATAAGAGAGATACTAAATTTGTCTCTTCTAGGGGAAATTGAAAGGTCACAAGTGGAATAGGAACATGAAGAGTCATTTGAGGGAGATGAAAGGTCAATTCACAAGGCTATAAATTAGGATGGCTTCTCCATTCTAAAGAAGTCTAGATTTTTATAATTTTTACTCTGTAGCAATTGTGAATTGTGGTTTTGGATGTTGAAATTTGTATCACCAACAAAATGAAAAAAATTTACATTATTTTATTCCCTTGCACATGTTTCCTCTACTCTCTATTTTCTATAAATTTTCAAGTATGGTAATCAAGAAGGAACTTAGTGGCCTTGATGAATGAATATAAAGAACTATGTGTCTTGATTTGTTAGTCTCACTAGGTGCTTCATTATTTCTTTCCTCTAATTCACTATTGAAATAATTTGGTTATTGGGTGTGAACTCTATAATTTCTTACTCGCAACAATAACCTCCCCTTTCCTAAATTATCTCCTTTATCCCTAATTTCTGCAATTTACTCCCTTGTACCCACTTTAAACCAATTTTCCATAGGTTCAAAGAAGTGTGCATGTGTGATTCCCGACCTATTTGGCCACCCCATAATAATATATAGGAGTAAATTAGTTTAGATTCAATAATGGGAACTACCCCATAAAAAGGAGGGGGTAGCCTTGTGAGCATTGGTGGAAACACATAATTTTTCTATACAAAAAATTATTTCACCAACACCTTCATAGGTACACCAATTGTTTGACAAAATACATAATGGAAATGTGGTCTAATGGAATATGGTGATTACATGATATGCATAAAATGGAGTTCTTGAAGTGAATTTTAGGCTATTTCAAATAATGTCTTAATGAAGCATGGTATCCAAGAATGTGATTATTGTAGAATATGTAGAAATTGGTGTTCTTGACGAGGCTTATGGGTTTTTAAAAAAGTCAACCATATGTGATGTCGTGTAATTTCATTATTTCTAGATATACACCAAGTGAGCTTGTTGAAAACGCCTAATAGGTTTTTAAACAAATACAATTGGATAGTTTAATACCCACCTAAGCAAGATTTTCCAACATATTCCCAATTTTTATTTTAAAAGGGAGCTTCAGAATAGGATATCGATATCCATCAAAGAATATGTGAAAATTGATTATTGTCATATTATATTGTTGAAAATAAGCTCATATCCATATATACAACATGTGAAGGATTACAAAGGCACATGAATTGTTTAACAAAATGGCTTAACAAAATATAGTCTCATGGAATGCTATGATTGTTTGATATGGAAAATTAATCTTGTTGAAAAATTTCTTAGAGATTTTTAAGAAAAATAAAAACAAATTTCCACCATCATGTCAGCATGTGTCAAATTACACGCTTTAGAATATGGAGATATATTAAAGAATAATTGAAAATGGTATTTTTTAGATGTCATAGTTGTGATTTTCCTTATATGCATGTTTACAAAATGTGAAATCATACAAAAGACATACAAATTATTTGTAAAAATGATCCAACTAAACATTGTCTCATAGAATACAATGATTATAAGAGATGAAAAATGATTTTTTAGAAGATGATTTAAATATTTAAAATAAATGGATCAATTATATGTTGTCTCATGAACCACACTCATTATTTGATATACACGAAATGGGCTTATTGAAATTCCCTTGGTTTTTTTAAGTAACTATAATTGGAAAGTATAAATCCAAACTTTAGAACCTTTTCAAGCATCATCACAACTTATGTAAGAGAAATATTTGTGATAAAATGGAAAATATAGAGAGGGAGAAATAAGGATGATAAATTCAGAAGGAGAGGAATATGCTTGAAGGAAATGGATATTTTATTAGCCAACAAGAAATATGAGAGTGAAAATATAAAGTGGGAGTGAAATTTAGAGTAGGTAGTTTTCCACATGCTATATTTTCAATTACTTCACTCTTGATAGTTTTGAGAACACCAAAAAATCTAAAGGATGCCCAAACAAGGAATCCACTCTATAATTTTTGATTTTTTTGTTCACCACAAGCTATATTTACAACTAAGGAAATTAATTTCAAAATGAAATTAGAGCACTTAAAATTATTTCTTCAAAAGGACAATTAATTTAAACATTGACTTGTTTCCATTAGGAGATAATTAAACATCGAAATCCCTCCTAGAATACTTAAGATGTTACTTTAATATAGGAGAATCCTAATTTTATATACTTCAACTTTGTAAATATTAAAATGTATACTTGTTCATGATGTAAGAGAGAGTCTATTGGATAAATAATTTGTCATGTTGTAAATTATTGAGTTTTCACCAATGGTCACGGGAGTAAACCCCTCCTTATGTACGGGGAGGATCCCATTATTTAATGTAAACTAACATAAATTTATCGGGTGGCCATAGGTCAAGGATCGCACAAAAACTGCATTGAACCTATTGCAAGTGCTTGTACAAGGGAGGGATTTGCAGCTGAGAGATAAATGGGAGTTTGAGAAGTAATTAAAGAGAGTGTTAATATAGCGAGTAGGAACTAGTAGAGGTCACATGTAATAACTAGAGTAGGTCCACATTCAATTATAAGAACACAACAATTCAAACAATGATAAGACCAAAAATCATATACACAAAATTCTATTGAATATTCATAAAAGGAACATATACCTTTCTTGGTTTTATAAGATTATCATGTATGAAAATTTGGAAAGAGATATTAGAGGAACATGAGATAAGAAATAGAATAATTACAACTTTTATTACTTGATGAAGAAGTGGAAATATCAAAAACATACATTAAATACACAATTTCCAACCCCTTGGAATGGAGAGGCCATTCTAATTTATAGCAATGAAATTATACCTCTTCATGTATTCCCCACATGAATTTTCACTTACCCTTACAACTTGTGACCTTTCATATTCTTGGGAAGGAAAAGTGAGTCCCTTTTTATTAATTAAAGGGAACTCATTACAAATATTGACTATAGGTCACATTTAAATGAATAAGAAAAAAGTGAAAAATCTCATCTCAACGAAGAATTAGAACATGAAAGAGAAGGAAGGACGAGAGAAGAAGGATTTGATTGATATGATGAAGGGAAGCTTTGAATGATGGAGAATTTTATGATTTATGATCCCTCAGGGAGAGTTTCTAGAACGGGATCTTGTCCTTTGAATTCTCTATTGAACCAAGATACCTCATGTGCCACATTATTTGGTTCTAGAATGAAAACACAAATAAAAACTTTGATCCATGTCCAAGGAACATCATTGATATTCTTGCATTGATTTATCCATATTTTGTGATCTCTTGCATTGTAAAAAATATAGTTTTTGATGTTAACAAGGGACTCTAATATATCTTCATTAAAGGAAAGTGGATCACCTACCTATTTCTTGAACATCTCCATGAAGGAAACAACAAGTTCTTATGATGATGAATTCTCGGTGAGTGGAGGGAATACAAGTTTTTTAACACAATTGCAAACATCATTCAATATATAAACATATTTTTTTCCACTACATTCAACGTCAAAGATGGCATCATTTATCATATCATATCTAGCACCCATGATTTAGACCCAAACTGGTAAAAAATTATCACCAGCTGATGCAAACACATTTTTACTCATGATGTTGTGAGAGTCGAGGGATATCATCTTGGACATAAGGGGAAACACCTCATCCAAGTGGAAAGAATATACCTAAACAAAGAGAGAACCTCTGAGAGTAATGTCTTAACTTTCTCAGTGATCTTCTGAATTTATATCTCGTTAGCCTTCCCTTGCAACATATTCCTTTGTTCCTTCTTGATCACCTTGGGGTAAAATTATAATAGATTCATCTCCTTAATGAGATTTACATTATTAGGTCAGGAAATATATATATACTAGTCCTCGAAAGTTCTATTGAAGAGATGAGAAGCAAATTTCACTTTCATCATCCACTTGGATCTCAATTTTTTTATAGATTCAAGGTTTGGTATTGCAGTTTACTATGTTGTTTTTGGATCCATGGGAATGGCTCATCAAAATTGGACATAATGTTGATCACGAGAGTAGTTTTAGGAGCTTGATGTAGGAGAACATATTTTTCATTATGGTAAATTTCTACCACTGAGGAAGACATACTTGGATGCCCTGGAAGAGGAGGTTGTGATGGATCACTCTTGCTTGACTCAAGATTCCCTATAGGATCTAGAATGAACCTTACCTTCTTATGAACCCTCTTAGAATATGGAACCTCTGTGCACCCTATTTTCATTATATTCATTTTTAAATGATCATGTTCAATGACCCTTGGTTATATTGAAATGAGGCTCGATTAAAATGTTTTCTTCCTTGGCGTTGTGACCACATTACCAAATATTTGACCAAGTGTTTAAGAACACTATCATGAATGACATCAGATGGAATTGGGAGGATTCCTCATTCTTGATTACATACTTACTCTTCTCAACTCTAGATCAATTCTTGAGTGAAATCAGATTCAGGAAATCTTATGCACCTTTTTTCTCATATGTTTCCCATATGACAACTTGAATACATTGATGACTTGATTAGCTCAATTTTACTTGCTTATCTGAGAGATGACGATGGATTCAAGACATGATATTTCTCAGCTTGATTGATGAGTTTCTAATTTTAATTAATCATGATGACATATTTTTTATTAATTTTAATTACCATATGGTTCTTGACTCTTTTCAAGTTCTTTTTTGACCTCGCAATGTTCTTGATTTTCACTTGTCATGCCTCGATATGCTCTATCATGATCGTTGACAAAAATGTGATCAGAAAAATGCTTCAGTAGCCTTACAGATGGTTAATTTTTTTTTATCCAATTAAAAAATTTAAAACCATGTGATAGTGGAAAAAATTATTGAGATGAGTGAAAAAAGAACCAATTAAAACTTTCAGCACTGAAAAAATAAAAAAATAATATTTTAGGTAGGTGGGGTCAGGTTCTTCCATTTTTGGGAAATTATGATTTTTTACACAAACCTTGTTTTTTGAAACTCATGATGCACTTAGATTAATTTTATTGATGATGGTTTTATATTTTTAGAAAGTTTTTTTTGTGGAACTTGCTATTTTGAGAAAGTTACCCATTTTACCTTGTTTATTGTTCTTCACTATTTCTGGATATGATGAATTATTGGAGCTTGTTGTTTTGGGAGGTTCACTATTTTTAGTAATTAACTATAAAAATAATATTCCATTTTTAAAAATATGGATCACTAGTGTTGGATTTCAACAAAACAACCTTCACTAGATTCGACTCTACTTCAGGGTCTCGTGCTCCAATTTTCACTATATTTCTTCTACTAAAGTAATGAAAATAAAAAAGGAAACTATAGGAGGTAGAATTTAATACTTATCTATGAAAGATTAGGGGCATAATCTATTAAGTAGGTACAATTATCACAACGTCACCCCTGGGAGTAGATTATTTTGAGAAAATATTAATGAAATTGGATTTTTGGATTGAGAGATAAAGAAATCTCAACTTTTGAAGTCATGGACGTTATGGAAAATCTTGGGAATAATTTATGGTCTTTTATAATTTTTTAAAAGGTTTTTTAGTATTATAAATGGTGGGAGAGAAAATTTCAAAGAAATTAAGTTGTTTTACCTTTTGTGTTTACCTGCTAACTGAGGTTTGACCTTGGTTTGAATGTGAGCATAAATGGAGTTAAAAGAAGGTTAAATGAGCTTGTACATGTGCACCAATTTTTTTTACCTTCTTTTCCCTTGGTTCAAAGGGACAAAAAGGGTGTTTTTGTAGATATTGTGATAAGTGGAGAGATTTGGTGAAGTGTGAGGAAGGCCACGTTAGCTAGATAAAAACCCACATGGGGTTTGCACTTGGGTGCCAAAATTTTTCCCCTCCATACCCTTGGAAAAGAGAAAAAAGGGACAAAATGGGTTCTAATATTTAAATCATGACATGTGGTGGTTAAAAATTTGGCTGGTATGGGATCTGTACACTCTTGACTAGCGAGGACTTGAAAAATTCACTCCTAGAGCTTGGAAAGGTCTTTTGAGATGAAATGCTATATTGTTATGACTATAAGAGACCTTATAAGATCAATGGAATATGTTTTAGAACAAAATTCATCCTAAAACTCTAAAAAGAGGATTTATTTTCTTTAGGACAGTTGGGTGCGCTTGTAAATATTGAAATGTTTTGATAAACTCTCAATCCTCAGATCCAATGCAATTTTTCCACCATATAGAGGATTCTTAAAAGTTCCATTTCCATTTTATATTTTTTGCTTTATAAATCCTTACAAAGTTCCTGGAATCATCTGAACAAGTTCAAGCTCATGATTTTACTGTTCATTCCTTACACCTGAAAACCAACTTTAGTACAGACTTTCGCTAAACCACAAAATATTTCCTAAATATCCCTAAATTATTTCCAACACATTTAGTTCTCTCTGATACAACCTCTATAGTTTTATGATATTATCATAACCTTCCAGAGGGTGCACGCATACCTTGAAATGTCCAAAACTGGCCTTTCTAAGCCTATTAGAGAACTAGTCTTCTTCTGTACGTTGCTCCATGAAACCAAAAAATTCATCACACCATTTTGGAAAATCATACATGTTCACAAAATTTATTATGAATGATTGCAAGGGAAAGGTGACCATGACACGGGAGGGAGGATGACCGAGAGAGGGATTTAGGAATATTTTGAAGCAAGATTTCACTATGTGGCTTAATTTTTATGTTTTAAGTTTTGAATTTTTTGGGCTAGTCATTTTGTATGATAAAAATATATTTATCTAGGGAAATTGGATTATAAGGTGAAATAGATAACCTTGGATTTATCATGGGTGATAAGATTGGTTCCTTGTTCAAGTTGGGCAATAGAGTCAATTCTTCACTACTAACACAAGTAATGAACACATGAGGGGAGATCTAAAACACACACAACATAAAGGTGAAACATAAAAAATATGGAAAATAAACACACAATATAATGGGAAACTATGTTATAGGGGAGGTAAATTTATTGAGGTGGGATAATAATTTACACACACTCGGAAATGGGTTGGTAGAAGTACATACCATCATGGAACAATGGGTTAAATTCAAACCCCAAAGCTTGAAGATAATCATCTAATCATGCCATAATCTTGTGATGGATCTACATGGTTTGAGAAGAAGGAGAAATACCAAGATTCCATCTTCATACTAATATATCATAGATGAATTCCTTTACATCTAGTGACTATTTTTTAGCTTGTTTTAAATTCTTTCCTTTTGTAGTCTCAACTTGTGGTTTTATGACTATGGGAATCCATTCTCTCATGTTTTAAAAAATGGAGTCTATGTCCTTGACATAGAGGGGTTCATCATTATCAAGTGAATGTTGTAGCATGTGATCACCTCTAGGATCAGTGGGGGATTTGAAAGTGTTGTAAGAAAACTGATTCTTTTCCCATTCATAAACCTCTTAAAGCCTCCCACTTTGCTACTCTGAACAATTTCTTTCTATACAAACCATATCAACATCAACCTTTTTTATTATTTTATATGGCAGATGTTTTGTCTTCATGATTGAAAATATCTATAGGATATTTAAGAATCTCTTTTCCTTTCTATTCATATTCTTCTTCAAAAAATAGGAAATGGGAAGAATCATCTTCATATTCATACTCATCTACCGAGGATTCGAAGACAACATTGAGTTTAATTTTTTGTTCTACTCCATTATGAGACACTTGTGCATCAAAAGGAGAAACAAAACTTGACTCATACCTATATTACATTTACATGGCATAGGTTAGGATCTCAAGACTGAGTTTAGGGTCCTTAATTTCTTTCGTAATCTTCAATAGGTCTTACACAAATCCCTCCTCCAAAGTTTCCACATACTCATTTTAACCTTCCTTTGAATAATATTCAAATTGGGGCTTGAGGAGATGGATGGAAATATGATCTTAACATGTCCAATAATTATTTGAAAACTTGCTCTTCATGATCTATATTTCTTGTCATCCAGGGGTTACCTTCTTGCAAGATTGGGTGTACTTGGTTTTCATCATTTTTGAACGAAGAGAAGAGATAAATACTACACATGAATGGCACACCTTTCAGTTTGAGGTTTTTCTTATCATCCTCATGATAGGAGGAAGATTAAAATGTTGTGTCATCTACATGATAACAATCCTTTAATACGTCTTGGAGATCACCTATAAATTATTCTTCTTCATAGGGAAAACAAAAGACTCCAAAACCACTATAATGGTCAATATCATATTCCTTTGGTGATGGAAAGGAAGTCAACTCCTCAGAGAGGCCATGCTTTATTTTCTTATATATAATTATGTCAAAAATGCAATTGGATTTTTCCATCTTCATTTCATCATTGTGAATTTATGCATCAATTATAGATTCAAAATTGGAAAGAAAAATATCCATGATTACCTCATAGTCATCCTCTTGAAGAATCTATAGTATGGATGGAGGGTTATTTTCTTAAACATCTTTATGGTCACAGGAATTCATATAAAGAACTACATCATCTATCATATAATAAATTTTTTCATCCCTTGTATGCATTGTTTCTTTAAAGGGATGGGCCTCGATCCAAAATGAATTTATGAATGTATTTCAACTTTCATGTTATCTTAATTATCCTCCAAGATGTTGAGTTGAAATTTGTTAAATGGCTCAAGAACAAGAAATTCATGAGAAGAACATAATAATATTTCAAGGATATAGACCTCATAATATGGAGGATCATCAAAATCTTCTTCCAAAGGATGAATCTCTTCTTCTTCAACATTATGAAGTTCTTTAAGGGGCTCATACCTTTTTTAATAGCCTTAACATAATTAAAAATATCAAGATTGGTTTGGGGATCAAAATTTTCTTTTGTAACACTCAATATTATTCACACAAAATATCTTTTCAAGGATACCATTTCTTAATCCCCATATGCAAGAAAATCATCCAAAGGAAGAGAGAAAAAAGATAATTATTTTATTTTCTCGTTCAACTACTTCTAGTTGAAAATATTACCTTCAATGAATTCTTCACTATCATCCCTTCATACAAAATTTCATATCTATTCTACATCTTTCTCATCAAACTCTTGGATTATTGATCATCAATAGGTGAAATTCCCATTTTATTTCCTCTAGTAGTAGTATGTTTGAATTGAATCCACCAATATTTTATGAAAATATCTTCACAAGAAGAAATTTTATCTACTCTAGACATTATTTTCATGATTACTGTAGAAATTTTACTGACCTCTTTCCCTTGGATGATTACAGTTTTTTGTCAAAGCAAGAGAATTCTTTAGTTGTGCTAGAATTATTACCTTTGCAAGAGCTGGTCCATAATGATGGATGATAATTTTTTTTGATTTCTTGGCGGTAATATTATTATTCATGGTTATTGTCACTTATTTGTGATGAAAACCAATATTGAAACTTCATCATTATGATGTAGGAAAAAAACATGACATGGATTCGTTCCTTGATAAAGTTAACTTATAAATATTGTTTTGATTTGAAACCTATTTTTTTAATTTTTGGAATAGATATTTTTTATTTATTTTCAAGATATCTTTAAGTGTGCACAAGGGTAGATCTATACCAGTGGAGTTGCAAAAATATGTTAAGGAAATAATTTCTCATGTTGAAAATTATTGAGTTTGCACCAATGGTCACGAGGTTAAGCCCCTCCTTCTTATGTATAGGGAGGATCCCATTATTGAATGTAAATAAACCTAAATATATGGTGTTACCAATAGGCCATGGATCACAAAGGAAAAATCCATTAAACTTATGGAAAAGTGCTTGTACAAGGCACAACAAATGGATTTGTAGTTGACAAGTAAAGGGGAGTTTGAGAAACAAGTAAAGAGAGGGTTAATGTTATGAGTATGCACTAGTAGACATCCCCTAAAATAAATAAATTAGGTCCACATTAAATTATAATAAAACAATAATGTAAACAACAATAAGACCAAAAGATCATATACATAAAATTCTATTGACTCATTTATCAAAAGTGTAGACACCTTTCTTGGTTTCATTAAACCCTGTCTTGATGTTGTTGTCATTGATGACATGGTGAATTAATGGAAAAGAGTGAGTGATGAGGTTTCATCTCTTCCAGGGCATGAAGGATGATTGGTAGTGCCTTCATAAGGTGGTTTAGTACCTTCTCAAGGAGGTTTTAGTGTGCCTTCTTGAGTAGCAATGGTGGTTTCAGGGTGTTCAGTTCTTGGTTGGGGTGGTTGGTGCCCACTCAAAGTATGAATATTCTTGGTGTACACTTCTCAGGTGTCTTATAGGTCTGAAATGATGTTTTCAAAGTGTACAAAGGCTTCTAGAATGATCATCAGGTCATGTCTAGCAATTCATGGTTGAAACTAGCCCATTTAGGCCTAGATCAAGGATCTAATGAGATGTATGAAGTAAAATAAGGAAATGTAAAGATAATACAAGCATATGAAGTGTCTAGGAACATTGTATAGAGTCCTCATATGAAGCTACAGGTCATAATTCATCAATTGGAGGAAAATTTGAGGTCTTTCCTATGACTTCCCCTAAGAAAAAGTGGTATAGGCATGAAAAAATGAGATTGGTCATGATTGTATATGTTCATTTATGAGAAACCAAGGTGTAGGGAATGTAGAGGAAGGATTTATAGAGCTATGGTCCAAATTTCATGCAATATGAAGATTTTTTTTGAAGTAATGAAGTTTTTAGCTCTATTAAGCTTCTCGAAAGCACTCTCCTTGCTCAAAGGTCATATCTCAAGAGCTTAAAGGCACATAAAAGTTTTTCATGGTGTATGGAGTCCTTCACCATTATTAGAGCACTGAGTTAAGAATATGATAGATAAAGACTAAAGTAAAATGGTGCCCTATACTATATGAACAATACTTAAGAGTGAATGTCACTCCAAACCATCATGAACACTTAAAACTGAAGAGATGGAAAAAAAAATGAAGTGTTTAACCACCAAAACACTTGTGCAAGCCAAAAAACCACTCAGGGTTGTAGATAAGTATTTCTAGTACAATTTTAAGTCATTTTTGTTCTTCAGACATGATTATACCTATTGGTTTGAAAATATGTAGCTTGGGCAGATTTATGGATAGATGAGCCAACAGTGTGCAGGGCATAGCCCCTCTTTGAGTCAACAAAGAGAAACTGGTTTATTGTTATTCTACCAGCAGGAATATGTGCAAGTCTTACAATATTATGCCTTTGGGGGTTTGGGATCTCATCCCACTAGGGGTGTTTCTGACCGCGGAAAGAAAGGAATGAAAGAGAGGATGAAGAAAGATCAGGTCCAAAGGGAGAAAAGAAATGAATTCCAAAGCAGAAAGGTCAGAGGGTTTATGTTTTGGGATTGGTAGTAAACAGATCCAAACCTGCTTGCATAAATGAATAAATCAATACTAATGAATAAATGATAAAAAATTAGAGATAGATTCAATAGAACAAATGCATAGATCTGACATAAGAAAGATCAGATGCCCATAACACACATATTCAGCACAAAGTCTTAATATTTGCATTAATATCTTATTTTGTTACAAAAGTACAAATCCTTTTCTTCTCACTTCTATTTTTCATCTAAAAGATATCCACACCTGAATACAACAAGTATTCGAGTATTTATAGAAGAAGGAGAAGAAGGGAAGCAAAAAGGAACCAACCACCTAATTACAAAAATATCTTACAATAGATTACAAAGTCATGTGTTGACTTTTGATAACTTGGTGGATGACATCATCCCATGGTGCAACATGGATGATGTCATCATTTGTGTCAACACACTTTAAATATATTATAAGGAGAAAGTTGGGAAGAAAGAAACTATTCATCGTCATCCCGCGGTTGGAAGGGGGTATCCTGCTTTTGCTGCTCGGGCGACGAGATGTGGAACTGGGCATAGTACTCCATGAACTTGCTGATCAAGGGTTAGAGTTGATCCTTGGAAGGATCCTTGTGTCGATCGATGATAGTTTCGCAAGTCTCCCGCTCATCTGTGAGATTTTCTGGGAGTTTTGAATAATCATTCTCTACCTCTATCAGGTACTTGATGAAGTCACGACACGCCAACATATTGATGGATTCAGCATCGAACATGACCTCTGGCCCCAGTCCCTATGAAATGATCTCCTTGAAGATCTGAATAGTTCCCTCAACCTTTCTTAAGGCAAAAGAAGAGGTGAGAAAGCCTAGAGACATCCTTAGGACAATCTGTTCCATTTGATGCATTGCATCTAGGGCTTCCTCTTTTACTTTGTCGATCTTCTCTAGGATGAACTCTAGCTTATCCACTTGATAATCCAGAGTAGAAAGGATTTTATTAAGGGCTCTTGGGCGTCCAAAGACACCGAAATTGACCAGATCTTTGACTGAATAGTCAAACATTTTCTGAAAGGTCTCATGTTGCATCCTGGCATGATCCAGCTCTTCGGAGATAGGTCATGCTATCGTCTGAGAGTTCTCTGTTCATCCGATTGATATTTTGATATAACCCGGTGAACTTAGAGATTACTCCTTCACTATCCTTGAGGATCTGGCTCCTCCAAGTGGAAACTGCCATGCCATGCTCGCCGATTTTAGCATATTCATTGATTTTATCCTAACTCAGAGGCTCAGGAGTTTTGGCGGTAGTTGTGGGAGGTGCACTGCCCATCTTCTACAAGGCATGGAGAAGGTGTTTATTTTTCTCCTTTAGCAGCCTCTTCTCTTCCTTTTCTTCTTGGAGTTTCTTACAAAGGGCGTCAACTACAGATAGGGCCTCTCCTTGCAGGCTTTCTGAAGATGTCCCCATTGTGACTTGAGTCACTGTGTAATCTATCAAAGACAGATCCTTCTTATCCTTCAAAGGATTGGGGTATGCAATCTCCATCACTCTCTCCCCTGATGCACTCTGAGAGAAGTGGGTTATGGGCTTTTGCTTCTTGGCCCCTTTTTATGGGATTACGAAAAATTCCATCAGTGCGATGGGAACTTTCCTCTTTTGTTGACTCAGGTGCTGGGAGATCCAGGCTGGACTTATGGGAGAAGGACCAGAAACAAAAAAGGGAGCAACTACAGTAGTAGAAGGGAAAAACATGGAGACACTTGGAGGTGGCATTGAGAGGGAAGCCGAGGAAGTGCTCTTGCAAGGAAGAGATACTGTAGGGGAGGAAGACATAGGAATGGAAGGGAGCTCAGAGATGAGGGAAGAAATGGAGGGGGATAGCTCCACGAGAGAAGAGAAGATGGATGAGGAAGAAGGGGGAACAGTAGAAGATGGGGGAGAGGACACGACCAAAGGAATGGTCGCTTGGGTCACTTGAGGAGGGGAAGGAGGAGAGGGAGAAGGGATAGAAGGGACCTCAATAGTTACATTCGTGGCCACATCCTGAGTGGATGTGCCTATCAGAACATCTTCCACTGCTTCTTCTTCTGAGCTTTCTAGGATTACAACCCATTCTTGTGAAGTGGAAGGAGGGCTTTCAGGGGCTTCCTCTTGGGTGGAGCTGGATTCACCCTCTTTGCCTTTACCCTTTCCCTTTGGTAGCTGTTTTTCCCAAGGAGGTGCGTTGCCTAATGGAGATGTGGTGAAATCAACTCCGAGGTAGATGAGACCGTTCATTCTGCACCAATGCTCTGTTCTTCGCAGAGTTTCTTTAACCCTTTCTTCTATGGTCTGAGGTGCTTTGGTCCTGTCAATCGCAGCAAATGGCCAGTCATCTCCACCCGTGTCAAGATACACTTGATCAACTTCTTGCTCAGTAGTTTGATAGCATTTTGGGACGATGGCCACACTGTACTAGATGATTTTGGCCAAGGCTAAGCGGGAATGATCCTTCCTCCTGAGCTCGACTTCATGATATATGTCGATATAAATGTCTTCGATCTGAGGGATGTGGATCAGATCGAGCTTGGCCCTGGGGAGAAAATTCCTTGGGTTAAAGGTGGGCTTGGCTAGGAAGTTGTGCTTTAGATTCAACAATTCTAACTCTGCAAGCATCTCCCGGGCTTTGTGATGTGAAACGCAAGTATACCTGCCCACTGTAAGGGGGAAAGGAGTTCCACCCTTCTTCCTCTTTAAGAATTTTTGTGGTAGGTAATGAGCTATCTTGATAGCTCCAACAGGATTAGCTTGGGACCGGCATACCTTGGCAACTTAGTTGGTTTTCCCAAGAAGTTGGCTGCCCTTAGGTAGGTGAAGGTAGGGAATTGCGTGAACAAGGCTCCCCACTTTTCTGTCACTGTCACAATGCTCTTGGTCGTATGACCGTGAGTCATGTTTGGCCTCAAAAGGTAGATGATGTCATAGAAGAAGGTGTTGTTGATCTTTGTAAATTGTGGAATACTGTTCTCCAGCTTCAGCTCTGGATAGTATTCATATATTTTAACTTGGGGCCAAACCCCGCACCGCATTAGAGATGGACAACCTCCTTCTGAAGTTGCATCATAGACTACATAGGAGTTCATATAGAACCTCCCCATTGTGGTAAGTTGTTGGAGCTGCTCAGATATTGTGCTACTTATGATCTCCACCCACTCAAAGCGTTGATCGGGCACATTTTTGTTCATTGTTTCTAAGTACCTCAGCATCCACTTGTGAAAGTAATGGGCATCAGGAAGCCCAAACACTTTGCTCAGGAACGTGATTGTATCACTGAGTTCCTCTGAAAAGTCACTGCGATGAATGACTTGTGGCCATCGGGTCACCACCTTTTTGTTCTTCAGGTATACTTTGTTCATCAATTACATACACTGATCCTCATTGTCATCCCAAGCCTTGATGCAATCTTCCTGGCTTACGGCCACAAAGTTCCAGGTGGTGAGGAATGCCAAGCATTATTTCAAAGTGTCGGGTAGTGAGGTTGATTATGACCTCGCCCTTCTCATTTACGACACACTTGGTGTCTTTATTGTAGCAGCGGGCCACCACCATCATAAATTCATTATTTACTGCACTGAATGGGATCCCCCCAGCAAAATGCAGCTGTTTGCCCATCAGTTTGTCCATCTAGGGACTTCTTGTAACCTTTCTAGTTCTGGCCCAAAAATCCTCCATGTCAATGTGTCTGAGCTCAAAATCCCTTATATCTAGGTCGCATTCTGCTTGGGACTCGGGCATCCTGACCCTCTGATATTTGTACTTCGTCTCTTCTTCTGTGAGTTTGGCTTTACCCTTAGACTTGGTCGGTTTCTTACTTGATGTTGACATATGTAACTCTAAGATCAGTTGCTGATTTACAAGAAGAAGGAGTAAAACCCACAGAAGAAAGTCATATTAGCTATTTGATCTTCCATTAAAGCATCAACAGAAGAAAGAGTTAGTGATTTTAAGGCCTCAGGGTGCATGGCACATGAATACTGCAGGTTACAGGGCTAAATAGTATGGTGCACAGAAAAAGGCTGCTGTAAGGGATAAATCAGTGCCAAAGGGCGCATGGCGCATAGATATTGCAGGTTGTATTTTTTTGTTGTAAGCAGTAGTGAGCTTCCGCACCAAATGTATACATTTTATAAAGGGCACTGATATTCTTCATGTTACACAGGAACATGATGCGCCAGTGGTGCATATAATTTTTATGTTACATGTAACTTTGTTACACCAAAGGGCGCGTATATGGCTTGTGTGGCATATGAATTATGTGCGCTAAATGAAACTCACCTTGGCACGGCGCAGAGAGGGATTGCATAACATTATGTTTCTGTAATGAGGGATGCACCCACGCTAACAGTTTTTTACTTGGCGCATATAAAGTTGGTGTTACATGGATGCAGGGTGCGCCAAAGGTGTGAGTTTTAATAATGCAACACATGAGTTTGGTGTACCAAGAGGGTGCAGGAGAAGCGGTTGCAACAAGCAAGGGAAATGCGCCTTGAGGTCACAACTATTCTTAATGTAACATGCATGGTATGTGCGCCATTGGCGTGACTGTTAATCATGTTGCAGGGGTGATAGATGTGCCAAAAGAGGAGATAATAGTGTCTTATTTTAAAGCCATGATTATTTCTCTGAGGGGTTACATGCATTTAAACTCCTTTTTAAGGGTATCTTCGGGTGATGAAGAAGCTAAAAAAAAATGAGAGTTTCAAGCAATCTTCTTAGGACAGAGTCCCCTTTACCAACAGATCTGGAAAGAGGGGGAAATGCATGGGGAAGAATAGAGAAAAATAGCAAGGAGGGGGTTGAGTTCATGATTTGACAGTCTTATTTAACCTAATCCATACTAACAAGCAACCAAAAACCAAAACAAAAAATGCACAAAAGAAATGAGGACCTCCTACCTGGATTATATAATGGAGAAGTGTGAAACCGGGTCCACGAAGTGATTCAAAATGACAGGGTAGGTGCACTAACAGGTACAGAGGAAAGAGAAAAGCACGTGATTCTGACTGATGAAAATGACAGTGCAGATGCGCCTATATATAGATGAGGTGGTAATAAATGTGCCACCCACTTTTTCAAGCAATCTTCTTAGGAAAGATTCCCCTTTACCAACAGATGTGGAAAGAGGGGGAAATGCGTGGGGAAGAATAGAGAAAAACAGCAAGGAGGGGGTTGAGTTCATGATTTCGAGCACGTGATTCTAACTGATGAAAATGATAGTGCAGATGCGCCTATATATAGGTGAGGTGGTAATAAATGTGCCACCCACTTTTTCAAGCAATCTTCTTAGGATAGAGTCCCCTTTACCAACGAGATCTGGAAAGAGGGGGAAATGTATGGGGAAGAATAGAGAAAAACAACAAGGAGGGGGTTGAGTTCATGATTTCGAGCACGTGACTCTAACTGATGAAAATGACAGTGCAGATGCACCTATATATAGGTGAGGTGGTAATAAATGCACCACCCACTTTTTCAAGCAATCTTCTTAGGACAGAGTCCCCTTTACCAAGATCTAGAAAGAGGGGGAATGCATGGGGAAGAATAGATAAAAATAGCAAGGAGGGGGTTCGGTTCATGATTTCGAGCACGTGATTCTAATTGATGAAAATGACAGTGCAGATGCGCCTATATATAGGCGAGGTGGTAATAAATGCGCCACCCACTTTTTCAAGTAATCTTCTTAGGACAGAGTCCCCTTTACCAACAGATCTGGAAAGAGGGGGAAATGCATGGGGAAGAATAGAGAAAAACAACAAGGAGGGGGTTGAGTTCATGATTTCGAGCACGTGATTCTAACTGATGAAAATGGCAGTGCAGATGCGCCTATATATAGGCGAGGTGGTAATAAATGCGCCACCCACTTTTTCAAGCAATCTTCTTAGGACAGAGTCCCCTTTACCAACAGATCTGGAAAGAGGGGGAAATGCATGGGGAAGAATAGAGAAAAACAACAAGGAGGGGGTTGAGTTCATGATTTCACAGTCTTATTTAACCCAATCCATACCAATAAGCAACCAAAGCCCAAAACACAAAATGCACAAAAGAAATGAGGACCTCCTACCTGGATTATATAATGGAGAAGTGTGAAATCGGGTCCACGAAGTGATTCGAAAATGACAAGGCAGGTGCGCTGATAGGTACAGAGGAAAGAGAAAAGCACGTGATTCTGACTAATGAAAATGATAGTGTAGATGCGCCTATATATAGGTGAGGTGGTAATAAATGTGCCACCCACTTTTTCAAGTGGCACACGAAATGTGTTGTCGACACAAGAAAGCATGCACCCTTTGGCGCATCAAAATACCTATCAACATGAAGTTATGTTCACCTTTGGCACACCAAAAGTTTTGTTGACACAAGAATATGTGCGCCCTTGGCGCACCAAAAAGTGGTGCAACAAAAGTATTGTTGACATGAAGGCGCATGTGCCTTGGCGCATGCAAGAAAGGCACAACATAGTGAGGCGCACCAAAATGCCTATTGACACTTCAAACCGTGTGCCAAAGGATTTAAAGGGGGCGCACCTAAACTTGATGTTGCATAGACATTATGTGCACCCGACCAAAAATACCAAAAAAGGTTAAGTTCGGAAAACTAGATTTCCCGGAAGGGATTTTTGCAACGTTCAATGCAAGGAGTCCCTGACGAGGGACCGGAACAAAATTTTGGTAGGGTTATCTGTAAAATTTCCCTTGCCAATTTTACGGGATAATAGTTGGCTCTTTTTGGGGACTATCTCTAAGCGAACCTCAGGGGTTGAGAATCCCAGATCTCACGTGTCTATCCATTGGGCAACAAATTCAAAAACAAGGGAGACCAGAAAGGGAAACACACAACCAACAAAAGCAAACACACGACAAAAGCAAACAATACAAAGAAGAGAGTAAGCTCTACTTCCTGAAGATTTTCAAATGCTGCCCGCTATAGGGAAGCGGGAGATCATTTCCATCCAGATACGAGAGATAGAAACTATTCTCTCCGTTGAGATGCTTGATCTTGAAAGGTCCTCTCCACAAGGAATCAAATTTTCCATGCATGCCCTTTGGCTCTCTTCATTTTTCCCACAAAAGGATGAGGTCTCCCACCTGGAAATTTCTCTGCTTAGCTTTTTTATCGAACAATCTTTTGACCTGATTTTGATGTTCGGTGATCTTGTCGACTACCCTTACTCTCTTTTCTTTGAGCTCTGCTAGATACATGATCCTCTTTTCAAGGGAATTTTGAAAAGTCTCATCTTCAATTGCCCATGCCAAGCGCAGAGCAGGGAGTTCAGTGGAAATGGGAAGCTCAACATCGGTGCCATATAACACTTGAAAATGTGACATACCAAGAGATCTCTTGGGAGTAATGTGATCTACCCACAAAGCATCGTATAAGGACTTGTGCCACATTCGTTGATTTTCATCCACTAGCTTTCGTATGATGGTCACCAAGTTTTTGTTACTGGATTCTGCCTGACCATTTCCCTGGGGTAATAATCTGAGGCATGAGCCAAAGTTATTCCGTATTCATAGCAAAAACCAACAACTTCTCGTGAGGAGAAGTTGGAAGCGTTATCAGCAACAATCTTGTTTGGAACGCCAAACCTAACAATGATATTTTCTTTGATAAAACTACAAACAACCTCGGAAGTGGCATGTTTGACAGGTATGGCTTCCACCCACTTGGTGAAGTAATCTGTTGCTATTAGGACATAACTATGTCTAGAACTCGATTGGGGATTGAGTGCACCGATAAAATCAATTCCCACTGCTTGAATGGTTTGTCGATGATGACCGCCTGAGGGGAAAAGTAGCCAACTTGGGCTTGCCGACAAACTGCTGGCAAGGCTCACACTTTGCTACCTAGGTAGCTGTATCTTGGAAAATCATCAGCCAATAGTACCTGGCCCGGATGATCTTGTGTGTCGTCACGGAAGAGGATAAATGGCCCCCACAGGCTGAATTATGAAAACTTTCAAGTAACTTCACCTGTTGTGGCTTGTCAATACATCACAGGAAGATGCCATCTATCCCACATTTGTATAAAACGTCATCCCAGATGACATATTTGGCTACTCTAAGCTTTATAGTACGCTTCTCCTTTGCAGTTAGGTGAGCTGGGCATTCGCCATAGGTGAGGAAGAAAGCAATATCGGAATACCACTCATCGCTGGTTGCGATAAATAGGACCATAGGCAGTGAATCGAGTTTCTCCAACTAGCTTTGTGCTTCATTGGTACAATCATCCTTTTCTCCAGAAATTTCTGACCCCTAGTTTTCAGCCATAAGTTGACATAGGCCTTTTCCTCTTACCAAATTGGTTGGTTTTATATCCATATTGTACTCCTGGACCTTTGTAATCCAATTTCCTCACAAGCTTCCTAACTCCTATTGAGTTAAAATTGACTTGACTCCATGTGTCAGGGACCAGCACCACTATATGAGAATTTAAAATGTAATACCTGAAGTTCTTAACTACTTTGACAACGGCGAAGGCGTGTTTCTCCAACTGGGTCATTTTTAATTCGTGAGGCTTGAGGGGAGAGCTCATGAATGCAATTGGGGATTCAACATTCTCAGAATTCTTTTGCATCAAGATGGCAGATATAGTATGCTCAGATGCATAGCTATACATGATAAAATCTTTGGAGAAATCGGGACATACCAGGACTGGTGCGTGAGTGATAAAAGCTTTTATTTCTTCAAATGACCTCTTCCCTTCTTCGCTCCATCAAAAAGTTGGTGACCCTTTCATCATTTCTAATATATGACGATTCTTTTCAGCAAAGCTAGGAACAAAGTGCCTGAGAAAGTTCACCTTTCCGAAGAAAGAGTGGACACCGATCTTGCTTGTAGGCAAAGTAAGGCTTTGAATAGCCTTAACTCTTTCGGTATCTATCTTCATTCCTTCTTTGCTAACAATATGTCCTAGCAACTTTCCTTCTGTGACTCCAAAAACAGACTTTTTTGGGTTCAGGGAAATCCCATGTTCTCGGCACTTGGCCAATACTTGCTCCAAATGATCGCAATGATCATTTCATTGTTTAGAGAACACAGTTAAGTCATCCAGATAAACCACAATGACCTTCCCCATCATACCTTTGAATGCAAGGTCCATAGCCCACTGAAAAGTGGCGCCAGCATTGGTCAGGCCAAAAGGCATCCTGTTGTAGGCAAACGTGCCCCAGGGAGTAGTGAATGCTGTTTTAAATTGGTCTTCAGGTGAGACTCCAATCTGATTGTAGCCTGAAAAACCATCAAGCATGGACAACATTTCTGATCTAGTTACCACTTGTAGAACTTGATCCATTATAGGAAGTGGGTAGTTATCCTTTAAGGATGCCTGATTCAGGTTTCGAAAATCTACGCATATGCGTATTTCACCATTTTTCTTGTGCACTGGCACAATGTTTGCCACCCAAGTACTGTGATGGATAGGAAAAATAATCCTCGCTTCCAACATTTTTTGAATTTTATCCTAGATAGTACCTGAGATCTTAGGTTTATAATGCCTCTATTTCTGGCGAAAGGGTTTGACAACCTCTTTCAACGGGATGTCATGTTGGACGTCCTTTGGCTTAAAAGACTTTAGATCAGTGTAGGACCATGCTAATACATCCATGTATTTATTCAGCAGTTTGACAAACTTTCGCTTCTCTTCAGGTGTGCAACATTTTTCGATGTTCACAAACTGCGGATGTTCTACCAAACCTAAATTAGCTGGTTCGGTTTCTGGGGAGGAGTTAGTATCGTCTCGCCTTTTATTTTTTACAAAATGATCATGCCTGTCAAACAACCACTCTAAAGAAACCAAAACTTTCAGAATTTTATTTCCTTTGAGCTGACATATGTCGTCGTTCCCTTCGGATTCATCCTCTTGATCGGTGACTGATTCACGGTACGTGGAAGTGGATCCTTTAAAATGAAGTTCCTTAAAAAATTTCACCTTTTCTATAAAGGCAATGAGTTGATTGTCATCGTTGAATACTTGCCAATGTCGAGAATTGTCTGGCACGCTTGGGCGGAAAACCACTTCAATGGTGTATTTGTCTGTTTTCAGACCTGGGTGAGGGAGCATGAGGGATGCTGCAACAGCCAATGAATCGGCCATGTCATTTTGAGCTCTTGGAATGGATTCTATTGAAAAAGTGTCAAATTCCTCGATGCTATCCCACACCGCATTACGGTAATGCCTGAGCCTCTCATTCTTTACTTGATATATCCTTTTAACTTGATTCACGACTAGCTTTGCATCACCTTGTACTTTCATATTTTTGATCCCTCTTTCCTTTGCGGCTTGCATGCCAAGTAGTAGAGATTCATACTCAGCAGTATTATTTGTGTTGAAAAACTGCAACTTGAAAGAGAGAGGAATAATCTCCTCTTCGGAGATAATAGCACGGCTTCGATGCCACACCCACTGTCACATGGTGCACAAACTACCATCAAATCAGTAAACTCTAGATCTTATTAAGATCTTCTTCTTAGATGAGAACAACTGTTGATGCAAAATCACAAAGACACCCTAGATGTTGATCGTTTCTAAGTTGATCTTCATGGCATCCAAAGCAGTGATTGCACAACATTGAATCCTTTCTCCAGGTGTGGGACCTATAAAATGAGAAAGGAATCTCTAGAGAAGGCTAGTTCCTACTCCTAAACTACCTACCACAAGCTATTCCAGTGTAGGAAAGCTAATCTAATCCTAATCTAACCATGCCAAGGAGACAGAGAGAGAGAGAAGGGAAAAACAACAAAATCCTACACTAAAACGGTGATACACCAGAGAAGGAGAATGTTGAACATCTATCAAAACTGCCATGGAACAAAGAGAGGTGAGCAATGGGAAGGATGGACAGATGCATCATAGGCCCAAGGATAGATTTCACATAGAAAATGTCCCAAAACTCCATGAACATAGCTCCAGACTTGCAATGAACATTCAAACGTGCACAAATACCTGTAATGAAGAGAGGCAAGAAGAAAACAAGCAAAAAACGCAGCAAGGATGGACATGGATGCATCATTAAACACATTTTTATTGCTCCAGAAGTTTGCATTGAGTCATTTCATTAGTAAAAGGCAAAAACCATCATTTCATTTTCAACCCTATTTTCAGAAGAAAAGAAGGGAGGGCAGAGTAGAAAAGATGAACAACTTGTAATCATTTTGAAAGAAGCCCCTCTGTACAATATATAGGAAGAAAGAGAGAGGGAAGAGAGAGGAAATTCGAAACTACCACAACCACTTCTGGGCCACATTTAACTCATTTCATTATGGCGGTAGGTGAGAACCCCCCATAAAATGGCGACTATCTAGCGAGAACGGCGAAATATTCCATGTATTAAAGCTAGTCATTGAAACGTCATTCAGCTATTAGCACATGTCAAAGCCAGTTTCTTAACTTTCTCTCTCCACACCAAACCAAAATTCAAGATTGACCCTAGAAACGTGTAGAGCATTTCACCAACTTTCAAATGATATAAAGAACGTGCAAATCTGAACTCTGGATCGAAAGTTATGGAGGTCTGAAGTTTTAGGGCAGAAAACAGGCAAAAATGGGTTTTGAATCTTTTCCCGTTCTGCCACCTGGATGACACGTGGCAAAATTTAATTAGTCATGGGCCCTTCCTGCTTTATTTTACTTCATTTTAGCCTTGGTGGATTTTCCAAAATTCCTCCGACGTGTTGACGAGATGGGGCACGTGGCATGATTTGGTTGGAGGACAGGGCGCGGGGTCAACCTTTGTGTTGTTGAACTTTGGGCCCAAGACTTTTTCCAAATTCTCTAAGTCCTCCCTGAGCTCCGCATTCCTTGCTCCATAGGACACGTGTCCTCTTTTGATTGGCTCGGGCTGACCCCTTAAACCTCGCCCTTTGAATTTTGGAATTTTCTCCTTGTGACACGTGTCATGATTTGGTTGGTCCGCAGGTCTGCCGGCTCTTTCGCGTCCACCGCGTCCATTTGTCCCGAATGTCCCAAAGGTTGTCTGAAATCGGGACAAAACTTTGATCCGCCCGATTCAGCTTCCCTGTCCCTTTTCTACCAGTGACGCGTGGTGTGATCTGATTGGATCTTGGCTTTTTCAGCTATCTGTGCCTTCCGCATCACTTTGTCCCGAATGTCCCAAAGGCGAAAGTTCCCTCGCTTCACCGAACGCCGGTTCGCGTCCTTCGTGTCTTCTTGTCCCGAATGTCCCAGAGCAGTTAGTCAATTTTCTTCTCCTTCGGCCGAACCAGCTTTCCGCGTCCCACGTGTCCCGACGGCCTAGATGTTCCTTTGTCCTGCAGACTACCTGGCAGCCTTTTGGCCGATTCGTGCCCAGATGTCCCTCACGTCCCGACTGTTGCGAGGACTAGGACTTAGCCATTTTTTATGACTTTTCCAGGCCCAAGCTTGTTTTCTGCAACTTTTCACATTTTCTCAGAACTTGCTCTTTTCTTCTTCGGCCAGGGGAGTTAGAAAAAATCTGAGGGGACCCTAGAAACATGATTCTTGCCTTGAATCAATCTATTTGCCTGGGACTTGAATATTCTGATGCATGTTATCAAATTTACCCTGGGGGGAAATTTTGACAATAGTTTTGACGACTCAGCGGGGTTATCTACCTACTAGATGAATGATCAGTAGCTTGAAGTAATCCATTAGGCATGGAGTCATGAGTAGTAGCCTAAAACTGATCTGAACTTTAAAAACTTCCCTCTGAGCCGCTTGAAAACCCACTGAACTTAGAGTTGTTCTCACCAAAATGCCACTGAAATGAACTGTGCAAGAGTAAAACCAGCACCACAAAAAATTTATATAGAACTGAAAATCATACATGCTCCAAATGGAACATGCAGAGTGTGCACAAGCACTTCTTCTACTGAAAGCAAACCTACCTACTCGACTTTAACTGGAAGCAAAGGCAAGCTAAACAAACCCTGCAACTAGTTGTGAGAAATAGCTTCCTTTCTTCAAAATTGGCAGCCATGCAAATGATTTGGAGCTGATCATGGCTATTGTTAGGATGAGTGGAAAATCAACAAGAAGCTGGTATTCCACCCAAATCATCAAGGTATCAGCAGAAAATGAATCCAATACCTCTTTTAGTTGCTCTGCATTTGGATTGAAGAGGTATGACAGCTGATCCTTGGTACTTTGTAGCTCACCTTCATGCTCAGAAGAAAGCATGACTGGTTGTGACTTCTCTTTTGGCTCCAATGAAGCCAAATACCTAATTGGGCAAGGTCTGATCCATTTGATATGCCCATATCTCTGATTTTCAACTCCAAAAATGGAGTCTTCTTGTAGACCTTCAATGGATGATGTGGAAGCAATGGTGAAATTCCTTTGTCCTTTCTCTTCCTCCAATGAAGAACATGAAAGATTAAAATCTTCCAATCTTGATTCCGAAGAGCTGTTATAAGATGCAAGCTGCTGCAAATGAATGTTCTCCTTCATGATAGTAGACTCAAGTGTTTGGAAGATGGATGATGAAAGAGAGAATGGTGGAAACTCAACCGACTCTTCTCCATCAAAACAGTCCTCCAAATCTGACAGATAAACTACCTCATGGCTGTCCTGCTGCAAATGTTCAACTTCCTCCATGGTGTCCTCTTGATCTGTAACTTGACCACCATGGTTTCTTTCTCCCTCCAACATTGAGTTTGAGAGGTCAAACTCCTCTTCAGCACTGGAACTTGAGAGAGGTGAAGTAGAAAGAAGAACCAAGGTTCTCTCCCGTAGCCTTTGCTTTGTGCTCAAAGCCCTTGGATCTCGCATTTTTCCTCCACAACTAGAATGTGCTCTCTCTTTAGATCTGAGAAGATTCTCCTTCCTCTAATGTTTGAAGACAATCTTGCTCTTGAATGAACTCCTCCTCTAGCATGAATTTTTCAAGTCAAACTCTCCAATCTGCTCTAGAGGACAAGTTGGGACTGCAAGATCTTCTTCTGAGCTTTCTTCCTTTATGGCTGATTGTGTAACTTGAATTGAATCAGCATTCCCTGTTGCAAAAAAATAATTCCTGACCACCATTTGTTCAACCTTAGCCCCTTCTTTAGGTTTAACCATCAAGGGGATCTTTTTCATCCCAAATTTAAGAGCCCAACTCTTTAGATTTTGAACTTCTTTATCTTTGTCTGGCTCTTCTTTTTATTGTTGTTTTCCTTGACTGGCATTCTGATTTTCATCCTCCCAACATGGATTTGGGAATGCAAGAGGAGGGATAGGTTGCAACTCAATTGATTTGGCATTTTTTTGTGGTGGAGGAGGTAGAAACTCTTGTTTCTTTTGAGGAGGGTGTATTTCTGCTAGCTCTTGTGGAGGGGATGACTGTTTGGAAGGAAAAAGGAAAGAAGAATTGAGATGAGGTGGAAGACTGAGAGGTGGAGAAATGGATTCAACACTTGGGACAACAGATGGAGAGTTTAGAATTTACAAGTCCAAATGAGATGATGCTGCTTGAGTAATGGGAAGAGAAAAACTAGATGATGGTGTAGTACTTACCCATTGACAAGGTTGTTCAACACCGAATGTATAGGCCTCTATTTCTGCTATCCATTGTGCAAGTTGGGGCAGCATCTTTATCATGAAGTCCAGCTTCTCCTGAGGGCTGAAGTGTCTTGGAAAAGAGCCTCCCCATGGACAAGGAGTCCTGCAACCAATTCTGAAAGCTCTCATCTGAGCTATTGCTCTGGACTGCACCATCTTTACCTCCATCTTTTGGATTTTCTCCAACAGACCAGCATCTTGGATCTGATGGTCTTCATTATATGCATACTCTTGCTCTTGGAAAGCTCCATAGCCAAACTGACTTTGGCACTGCTGCTCATATGGGTATGCATACTGATCTTGAATCTACTCAAAATGTTGATTTGGAGGATTTGTAAAACATGTTGGAGGTGGAATATACTGCTGTTGTTGATGTGAATTCCATGATGGAAATGAAGTCATGATTGCACAACCTCATGGAATGGGAAAGAATGAAAGAGATGGAAAGAAGGATGAATGGGAATGGATGGAAAATGGGTCTGCAACTTCAGAAATGGGTTGCTGATCAGATGGAGTCGCCAGATGTGTTTGCAAGTGCCTCCAAAGGCTGAAATCTTCACAGGAACACACCAACCTACAAAAGATGAAGTGGAAGACCTCTAAGGTCCCACCGGTGTGCCAAAACTGTTGATGCAAAATCACAGCACCCCTAGTTCTTGATCAGGTTTCTAAGTTGATCTTCATGGCATCCAGTGTGATTGCACAACATTGAATCCTTTCTCCAGGTGTGGGACCTATAAAATGAGAAAGGAATCTCCAGAGAAGGCTGGTTCCTGCTCCTAAACTACCTGCCACAAGCTATTCCAGTGCAAGAAAGCTAATCTAATCCTAATCTAACCATGCCAAGGAGACAGAGAGAGAGAGAGAAGGAAAAATAGCAAAAGCCTACACTAAAACGGTGATACACTAGAGAAGGAGAATGTTGAACATCTATCAAAATTGCCATGGAACAAAGAGAGGTGAGCAATGGGAAGGATGGACAGATGCATCACAGACCAAGGATAGATTTCACACAAAAAATTTCCCAAAACTCCATGAACACAGCTCCAGACCTGCAATGAACATTCAAACATGCACAAATACCTGTAATGAAGAGAGGCAAGAAGAAAACAAGAAAAGAATGAGAAAGGATGGACAGATGCATCACAAAACACGTTTTTTGTTGCTCCAAAAGTTTGCACAGAACATCATTTCATTAGTAAAAGGCAAAAATTCCTTTACAGAGAGCAGGGGAGGAGGTTTGAACGCCATTTTCAACCCTAGAGAAGAAAAGAAGGGAGGGCAGAGCAGAAAAGATGAACAACTTGTAATCATTTTGAAAGAAGCCCCTATGTACAATATATAAGAAGAAAGAGAGAGGGAAGAGAGAGGAAATTCAAAACTACCACAACCACTTCTAGGCTACATTTAACTCATTTCATTATGGCGGCAGGTGAGAACCCTGACAAAATGGAAGACTGCCTGCGCAAAACGGAAGTCATGCTCGTTGTATTAAAGTTGATCGTCCAAACGCTCACTTCGCTTATTATCACGCATCAGAGCCGTTTCTTAACTTTCTCTCTCCACACCAAACCAAAATGCAAGATTGACCCTGGAAACATGTAGAGCATTTCACCAGCTTTCCAATGATATAAAGAACGTGCAAATCCAAGCTCTGGATCGAAAGTTATGGGGGTCTGAAGTTTTAGGGCACAAAACAGGCAAAAATAGGTTTTGAATCTTTTCCTGCGTTTTGCCACCTGGATGACACGTGGCAAAATTTAATTAGTCGCAGACCCTTCCTACTTTATTTTACTTCATTTTAGCCTTGGCAGATTTTCCAAAATTCCTCCAACGTGTCGACGAGCTGGGGCACGTGGCATGATTTGGTTGGAGGACAGGGCGCGGGGTCAACCTTTGTCTTGTTGAACTTTGGGCCCAAGACTTTTGCCAAATTCTCTAAGTCCTCCCTGAGCTCCGCATTCCTTGCTCCATAGGACACATGTCCTCTTTTGATTGGCTCAGGCTGACCCCTCAAACCTCGCCCTTTGAATTTGGGACTTTTCTCCTTGTGACACGTGTCATGATTTGGTTGGTCCGCGGTTTGCCGGCTATTTCGCGTCCACCGCGTCCATTTGTCCCGGATGTCCCAGTGCTGTCTGGGATAAAAACTTCCGATCCACCTGATTCGGGCTTCCCTATCCCTTTTTTTCCAGTGACGTGTGGCATGATCTGATTGGATCTCAGGTTTTTCGGCTATCCGCGTCTTCCGCGTCCCTTTGTCCCGTATGTCCCAAACAAGTTGAAAGTTCCCATTTTGGCTGAACCGTCTGTTCAAAATCCTTCGCATATTCTTTTCCTGAATGTCCCAAAGCAGTTAGTCAATTTTCTTCTCCTTCGGTTGAACCAGATTTCCACGTCCCATGTGTCCCGACGGTCTGGATGTTCCTTTTCCCTGCAGACTACCTGGTGGCCTTTCGGCCGATTCGCACCCAGATGTCCCTCACGTCCCGACTGTTGCGAGGACTAGGACTTAGCCATTTTTTATGATTTTTCCTGGCCCAAGCTTGTTTTCTGCAACTTTTCACATTTTCTCAGAACTTGCTCTTTTCTTCTCTAGGGTTGAAAATGGAGTTCGAACCTCCTCCCTACTTTGTAATGTCATTTTTTGCCTTTTACTAATGAAATGCTCTTCTGTGCAAACTTCTGGAGCAACAAAAAACATTTTTTGTGATGCATCTGTCCATCCTTGCTCGTTCTTTGCTTGTTTTCTTCTTTCCTCTCTTCATTATAGGTATTTTTACACGTTTGAATGTTCATTACAGGTTTGGAGCTGTGTTCATGGAGTTTTGGGACATTTTCTGTGTGAAATCTATCATTGGGCCTGTGATGCATCTATCCATCCTTCCCATTGCTCACCTCTCTTTTTTCCATGGCAGTTTTGATAGATGTTCAACATTCTCCTTCTCTGGTGTATCACCGTTTTAGTGTAGGCTTTTGCTGTTTTTCCCTTCTCTCTCTCTCTCTCTGTCTCCTTGGCATGGTTAGATTAGGATTAGATTAGCTTGCCTACACTGGAATAGCTTGTGGTAGGTAGTTTAGGAGTAGGAACCAGCCTTCTCTGGAGATTCCTTTCCCATTTTACAGGTCCCACACCTGGAGAAAGGATTCAATGTTGTGCAATCACACTGGATGCCATGAAGATCAACTTAGAAACCTGATCAACATCCAGGGGTGCTGTGATTTTGCATCAACACAACCATTTGGTCAGACTTGGTAGACAATAAATAGTTCCCCATTCCTGAATATTTGAAAAGAATTTGAGCTTTGGGGTCCTCAGAGTTAGTAACCAAGTACTTCTTTTGTGATTCTGGTTCCAATGTCTGCATTACACCTTTGATGGGGATTCTAGCCTTAGACCAGTCCATATGAATCTCCCCACCAACTTCACTGCAAAAACTTCTTCCCAACAAAATTCCATAGGCTGCTGGAATGTCGGCAACAAGGACGGTCATCTTTACTCTTTTCTCTGGGAACACCGTAAATGTGAACTGCGCGTCTTTGATCTGACCAATTAGCAGGACCTGCTTGGTTTCTAAGGAATAACATCTTCCAAAAGGCTTGGTAAGGGTGAGGCCCAAAGCATGGGTGACTTTTACTAGCATGACGTTATCAAAAGCTCTAGAATCAATTATGGAGTTACTTAATTTGTGGCCATTGATTAGGAGGGAGAGATAGAAAGGTTCTATCTTACCTGATGCAGATGTTGAGGCAACATTTATGTAGGACACAAGAGGAGTGGAAAGGATTCCTTTTAGGGGGATCTGGGGAGATATGACAGCTTGGCTTTGAATATACGTGGTCAACCTTATAAGTTGTTCGGGGTTTGACTGAAGATACTCGGCTTCAGACATTTGGATCTTAGTCTTCTTAGCATGATCTATGATGTCAAACATGGCTAAGGGTTGCACTGGTGAAGGAATGAGTCCCTCACTTTGCGATGGTAGGGTAGGATTACTGGTCTTCATAGAAATAGAAGAAGGCTGATTTGGAGGAGAGATCGGGGAAAAGATTTCTTTGTAAAAGACTTAACAAGGGGTTGAGTAGGAAGAGGATTACCTCTTTTAGCAATGGTTGGAGGTGCGTTTGACATGGCCTTCTCTTTCCGCACATCGACAGTGACCTCTGCTTCTTTTCCTTGCGAGCGGGTAAAAACAGCATATGATTATCCACTTACATACCCTTGTGTACCCTCTTCTTCATCAGATTCTTCCTCATCAAATTCCATATACCCGATAGTAGAGTCGTCAGTCAGTTCACCGAAATCTTGATCATCTTCACCTTCAGATAAAGGTTCGTCGTAATTTTGCTCCTCTTCTTCGATTTCGACTAAAGTGTTGACCGAAGGAGCCTCAAGCGCCAGCCGACAGAGCAGTTGCGGGCAAGCGCAGCCTTTGTGGAACATTGTTGGAAACGAAATTCCTTTGTGGAATATCCCAGTATGAAGAACTGGGGGAAGCTTGGGCTAACTACTTTTTTAATGTGAGCAAGTCGTTCACCATCTTTTGAAATGTCGGATCAGACGAAGTAGTGGGAGAAGGGCCCGAAGATTTAAGCTTAGATGATTCCCTTTTTAATTTGCCAAATATTAGCAAATTATCTTCAATTTGGATGGCAGCAGCCTAGGTGAGAATCAAGGTAGCTACCTGTTCTTGTAGGAGTAAGAAAATTACTTTTGAGCTCATGGTGTTTATGAAGAAACACTTCTGATTTTCTGGTGTTGAAAGCATGGTAACAGGGACACGGTTGATTAATGCTTTGAACCTGGCGATAAAATCGCACATGGTTTCATTGGTCTCCTTCTTTAGGTGAGTGATCTATGATAACAATGCAAATGCATCTTCCGAAGGCTTGTACCTATCTTCAAAAGCATCCCATAAGGTGGCCTAACTGGTAATAGATCCGGCCGGCAAATGCTGAAACCATTATGCTGTGGGCCCTTGTAAAGTTTCCAGAAAAAGGAAAACCGACACATCTTCATGGGTCACATCCAGGATACTACATGACATGATGAATGCAGATATGTGTGAATCTGTGATTTGGTTCCCGCTCTTGTCAAATTTGGGAAAATTCTTTCAGTTTCAATGTGGGAGCGCGTGAACAGGATGCGACAAAGCCAGGGGACCCATAGCATTTCCCCATGGTACCACCATCTAGACGGGTGGAAAAAGAACGCGGGCTGAAAGTACAGTTCCACTGAGTAGCAAGGCACTACAAAGGGATGGAGGCTCCTTGTGAAAAATGGTTCTTTTGTGGAGGTGAGGCACTTCTGGCTGACCGATCAGCTGAACTTAGTGATGAAAAGTGCGCTGGTGTTATATTAAAGTTGTGCCTTTGAAGCAGATCAAAAGTAGGATCGACTTCTCCACGAGCTCTCCTGCTACGAGTAAATGGTTTTCCTACCAGTGTACCTTCTCGATCTGCAATATTGTGAAGCAGATATAAAAATTCTTTTTGGTTGTACTTGCTGATTTTCTGATTTTTCTGAAAAAAATCAGCAGCATGTACTTTTCTGAATATTTAATTTTATCCTTTTCTGAAAACGATTGTGGTTTAATGATAAAGAACAGTGAGGATAAAATGATAGTGAAGCTTAGTAAGCTGATTTTCAGATCTAAAGTTGACTTTTTCAAAGAGTTTGAAAATTTTGGTAAATAGTCAAAAACTCAGATCTACGGAAAAATACATATTTTCATAAAAACTCAACGAACTAAAGGTCTCCAACTAGGCCAGATCTATGGATCTCAGAAGAAAATTTTCAATTTGGGTACTTTTTGCAAAAAAATTAGATTTTGAACAAAAGTTAAAATTTGCAGACAGATAGTGATTTTTCTGATTTTTACTGATTTTCTATCATACCACCATCATAGATCTGATAGATCTGTTCGATCCCCAGTGGAGTCACCAAAAACTATTGGTTTGAAAATATGTCACTTGGGCAGATTTATGGATAGACGAGCCAATAGTGTGCAGGGTATAGCCCCTCTTTGAGTCAGCAAAGCGAAACTGGTTTATTGCTATTCAACCAGCAGGAATCTGTGTAAGTCTTACAATATTCTACCTTCAGGGGTTTGGGATCTCATCCCAGTAGGGGTGTTTCCGACCGCGGAAAGAAAGGAATGAAAGAGAGGATGAAGAAAGATCAGGTCCGAAGGGAGGAAAGAAATGAATTCCAAAGCAGAAAGGTTAGAGGGTTTATGTTTTGGGATTGGTAGTAAACAGATCCAAACCTACTTACATAAACAAATAAAGCAATACTGATGAATAAATGACAAAAAAGTAGAGATAGATTCAACAGAACAAACACATAGATCTGACATAAGAAAGATCAGATGCCCATAACACACATATTCAACACAAAGTCTTAATATTTGTATTAATATCTTCTTCTGTTACAAAGAGTACAAAACCTTTTCTTCTCACTTCTATTTTTCATCTAAAAGATATCCACACCTGAATATAACAAGTATTTGAGTATTTATAGAAGAAGGAGAAGAAGGGAAGCAAAAAGGAACCAACCACCTAATTACAAAAATATCTTACAATAGATTACAAAGTCATGTGTTGACTTTTGACAACTTAGTGGATGACATCATCCCATGGTGCAACATGGATGATGTCATCGTTTGTGTCAACACACTTTAAATATTTTACAAGGAGAAAGTTGGGAAGAAAGAAACTATTCGTCGTCGTCCCGCGGCTGGAAGGGGGTATCCTGCTTTTGCTGCTCATGTGACGAGATGTGGAACTAGGCACGGTACTCCATGAACTTACTGATCATGGGTTGGATTTGATCCTGGAAGGATTCTTGTGTCGATCGATGATAGCTTCGCAAGTCTCCCACTCATCTGTGATATTTTCTGGGAGTTTTGAATAATCATTCTCTACCTCTATCAGGTATCCGATGAAGTCACGACATGCCAACAGGTTGTTGATGGATTCGGCGTCGAACGTGACCTCTCGGCCCGGCCTCCCCGAAGTGATCTCCTCGAAGATCTAAATATTTTCCTCAACCTTTCTTAAGGCAAAAGAAGAGGTGAGCAAGCCTGGAGACATCCTTAGAACAATCTGTTCCATTTGATGCATTACAACCAGGGCTTCCTCTTTTACTTTTTTGATCTTCTCCAGGACAAACTCTAGCTGATCCACCCGATAATCTAGAGTAGAAAGGATTTTATTGAGGGCTCTTGGGTGTCCAAAGACGCCGAACTTGACCAGATCTTTGACTGAACAGTCAAACATTTTCTGAAAGGTCTCGTGTTGCATCCTGGCATGATCCAGCTCTTTGGAGATAGGTCCTACTATCATCTGGAGTTCTTTGTTCATCCGATTGATATTTTGATATAACCCGGTGAACTTAGCGATTACTCCTTCACTGTCCTTGAGGATCTGGCTCCTCCAGTGGAAACTGCCATGCCCTGCTCGCTGATTTTAGCATATTCATTGATTTTATCCTGACTCAGAGGCTTAGGTGTTTCGGCGGCAGTTGTGGGAGGTGCACTGCCCATTTTCTGCAAGGCATGGAGAAGGTGTTTATTTTTCTCCTTTAGCAGCCTCTTCTCTTCCTTTGGTTATTGGAGTTTCTTGCAAAGGGCATCAAATGCAGATAGGGCCTCTCCTTGTAGGCTTTCTGAAGATGTCCCCATTTTGACTTGAGTCACTGTGTAATCTATCGAAGATAGATCCTTCTTATCCTTCAAAGGATTGGGGTATGCAATCTCCATCACTCTCTCCCCTGATGCACTCTGAGAGAAGCAGGTTATGGGCTTTTGCTTCTTGGCCCCTTTTGATGGGATTATAGAGAAGTCCATCGGTGCGATGGGAACTTTCCTCTTCCGTTGACTCAGGTGCTGGGAGATCCAGGCTAGACTTATGGGAGAAGGATTAGAAATGGAAAAGGGAGCAGCTGTAGTAGTAGAAGGGAAAAACATGGAGACACTTGGAGGCGGCATTGAGAGGGAAGCCGAGGAAGTGCTCACGGGAGGAAGAGATACTGCAGGGGAGGAAGACATAGGAATGGAAGGGAGCTCAGAGATGAGGGAAGAAATGGAGGGGGACAGCTCCGCGAGAGAAGAGAAGATGGATGAGGAAGAAGGGGGAACAGTAGAAGATGGGGGAGAGGACACGACCAAAGGAATGGTCACTTGGGTCACTCGAGGAGGGGAAGGAGGAGAGGGAGAAGGGACAGAAGGGACCTCAATAGTTACATTCGTGGCCACATCCTGAGTGGATGTGCCTATCGGAACATCTTCCACTGCTTCTTCTTCTGAGCTTTCCAGGATTACAACTTGTTCTTGTGAAGTGGAAGGAGGGCTTTCAGGGGCTTCCTCTTGGGTGGAGCTAGATTCACCCTCTTTACCTTTACCCTTGCCCTTTGGTAGCTGTTTTGCCCGAGGAGGTGCGTTGCCTAATGGAGATGTGGTGAAATCAACTCCGAGGTAGATGAGACCGTTCATTCTACACCAATGCTCTGTTCTTCACAGAGTTTCATTAACCCTTTCTTTTATGGTCTGAGGTGCTTTAGTCCTATCAATCATAGAAAACAGCCACTCATCTCCACCCGTGTCAAGATACACTTGATCAACTTCTTACTCAGAGTTTGATAGCCTTTTAGGATGATGGCCACACCGTACTAGATGATTTCGCCAAGGATAAGCGGGAATGATCCTTCCTCCTGAGCTCGACCTCATGATATATGTCGATATAAATGTCTTCGATCTGAGGGATGTGGATCGGATCGAGCTTGGCCCTGGGGAGAAAATTCCTTGGGTCAAAGGTGGGCCTGGCCGAAGTTGTGCTTTAGATTCAACAATTCCAACTCTGCAAGCATCTCCTAGGCTTTGTGATGTGAAACGCAAGTATACCTGCCCACTGTAAGGGGGAAAGGAGTTCCACCCTTCTTCCTCTTTAAGCACTTTTCGTGGTAGGTAATGAGCTGTCTTGATAGCTCCAATAGGATTAGCTTGGGACCGGCATACCTTGGCAACTTAGTTGGTTTTCCCAAGAAGTTGGCTGCCCTTAGGTAGGTGAAGGTAGGGAATTGCATGAACAAGGCTCCCCACTTTTCTATCACTGTCACAATGCTCTTGGTCGTACAACCGTGAGTCATGTTTGGCCTCAAAAGGTAGATGAAATCATAGAACAAGATGTCATTGATCTTTTTAAATTGTGGAATACTGTTCTCCAGCTTCAGCTCTGGATAGTATTCGTTTATTTTAACCTGGGGCCAAACCGTGCACCGCATTAGAGCTGGATAGTCTCTTTCTGAAGCTGCAGCATAGACTACATAGGAGTTCATATAGAACCTCCCGTTATGGTAAGTTGTTGGAGCTACTTAGATATTGTGCTACTTATGATCTCCACCCACTCAAAGCGTTGATCGGGCACATTTTTGTTCATTGTTTCAAAGTACCTTAGCATCCACTTGTGAAAGTAATGGGCATCAGGAAGCCTAAACACTCTGCTCAGGAACGTGATTGTATCACTGAGTTCCTCTGAAAAGTCACTGCAATGAATGACTTGTGGCCATCGGGTCACCACCTTTTTGTTCTTCAGGTATACTTCATTCATCAACTACATATACTGATCCTCATTTTCATCCCAAGCCTTGATGCAATCTTCCTGGCTTATAGCCACAAAGTGCCGGTGGTGAGGAATGCCGAGCATTATTTCAAAGTGTCAGGAAGTGAGGTTGATTATGACCTCACCCTTCTCATTTACGACACACCTGGTGTCTTTATTGTAGCAGCGGGCCACCACCATCATAAATTCATTATTTACTGCACTAACTGGGATCCCCCCAGCAAAATGCAGCACACTACCCATCAGTTTGTCCATCCAGGGACTTCTTGTAACATTTCTGGTTCTAGCCTAGAAATCCTCCATGTCAATGTGTTCAAGCTCAGAATCCCTTATATCTAGGTCACATTCTGCTTGGGACTCAGGCATCCTGACCCTCTGATATTTGTACTTCATCTCTTCTTCTCGTGAGTTTGGCTTTGCCCTTAGACTTGGTTGGTTTCTTGCTTGATGTTGACATATGTAACTCTGAGCTCAGTTGCTGATCTGCAAGGAGTGAAACCCAACACAAGAAAGTCATATTAGTTGTTTGATCTTCCATTAAAGCGTCAACAGAAGAAAGAGTTAGTGATTTTAAGGCCTCAGGGCACAGGGCACATGAATACTACAGGTTACAGGGCTAAATAGTATGGCACACAGAAAAAGGCTGCTGCAAGGGATAAATCAGCGCCAAAGGGCGCATGGCGCATAGATATTGCAGGTTGCATTTTTTGTTGTTGTAAGAAGAAGTGCGCCTGTGCCAAATGTATGCATTTTATAAAGGGTGCTGATATTCTTCATGTTACATAGGAACAGGATGTGCCAGTGGCGCATATAATTTTTATGTTACATGTAACTTTGGTGTGCCAAAGGGCACGTATATGGCTTGTGTGGCATATGCATTATGTGCGCTAAAGGAAACTTGGCTTGGCGTGGCGCAGAGAGGGATTGCATAACATTATGTTTCTATAATGAGGGATGCACCCTCGCTAACAGTTTTGTACTTGGCACATATAAAGTTTGTGTTACATGGATGCAGGGTGCACCAAAGGCATGATTTTTAATAATGTAACACATGAGTTTGGTGCGCCAAGAGGGCGTAGGAGAAGCGGTTGCAACAAGCAAGGGAAATGCACCTTGAGGGCACAACTGTTCTTAATGTAACAGGCATGGTATGTGTGCCATTGGCATGACTGTTAATCATGTTGCACGGGTGGCAGATGCACCAAAAGAGGAGATAACAATGTCTTATTTTAAAGCCATGATTCTTTCTCTGAGGGGTTACATGCATTTAAACTCCTTTTTAAGGGTATCTTCGGGTGATGAAGAAGCTGAAAAAATGAGAGTTTCAAGCAATCTTCTTAGGACAGAGTCCCCTTTACCAGCAGATCTGGAAAGAGGGGGAAATGCATGGGGAAGAATAGAGAAAAACAGCAAGGAGGGGGTTGAGTTCATGATTTCACAGTCTTATTTAACCCAATCCATACCAACAAGCAACCAAAAACCAAAACACAAAATGCACAAAAGAAATGAGGACCTCCTACCTAGATTATATAATGGAGAAGTGTGAAACCGGGTCCATGAAGTGATTCAAAACGACAGGGCAGGTGCGATGATAGGTACAGAGGAAAGAGAAAATCACGTGATTCTGACTGATGAAAATGACAGTGCATATGCGCCTATATATAGGCGAGGTGGTAATAAATGCGCCACCCACTTTTTCAAGTGGCACATGAAACGTGCTTGTTGACACAAGAAAGGATGCGCCCTTTGGCGCATCAAAATACCTGTCAACACAAAGTTATGTGCACCTTTGCACCGAAAGTTTTGTTGACATAAGAATATGTGCACCCTTGGTGCACCAAAAAGTGGCGCAACAAAAGTATTGTTGACATGAAGGCGCATGCGCCTTGGCGCATGCAAGAAAGGCACAACATAGTGAGGCACACCAAAACGCCTGTTGACACTTCAAACCGTGTGCCAAAGGATTTAAAGGGGGTGCACCTAAACTTGATGTTGCATAGACATTATGTGCACCCGACCAAAAAAGACCAAAAAAGGTTAAGTTCGGAAAACTAGATTTCCCAGGAAGGGATTTTTGCAACGTTCCGAACGCAAGGAGTCCCTGATGAGGGACCGGAACAAAATTTTGGTAGGGTTATCTATAAAATTTCCCTTGCCAATTTTACGGGATAATAATACCATATAAATTTAACTTTGTTTTGCAAGGTTTTGTGTATATTATCTTGTTTAGAAGGTTACAAGTTGAAAATAGTGATGTGAATGTTGCATGGGTCATGTCCTTGTTTTCCATGAATAAATATAGGGGATCAATGTATAAGAATTGAGTGAAAATGTCAATCTCACATATTTGTGAAGGGAAAATCATCAAAAACTGGTCTTTCATGTATGAGAGCTTATTGAGGAAAGAGCTTATGTTCAAGAGATATATGACTATATACAGTTGTATTATTCCTAAACAACGTGTTCAAGATAAGTACTTTATGAAATGAATTTTTTTAGTGTACAACTTCTAAAGGACTAAAAATTTCAATTCAAGACAATCAAGGAGGAATGCGTTTTGAGCATGTAAACTAGATATTTCTATTTCAAAACCTTCAAAAGAAGGTTGAATATGGTGATACCTTATTTTTGAATTTTGGGTGCAATGGCTTATTATGGAATAGAATATTTGTATGTGAAATGTAAACAAAAACAAGACTAGTCCTTAATTCTTATTACCCCCGCTTGAGTGTTACTTTGGAGATCATGCAAGGTTGATATATTTGCTATGGAATGAGACAAGATATTCACTTGTAGAATTATAGAACACCCATATTATCCTTTAAATGTGTCTTTAAATCCATGGATATCTAGGTAAATGAGTGAGTTTGGTAAGTCTTTGAAGAGGTCTCCTTGTTCAAGCAAATTAGTTTGTACTCTATCCTAACGCATGCTTCATGAAGAGAATAATGATTCCTTGCCAATTATTATCAGTTGAAGGCATTCTATAGTTCACAAATCATCTTCTAAAATATTTTAAAAACTTTTTCCTTATAGTGTGTCAAGATCTTCCATGACTGTGATATGAGTAATTAATGGCTATGCTTATAAGATTGTGACGGATAGTCTTAAAGGAGTTTTCAAACCTTGATATGATGAGGTCCATGTTGAACCTTTATCATTATGCTATGTGTTATCATTGATGTCAAAACTACGAAATGGAATAAGTGACATTAATGGAAAAAGGGTTAATTAGTAAAGTGAGGAAGAAATCAAGATGAGGGTTGATTGGTAGTGTTAGATCACAGAGAAAAATTAGATTTAGAAATAATCTCAAGAAATTAGCCTCAGAAAGTGAATTTAGCATTTAGAAGTCAAATAAAGACATTAAGGGTCAGATAGATGTAAAAAAAGCTTCAAGATGATCAAGGATAAGTTCTAAGGGACTTAGTCAATTTTTGGGAAAGCCACAGAGAGAAGGAGATATTTGCCAAAGTCAATAGATGGCCGCAGAAGTCTTAGAGTAGCCAACAAAGTTTGTATAAATATGCAGAGCTCTAGAGGAAACCATGGGAGGTAATTGAGTACCACAGTAAAGGAATGATGTCACCAAAATTCAAGGATTCAAGGAACAAGATCTAAGCATAAAAAGTGAAGTCGAGGAATCTTAACAAGAACCACATGAAAAGGAATGAAGATGTTCAAGAAAAAGGATTCAAAGGAAAAGTCACATAAGATAAAGGTAAGGATGTGGATGTGAGGGAAGAGTTGTGAACATGAAGATAGAGCCACACAAGTAAGGAGGACATAAATGATAATCCGCAGATAAGGATAGGAAAAGGAGAATCCATCGAGTAAAGGAAATCAAGATTAAAGCCATAAGAAAGCTGCACATAAGAAAAAAGCCACAAAAGTTGCTAAGAAATAAATATTCAAAGCCATAGATAAAAGGATGAAGTCGTGGACATGAAACAAATTCGTGGGAAGGCAGTGAGAGCCACGTATAAGGAACAAGTCATGGAAAGGAGAATGACAAGGTGTATAGCCACGAAGACATTGAAGAAGCCACGAGAACCATATAAGAACCATAGATAACTAAAAAGTTACCAAGAAAGGTGAAAAGCCGCAAAACAAAGAATATTTCTGCGATACAAAGGAAAAGGTCACAAAAGCCAAGGGAAGCCACGTATCAAGAAAATATGAACTAGAGATGGATAAAGGACAATTAGATAGAAGTTTAAAATGGAAGAAGTGAGAGTCAATATCCAAAATCAATGATGATTTGATTGACAAAATATTGCAGCTATGTGTACAACTGGAACTCCAAAAAGAGCGATGAAGTCCACTATTCTAGCACCAAAATTTAATGCTTGTTGACTTCAAAGTAATTCAGTTACACTCTCCCTAAAGATTCTTAATTCCAAGGCACAAATTAAATATTAGAGAAGAAAGGAGCTCATTTATTCCTGATCACGAGGAAATCCTAAAATAAAAATAAATCTATTTTTAGGAGTTGGCTCATAAATAATTTCTAGCAGATGCATAGAAGAAGGTGTAATCAAGCCGAATATAGAAGGAGAAAAATCTAGAGTGAGCGGCATGCATTTAATAGTCCATATTTTTAGGTGACAAAGTAGGAGAGATTACATGACACACAAGATGAAGTGGTAGATTGGGTCAATTTTTTATAGAGATAAAATTAGACACATTTGAGAAGTGTTGCTCAAGTGGGAAAACTATGCACCGAATCAAGGAATGACATGAAGAGAGAGGATTAAGAGAAAAATGATGCAATCAAGATGAAGGATCAAAAATAAGAAAAGAGGTCGAAGGAGTAATGTAGGTATGAGGGAAGAGTCTGAGATTTTATCGATTCATTACACATTGATGGAATCAACAAGAGCACTCTCATGAGATGAAGAGATGAAGAATTGAATATCTGAAGAGTAGAGAGAAGAGAGTAAGTGTAGTCAATCCAATAAGCTTTTCGAGAAATAAAATGACTCGGAACCATTATTGAACATCCAATTATAATAAAGATGATACGAGAAGAGAGTTGTGTGAGGAAACAAGAAGTAGTTGCATGATGAATATATGTTAAAGAGAAGAGAAAGGATAAGATAAGGAAAAATTCATTGCAGAGAGGAAGAAAAGAGACACGGAAAAATAATAATGATCTAATGTAGAGAGAAATAAAAGAGATGTGTGTAGAAGGAGATAAAATTATCATATGAACAACTAATGTGCAAAGAAAAGTAAAAATTCTGATTATCTAATTGTGAAGAGTGAATTCAAATCCATGAAAAATCAAGGTGATCATAATCTATTGTATGTGCAACATGGAAACTAGATGATCAAAATTTATGTGAACAATAAGTCTAAGTTGTATCTTATCATTTCCAAGGGGTTACAGCCTCTTTGTGGGTTGATGACTACAAAAGATCTGTTGTAGCTGATTAAATTAAGCATTGGTGCTCCTTGTGGGGTTGGTGCCTCACTAAACAAATCTCTTGTGATGCATTATATTCACTTGATTTATTTTTTGTGTGTAATATCAGCAAAGGTGTAATGGGTTGAGATCCTTGTGGGGTTGGAGCCTCACTAAAAAAATCTTGTAGGATGTGTAATATTCTTGTAAGTCCTTGCTTTGAGTAATATAAGCAGCGGTATCGCAGTGTGTTTAAAGTAACTTCTAAGCAAACAAAGATACTTTGATGACAAAAATGACATAGGATTTAAGGAAGAACATAAGGATGATAAACCAACAAGTAAGAAGGAGATAAATAGCACTCTATAACCACCTAAATCAAGGAAAAATGATGTTAAGAATGTAAAGAAAATATACAATACAAGAAAGTAAACTCATGTAATAAGGTATGCTCACTCTTTCTATGGCTATTGTTTTTCATACAATATGTTTGGACACAAAGCTTAAAGGTGTAGGATACATGAAAAATTTCATGGAATACATCTCAATTCATATCACATGAGAAACAAGAATGAGATGATTTTCTACAAATGTAAAAATTCTAGTCACATATCAAATTTTTCTATTAGAAACCTCTAAAGCAAGACAAGAGAGTGTACATAGTGAAATCAAATCCTACAAGTAAGAATAAAAAAGATTCAATAACACAAAAATGCCTTTCATTCTCAAAGTGAAGACATGGAATGGTATATAGATAGTGGATTCTCAAGTCATATGATAGGAAACAAGGGAAAGTTCATCTCTTTAGAATAAAATGCATCAATAACAATGAGATTTGGTGATAATACATCAACTAGCATTGTAGGAAAGGGAACATTAAGCCTTGACAATGGAAAGACAGTCACTAAAAATGTTCTGTATGTAGAAGATCTGAAACATAACCTTTCGAGTGTTATTCAGATGTGAAAACAACGATAAAATGTGGTATTTCATGATAAATGATGTGACACAAGGAATAAAAAGTCAAGTAAAGTGGTTGAAAAGGCCAAAAGAACCAAGAATAACATGTATGTCCTAAAATAAATAAACAAAGAGAAATGCTTCACTAGTCAGGTGGATGATAGTTGGATTTGACACAGGAGGTTAGGACATACTCATTTTGACAATCTTGTTAATATCAAATCTAAGGGATGTTTAAGAAACATTCCCCAGATCACTAGACCCACTAACACTCTTTTCAAAACATGCCTACATGGGAAATAAATAGAATATGCTTCAAATCCAAGGAATATTCTACTATAAGTCATCTAGAGCTGATTCATACTAATGTTGTGAGAACAACCATGAGTAAAATAATTCAAGGAAATAGCTAATTTATGTTATTAACGAATTCAAAAGGATGACTTGGATTTCTTTCCTCAAAGAGAAATCAGAAGCATTAGAAAGGTTCAAGACATTCAAAGCACTAGTTGAGAATGAGAAAAATGCAAATATTAAGAGCTTGAGATTTGATAGAGGAGGAGAATTTTGGTCAAATGAGTTTGATGAGTTTTGTGAGACTCATGGGATAAGAATACAATTCTCATTAGAAATAACACCTCAACAAAATGGGATAGTGGAGAGAAATAACATGATCGTGTAAGAAATGGCAAGAACCATGTTGAATGAATCAAAATTGTCAGATGGATATTGGAGGGAGGTAGTTAGCACAATAGTATACATCTTGAATAGATCTTAAATCAGAATAAACAATAAAAAACACATTATGAACTTTGGAGAGGAAGATATGCAAGTGTAAAACACCTAAGAGTGTTTGGAAGCAAGTGTTTTATTAAAAGAGATGAAGACAATCTTGGAAAGTTTGATTCAAGGTGTGATGAAGGCATATTATTGGGTTACTCAGCAATTAGTTCAGCATATAGGTGCTACAACAACAACAAAAAAAAAAAAAAAAGTAGAGAGCACCAATGTCACAATTGATGAATCATATCCAAGGAAGACTAAAAATTGTCTCAAGGAGACTCCCCAAAGCATTGAAAATCAGGATGATGATGAAATTGCAAAAGTTGATCAAGAAGATGAAGATGAAGATGAAGAAAGATCTGATATAAAATCTCCTTCAAGATAGGTTAAGAGGGATCATCCACCAAATCATATCATAGAAATAAAGAAGCATGCATACAAACAAGAAGAAGGTTGAAAATAATTCAAGATCAAGAAAACATTGCTCTCCTATCCAAAATAAAACCAAAGAATGTTATAGAGGAAAAAAGGACCAAAATTGGATCAATGTAATGAATGAAGAACTGACCAAATAGAGAAAAATGAAACTTGGGAACTTGTCCCTAGGCCCAAGAATAAAAACATCATTGGAACTAAGTGGGTATTTAGAAACAAGCTGAATGAAAAAGGTGAAGTTACAAGGAATAAGGAAAGGTTGGTTTGTAAAGGGTATGCTCAAGTTGAAGGAGTGGATTTTGATGAGACATTTTATCATGTGGCTAGAATGGAGGCTATTAGGCTCTTCTTGGCATATGCAACATACAAAGGATTCAAATTATATCAAATGGATGTAAATTCAACATTTCGAATGGGCACTTGAATGAGGATGTCTACATTGAATAACCTGGTGGATTTTATCTCATTGAGGACAAGGATTATGTTTGTAGGCTAAAGAAGGAATTATATGGTCTCAAACAAGCCCCTAGGGCTTGGTATAATAGATTGGATAAGTACTTGGTTGATCAAGGTTTTAGGAAAGGAGTAGCTTGATAGTAATCTATATATAAAAGAGGAAAAAGGCCATTTATTGCTTGTTGTTGTCTATATTGATGATATAATATTTGGAAGTGATAGTGAGACTATGTCATATGGATTTTTAGAGGTCATGAAGGAGTTTGAAATGTTAATGCTTAGAGAAATTTCATTCTTTCTAGGTTTGTAAATTAGTCAATCTAAAGATTGTATCTTCATATCATAGAAAAAATATATCAAGGAAATTCTGAAAACGTTTCAAATGGAGAATTGCAAGCTACTAAGGACTCCAATGATTGTATGATTCAAACTCAGCAAGGATGACAACTCACCAAAGGTAAACAAGACCTCATACAGATCTATGATAAGAAACCTCTTGTATTAGACTGCATCTAGCCCTGGTATCATGCAAGTAGTTGGTTTTGTGCGAAGGTTTCAAGATGATCCTAGGGATAAACATATTCAAGTAGTAAAGAGAATATTTAGATATCTCATGGGAACCATGGAATATGTGTTGTGGTATCCAAAAAGTAATGATTTTGAAATCAAATCCTTCACATATGTAGATTGGGTAGGAAGTATTGATGACATGAAGAACACAATTAGTGTAAATTTCTTTGTAGGTAAGTGCCTTGTGTATTGGATAAGTAAGAAGTAGTTTCTTATAGCTATTTCCACACGTGAAGCTGATTATGTAGATATATCCTTATGTTTTACTCAAGTGATGTGGATGAAGAAAAATCTTGAAGACTATAAAGTTGAAAATGATGGTCCTATAACTTTTTATTGTGATAACACAAGTGCTATAAGTGTGTCCAATAATCTAGTGCTGCAATCCAAGACAAAACATATACCAATCAAGTACCATTTCTTGAGGGAGCAAGTGAGTGAGAAAAGAATTAATCTTGAACATGTATCTAAAAATGAGGAAGTGGTTGATATCATGAATAAACAAATTGGGGTATCCCCTACCCTAATAAATCACTAAAGGCTTTAAGTATTAAAGGGGAGTAACTAAAGTGCCACATCTTCTCCAAGAAGGTTCAAGAAGTGTCAAAATAGGGGAGCTAGTTCACTAGTTCAAGGTACAAGTTGAAAATACCAAAGAAAGGCATGTGTAAAGAGTGAAACATATGAGTTTGAAAAGAATAGTTTTAAGGGGAGAATTGAGGCTGATTGGTGAATAAATTCATGCATATTATCAATCCATAAAAGAAAATTTAGAAATATATTGTCATGTAAATATGCAACATGAAAATTTCAAATTTTCAAGCATGACAACAAACCCCAATGTCAAAGTTTTAAATTTTACACCCTCAAAAGAACTTCCCCATATAAATTTTTACCATATGTTAGGCCTATCCCCATACTTAAAGTGATAATGTGTGTTGTAAAAACATTTCCCATGTGTTAAAGAGATGAAAACAAGTTCACAAGTTCCTTCTAAGATAGTGTCCTTCAAGATAGATCTTTCGACAAGTTTAGGATTGACTATTTTTAGCCTTTATAAGCTGGGTGCATATTCTTTAGAGTGTATTTAAAGCCATAAATTAATCAAGGAGTTTTATTAATTAACCAAGATCATTATGCAAGTGATTTAGGAATATTTTGGAGAGATTCTGAGGTTTAGGAACAAGTTCAACAAAAACGTGGTTTTGAGGCCAAAGGAGCTTGTACTATGAAAGAGAAGATGATCTTTAGGAGATTATTTTGGGAGATTCAGAATGAGTTATAAGTAAAAAAAAATATCAATGGAAATATGATTCAATTATCTACATGGTGGTACCTTCATATTTTTCTCTAGGCCCATACATTTCTTTCCATAACTCAGCCTTTACATTCACAACCGGAAATCTTGATAACAAAGGAAATTTTGGGAATGTTTCAAGATGAATCATACCTTGAGACCCACCAAATTACTTAAAAAATTAATTTTTCATTTAATTTAATATAAGGAAGTTCTCAAAAAATCCTCCTAGGAGCTCCCCGAAATGTCATTTTCAAGCTCCTCTCCAAGGTACAAGTTTTGTGTTTAGCAAAAAAAATCAATTCACGTGGCAAAGATGAGGATAATGTGCACTTTTGGTGACCCATTATAACTTTCCAAGGGGAAAAAGTGGATATGAAAATGCAACCCTCCCCCTTTTGAGGCCTAGATCCCTCATATGACCTAGTCTTAGTCCCTAGGTTCCTAAGGTGTAAGGAGAGGAAAATCGAACATGTACTTGATCTTATGCAGATGATCCCAAGAGCCCCTGTAAGGAGTTAAGGGGAAATAATAGTGGAAATCCAATAGGATCCTCTACAAGTTGGAACATTCAATTTTTTCACAAGACCTTGACACTTATCGGGGAGCTCATTTTTTTGCAGATCACACTCTATGATACCAAGGAAGAAGATCATTTTTGAAGGATTTCAAGGAAAACCAAACCATGAGTCATTATTCTCCAAATTATTTTTTCAGTCAAAATAATATAAATAAGTTCTCAAAAATACCTCAGGATCTATGCCAACTTTATTTTCAAGATCTCTCTCAAGAACGCTCTTGAGTTAGTCACTTGTCACCATGACGTTAATGCACAATGTTAGTGTCATGTTTTCCCTTTCCAAGGAGACATGGGAGAAAATAAATTGTTTCCCCAACCTTATACCTCCTGAAACACCACATGACCCTAGGAGGCTCGATAAGCACTTTTTACAAAATTTCTAGCCCCTGCTCCAACTCACGCATGCTTGACACTTGTAATCACCAAGATAATGTACAATTTTGGTGTCCCTCCATACCTGTACAAGGGGAAATCGGGGGCATAAAAATTTTATCCCCTTCCCTCTCTCTTGCTCATGTTATAAAATCCAACACTTTTCGATTCTTTCATTCTCCCCCTACATTGCTTTGTTTCTACCCTGAACTCAGGCAAAAATTTTCCAGAATCCTCCACCTCTATTTTTTCTCTTGCATTCATCCCTCCTTATTCACATGATCATGGAAAGAATATTTATATAAAAATTGAAAAACTTTAAAGGATTTAGGCACACTTTTTTCTAGATTGACTTTGTATTCGCAAAGGAGAATCTCTCACATCTTGTAAACCGGTGCATGGATCAAGGTGGAGTTTTTTGCATTATTATCCAATTACAAATGCATTAAAGGAGAAATTTTCAGCATATTGAATGATACCCTATATTTTTTAATGGTGAAGAAATCCTCATTTTACGCCCTATATTTTGTTTCCTCAAATTCCCATCATTCCGGCAGATGGATCAAGTTGAAAATGTGAATAGAAAGTCTATAAGAAAAATCTATTTCGGTGAAACCAATTTCATAGAAATCTAAGGTGGGAAATAAAAATTGTTAAAAACTAAGGGAATCCATTAATGGCTTCCATGACATAGTATTGAAATGGTATTGAGGCACCTCTTCACTTCCTGTGGTTCGAGTGAACGGAATCACATGAAAATTTGAATAGAGCTTCTAATGATTATGTAAGCTTCTGCAAGTGGTTTCGTTTGAATCCAACATGGAGAAGACCACTTTATATTCTTAGTAATTATATATTGGGAACCTACTATAAATATTAATTATAAGAAAAATGTGCATTCACACTCCTAATTCATTCCCTCGTGATTAAGACACTCAAAATTGGTAAAATTTGTAAAAATGACAAAAAATTGGCTAAATGGGACCATAATGGTGGATATTCTAAAAATAGTAACGAGTACAAGGATCAAAGAGTGGTCACATATCAGTCCTTCACTCATCCAACAATGGTCTTGGAATTCATATAAGTCTCCCGTTCAAATTTCAAGCAAATTCTCACACTTCCAAATGTGGGAAGCACACAATTCCAAAATTGGAAAATACCAGATTGATCATAGAAGATTTCAATTCATTTTACATATAGTGAATGAAAATAAGGTGGATGGTTTTTTTGGGTCTCATTTTTATTTCCTCACTCTAGAATTAGGAGGAATTTTTCACATGTTTCACTCATCATCGGTGTTTTCGCAGCGGGCGTAATCAAGGTCATGATTGAGAGAACAAGGTGCATTCAATTTATCTCATGTGAAGGATTGACCACAAAGTTATGATAGCATATCAATAATCAGAAATAGCTACGTAATGAGGGGAGTCATCTTTCAATATTATTGGTGGTATTCTTCTAAATAGTTTATCATACCTCTTCTCGATATATCCAACATTGTGCGGAAGTGCATAATTTTGAAAAGTTTTCTCATGGTGCAAAAGAGTTCAAAGGTTTAGAGTTCTTATTTGCATTGGAGAATTCCACCATCTGCTAGTAGATATGATCTTCATTGAAGGTGGAGGAATATTCATCCATGCTTGGATCTTCTCATACTATCCATTTTTCTTTTCTCCCCTTTCTTTATCAACCTCTCCTAATTATTTGTTGAGCATAAACAATGTATTTTTCCTATTCACTTAAGTTGCATATTTTCAAAATTGTAAAAATATTTTCTCAAAATTAGAAGAGAAATAATTAATTTGTATTTTTTAATGGAAAATGAAAGGGCACAATTGGAATAGTAATATGAACAGTCATGTGATGGGATATGAGATTTCAATTCACATTTCTATAAATTGGGATGGCTTCTCTATTTCAAAGGATCCTGATATTTTTGATAGTAATTGTGAATTGTTGTAGATTGATTAAATATTTGTACTCATCACTAAATAAGAAAATAAACCTACTTTTCTTCCATTTCCTTTGATCATGTTTCCTTTGTTTCCTCTCATATGCTCTTTATAAGCATGGTGATCAAGAAAGAGCTTTATATCTGTGATAGATGAATTTAAGAAATTTGTGTTTAAGTTTTTCTTTCTCACTAATAGCTTCATTGTTTCTTTCATATATATTAAAGTTTGAACTAATCTGATTATTGGGTGTGAAATATTCAATTGGCCTACTCAAAACAATAAAAATCATTTCCTAATTTCTCTCCTTCACTGCTTGCATTGTTGTAATTTCCTCCATTGTACCATGTACAAGTACTTGTCCATAGGATAAATGGAGTGTTCTTGTGTGATCCTCATAATTTTTCCAAACCCACAAAGAATAGATAGGATTATAATATTTTTCATTCAATAATGGGAGATTAACCATTCAATGTAGAGGGTGTAACCCGTGAACATTGGTGTAGACACCTAATTTGACAAACCGACAAATTTTGTCACCGAGACTTTTGAAAAATCTATTGGGGAGAGATATAACCTAGTGCACCAAAATAGATCTCTAGAAAATACAAAAATACCAAAAAAATGTAAAAAAGAGTACTAGAATGATGAAAAATCATTTTCCAAGCCTCTTGATAAAACCCGCTGAAAAAAGATTTACAAGATCGAATAGGTTAAGAGGAATCATTGATCCTAATTTTGAAGCTTTGAAAATCAAGAGCGAATAAGAGATAACCCCTTACTTCTCCCAAGCTTCATCTCCATATGATTCATCGAGAGACACCCCTATTAACCATATTAAAAATCCTACCGAAACTCCTAGAATAATCCTATCTTTCACCCATCATTGAATTTTAAAATTCCAAGAGAAGAAGAATAAGGAGAGGAAGAACTAGAATAAGAAAGAGAGGAGGAAGAGATGGAAAAACAAGCACCTGTACCATGGGGATGAAACACTAGTCCATTGTCTTTGAATCCACCACTCCATGAGCTTCCACAAGGATCAAGAAAGAATTTTCCAAAGTTCTATAGAGACAAAAAACAACATCCTGACGATCACATCACAACCTTTATCACACCATGTGACATCCTTAGAGTGTAACACGAAGATGTTGTTGTGTGATTTTTCATGGAAACATTATAGGATTTGGTGGGATATTGGTTCCTCTACTTTCCATCACACTCAATCTCCAATTGGGAGATATCAAGAATTTTTTTGAAGAAAGGTTCAAGACCACCAAATATTCTCATGTCATCCTTACTCAACTCACTCAAATGAAGAAAGATCTGCAAGAGTCCATGAAAGACTTCAAAGCCAAATTCATTAGGTTAGTCAAAAATTCCCACCACTACTCTCCCAAATATAGGTAATCTGAAGATGTTTTCTATGAATGATCAAATATGTGAAGTGAATGTGTTTCTCCTGGAGAGTTCAATCAAGAGATTTTAATAATTCTCAAGAAGTTTTTGTCGAGGTAGACTATGACCTCATATTATTCGGTAAGATCTAGAATCCTTCGATGAAAGATAAAGCCCAAAGTTCCCAAGATATGAGAACTAATCCAATTTTGTAGAAATTAAAAAATGAAATGATCATGTTGAAAAGGGAAGTAAATTAATAAACATTACAAACATCTCTTCTAATTTAAAACAAAACCAAATTGTAGGAGCACCCCGAAGGCTTGCCTTGGAGACTCCAATGGTCAATAAAATGTGCAATAACAATGAAGATGATGAAGAAGAAAAATTTTAATCACAAGTTAAAGATGAAGGAGAAGGAGAATGTTCTTTGGTCTAGTTTTTGAATACATATTTGATGTTGAAGAATTCATTGATAGTTACTCATATGTGGTGTTCACTTGATCCTAAAAGGAAAAATAAGGCTCTTCTTCCACTACCAAAGATAAGAAATTGAATCCTCAAATGGTGACTCTGATAAAAATAATAATGAAAGGAAGATCATCAAAGTATAATTTAGCAAGATCAACAAAGAATAAACATGAGGCCACTCCAAATAAGAATCCTTGTGCCACTTCAAGTAAGTCTTCTTCTGCTTCTTTTGAAAAAATAATTTCTACAAATCTTATGAACATCCATTCCAAATCTTCCACAACCCTTGATGTTCCTATTACCTCTCCATCCTTAGATATTGTTGATCATTTCAAAATATCCAAAATCCAAATTTGTGAACTTGAATACTTGATAGCTCATCCCAAGAAAATTAAAAGACTCATTCAACATATCAAAGGAAATAACCCTTCTTATAAAGATTCCACCACCAAAGAACCACCTTGTGCATCTCAATCCACTCCATCTATGAAATTTCTTTCCTCCACACCCTCCACCTCTAGGAAGGTAGAACCTTTATACATAGCCATATTTGTCAATGTATATAAGCTAAAAATAGCCTCATCCAATCCAGCCCTTGGGCAACTTCATTCTTAAAAAAGTTACTAAAGCTCTTGGTCTCTCCATTTCCCCTACGTCTAGTCAATGTCTCTCCATATAAATGAAACAAGTGCCTCTTGTTTGACAAATCAAAAATGCTTGAGGTAACATTGGTGGGTTTTCCTGAAAAGGAAATCACAACAATAATCCTTATAATAGATATGCCCACCCCATATGACATGTTTTTGGGATGAATATCCTGTCAAGATGTTAGAGGAGATATGCATTTGTATTGGTTGTAAGACACTATCCCGGTCAATGGTAAAACAAACTAATCCACATATAAATAAGGAAGTATAGCATGTAAATGAAAAATGACCCAATAAAAGACATTACGTGCCAAAATTCCAAATATGGAAACTTTTTCATGGCCTTCAAATATGATATTGAGCTTCCTTATTGGTTGAGGAATGCCTAGACACCACATAGCTGGTTAAAGGGCATAACAATGAGTTGAAGAAATCAGATTTTGAAAAATTATAAATCTCATGGGATGAGAGTATAAAATAATTTTTTCCACTGGATGTTGATGGAGGTGATGTGATCCTTGACATGTAACAAATTAATCTTGAATTGATGAGAAATGCAAACCAAGAAGAAGGAATGATGCTCAACACTTTTTGATGAGTAAATTTAATATTTTTTATCATGTTCCTGAGGATTGGTATGAGTTTCCATGTGATGAGCATGCCAGTGAGATTGAAAGCTTCTCTTTACCATTGGAAGAAGAGGAAACGATAAGCAAAGATTACATTATGCTTCTACCTCTTGAACTTGAGGATACCTAAGAAGATGATGGTTTCATTACGGAAATGGATTTCTTGGTCCTTGGGGATCAAGAATGGTAAAAGGATGATGACGAAATTTTGTCTCCAATGTTGTGCTCATTTCCTTTTCATGAGGATGGAAACATTCTTAACAAAAAATTGAGGAATGGATTGTTTCTTGGTCCTAAAGCTGAATTTTCTCAAAATGCAAACTTTCTTAATAGACTTCAACCCTTCAATGTTCCTTATGCTCAAGAGATAAATGCTCTCAACATAAAAAAATGGAGCACGAAGCTAAAAATGTACAAAGTGAGGAAGATGGAAATTTCCCTATTGTATACCCAACCTTGAGTTCATTATCCTTCCAATAGGATGATGCAACGTGCATGACACACTATGTAAGAAAGAATGTTGTGAAATATTTGGAACATGAGAAAGACGATTCTCATGGAACAATTGAAAAACATACAAATGTTAAGATGTGGGTAATGTTTTCCAAAATTTATGAGAAATATACCGAGAATCAACCTATGGGAGTGGTGACCATAAAGTAGATGTAGGAAAAAAATTCTTGTTATGGAAATGATAAGTCAAGAATAATTTAAAATCCATCTTCATGGCAGAGGAAAAGAATCAACAAATGAAATAAACCCGAGAAACCAGGTGGAGTCGAAAAGAATGTGTCAAAGAAAAAAAGGCAAGGTAATGAAAAAATTGATCATTAATTTCACTAACAACCATGTTAGATTTATTAAGAATCTAAGGAGAGGTTCATACTTTAGTGAACTTTTCAATGGATTTTCAAAAGAAAGGCATCCCATGCTACTCGTATATGAGTAAGCCCTTAATTTAAGTTCTTTCTTCAATAAAAGTGGGTTATCTCCTACATGTACATAGGTGATTTTTGGTTTTTTAAATTTTATTTTTGTGTGTTTCCTTTCATTTTTTCCTTTTTTGTGTGTTCCTTTTTCCATCTCATGTGTTTGGCCCTCATCTTGTGTGGGTGTTCAATAAAAGAAGTTATGCAATATATATTTTTAGTGACTCTGAAGCCTAATGGATAAGGAATTGGTCCACAAAGTGAATTAAGTTTATGGGAATCCTACATATTATGTCCTCACCGTGATCGATCCAAAACATATTCCCAAGCTAGAGCCAACTGTTTTCATGCAAATGTGCAATATGAAAATTTCTAATTTTTAAGCATGACAACGGACCCTAGTGTCATAATTTTGGATTGTAAACCCTCCTAGGAACTTCCTTGAATCAGTTCTTCTCCCCTTTCAAGCCTATCCCCATCCTTAAAGTGATAATGTGTTTTTACCAACCTTTCCCATGTGACAGAGAGATGAAAACAAGTTCACAAGTTTCTTCTAAGGCAATGTCCTTTAAGATGTATCTTTTGGCAGGCTTAGGATTGGCTATTTTTAGCCTTTCTAAGGTGGGTGCATATTCTTCAGAGTGGATTTAAATCCATTAATTCATTAGGGAGTTTTATTAATGAGACAAGATAATTTTTCAATTTATTTAGGAATATTTTGGAATGATCTAGAGGTTTAGGAGAATGTTAACGAAAAGAAGGTTTTTGAGGCCTAAGAAGCTTGCACCGTGAAAGAGAACCTAAGCTTTAAGAGATGATTTTGAGATATCTTTACCGAGTTTTAGATCAAATAAACTATCAATTGAAATATATTTAATTCTCTACATGGTGATAATTATATATTTTTGTCAATTCCCATGTATTTCTTTCCACAACTCATTCTTTGCAGTGTGTGCCTAAAAAATTCCTCTCAGCTTCAAAAACATCATTTTCAATCTCCTCTCTAAGGTACAAGTTCCATCCTCACCAAAAAAATTTAGTGTCACATAGCAAAGATGAGGCTAATGCACACTTTTAGTGTCCAATTTTTCCTTTACAATGGAAAAAAATGTTCCCCTCCCCTTTTGAGCCCCAAGTCTTCCATATGACCTAGTCTCACTTTGACCGCCTACCTAAGGTGTAAGGAGAGGGCAATCAAAACAAGTACTTGATCTTCTCGCAGATGATTTCGAGATATCTCGTAAGGAGTTAAGCAGAAAAATAACTCATTGGAAATATAATAGGTTCCTCTATAATTTGTAACATTCAAAATTTTCATAATTCCTCGGTGAGGGAGCTCATTTTTGGTAGGCACACTTTGTGATTCCAAGGAAGAAGGTCATTTTTGAAGAGGTTTTAGGAAGAATCAGACCTTGAGACCCATCTCATTCTTCTCAAAATTATGTTTTCATTCAAAATAATATAAATAATTTCTCAAAAAGACCCGAGGGAGCTCCAATAACTCCATTTTCAATCTCTCTCTCAAAACGCTCATGCTTAGAATTTTTCAAGTGCCACTTGTCACCATGGCGATAATGCGCACTTTTGGTGTCCCTTTGTCCATTTCTAAGGGGATATGGGTGATGAGAAATTACACCACCACCTTATACCTCATGGACATACCACATGACCATGGGAGGCTCCGATAAGTACTTTTTGCTAAATTTCTAACCCCCACTCCAACTCATGCATGTTTGACACTTTTCATCACCAAGATAATGCACAATTTTTGTGTTCCTTCATCCCTTTCCAAGGGGAAAAGAGGGTAGTAAAAATTTTCCCCCTTCCTTTTCTCTTCCTCATGCTATAAAAGCCAACATTTAGCAATTTTTTCATTATCCCCCCATATTTCTCTGTTTTTACCCGAAATTCTGGTGAAATTTTTCACGAATCCTCCACCTCCATTTTCCTTCTTACATTCATCCCTCCATATTCCCATGATCATGGAAAGAATATTTCTATAAAACTTACAAATTTTTAAAGGATCTAGGCACACTTTTTTCTATATTGATTCCATAACCCACGAAGGAGATGTAGACACTAAATCACACACTTAGGTACATGTTTAGGTCCTAATCACATAATTTCATTCATATGATTCATAAGCGAGAAAAATAATAATTGGCCACTATTTGTTTCCTCTTTTCTTTCTTTCTGGTTTCCTTCTTGGTCTTACACACCTCACTACCCAGTTTGACCTTCGTCACTTCAGCTTTATTCCAGACAGACACCAATGCCTAACTGCGTAATGTCGGGCATAGGAACCCTCTTCCTCTCGGGGAACCCCGACCTCTTTATATCACCTATTTTGGCTATTGGGAATGCTGATTTCTTTTGGGTCAGCCTTTTAGTGGTTAATTACAGAATTCAAACAAGGGAATAATATAAAGACAAAGCTATATGACCATAATAAAAGACCAAGCTCTAAGCATCTATTATCACCCCTTAGGTTGCATCAAAAGGAATTTTAAGAGAATAAAAGCATCCATCTAGCTTCATTCAAGTGAAAAGGTACTTCTTTTTTGCATACACTTCATAGGAGAAGAAGTTCATTTTGACATCCACACATCTACTTACATTACTACATCTAGCTATTTCTCACTATTAAGTGCATCTTGCATAATAGCCTCGTAGGGAATGATTATCAGCACACACACACGAGAACTACATGGAGGCTAAAATGTAGTGTAGTGCCTAGATCATAATTTCAATTAGTTGGGTGACTTCACAGGTAAGTATGACTCCCATTTTTAATTTTTTTAAAGATTTGACGTGTTTTGGGGTTTTAGAGCTGATCATTTATTTTGTAGGTTATATGTGACTTTGAATATCTTCCAACGACCTACTAGAAACCAATAATGAACATTATTGGACATCTTATGAAATTGAAAAAATCATTTTTTGAGGTTTTGCATACTCAAAAGTTCCTATAGAGGTCTCTTGTGACTAGGCTCCTAACCCACCCAGCGCCTTATTCCAAACATTTTCAAAATTTCTACATTTTTTGGGCTTGGTTGTGATAACTCGTCATCCTATTCCATTAGTTTATCTAGCTCAACACATCTTCGAGATTGTGTAAAAATCATCTAAGTCTCCCATTCCATCTCTTACAGTTTGGGTTTCATATTTTTCTAGCTTATTTCTTAGGTTAGATCTGTGCTTTATTTTTTACCTTTTCATTGTGACTCTACAATTAAGGTTTCTAAAATATCTATGTTTTTGAAATTATTTGGTGAACTCATCACTCAATTACAATATTCTTTCTAGGGATTTATTTTTATGCCTCGTCACCCGTAGTGGTCCTTTTGTGTCTCTTTAGTATATAGAGGTCCTTCCATCTACCCATCGGGTTTCCAAATCAATGGCTAAAACTGATAAACCCTTTACTAAATCTCAAAATGTTCCTCTCGAAAAAATCAAAACTTTTGACAATGAGAAATCATATGATGAAGAAACCAACGCTGATTAAGAGAAATTAGATAAGCTTACCAATTTTTTTCAAGCCTTGTGTGATAATCCTACACATCTCCCACATATTCTCCATGCCTTGATATGTGCTAAAAACTCTCAAGATGATGATTCTGCACTACCCATTGTCAGCTTCTTCCTTGGCTACCACTCCCTCCACCCAACCCCTTCATATTCCCACTTCCATTCCCACTATTATTGTTCCTATCTTTCAACCTAATGCTTCCATTGCACAACCCAAATATTCTTAAAATACTCTAGATTTAACTTATTTATATTAGGATCTGGAAACTCAAATTCAACAACTTCAAATGTCCACCTCTCTTGCATCTTCTTATCTTGAATCCACTTTACTCCTTCACACTCCTTTCATACCCACCATTTCAACTTATGCACTTCCTCTAAATTTCGTCACCCTAAGCTTCCCACCTTCAAAGGCCATGGTGATCCTCAAGAGAATCTCTGAGCATTTCATGTGGCATGTCTATATTATGCAGATGATCACACTTTACTTGCAAATCTATTTACTAGAAGTCTTCAAGACTATGAAATGTGTTGGCTCCATGATCTTCCTTTCTACTCGGTAACATATTTTATGCATTTATTTTATTATTTTCTAACTCATTTCTCTATTAATATTGGTTATAATATATCCCATGCTCAACTAGCACCAATGAAACAAGGATCTAATGAGCATCTAGTAGATTATGTCTTACGATATAAGAACAACTTGGCTAAGATGTCTAATGTACTCGTGGACTCTTAATTACAAGATCTATTTTTCCAAAGTATTTTGAAATGTTTGCAAAGAGAGAGTCATCTTTGAGACCATATACCTAAAAATCAACACGTGATTCTAGACACACTCGACCTCTTGAGGTCGTGTCGACAAAATTGAAATGTGCAAGATTGCGAGAAATTCTAAAAGGGAGCTATAGGAGAATAATAAGAGGTAGTGTGAATTCCTATGAGTTGATTTGGTCAAGAGGGAATTAGATGCTATATACGGGTAGTGTAATTTCCTTATGGTTTATTTGTGAGGTTTTATTTGAAAGTGTTAAAATATGTTAAAATGTTCATTTTAACTAATTAAGAAAAGTAAATCTAACTTGATTAAAAGACAAATGTGCTTTAATATCTTAACTAGCTAGATTCATTCCTAATTAATTAACCAAAATGAAATGAAAAATTTAATCTACTTGCTTGAAAGGAAATGAATTAAAGAAATCTAAATAAATAAATCTAACATCTACCTAATATATGTTTTTGAATTTTCTTTTTTACTGGGAATAAATAAATAAAAGGTACACAGATAATGAAATTTCTTCTAATTACATTAAAACTACTTCTACTCTAAAATGAATAAACCAAATAGTGAAATAGTCAGATGTGGTTATTTCCCTGTTGCAGAATAAATTAAATCTAATCTAATTAAAACAGAGGATTTTCCTAATTTATAATTGTGGATCTAATTTCCTTTGGTTCTACCTCAGAATCACGGGAAGAATTGAAAGCTTCTCAGAAGAAATTTCTTCCCCTGAGACTTCCCTAGTAAAACACTAAAATTCCTACATATTTTTATGAAGAAACTCAATGAAATGCATAGAAACAAAAGATTTTTCAAACTTACTTCCCTTTCATATCTACATAGATAATCAAGGATGAATATATCAAGAGAACATTTTCCCGTATGCACGTATAAACTCATTAATAAAAAAATAATGCTATAGGTGTTTCTAAGTGAATAAATGAAGAGATGTAAATAAATGTGCAAATGAAATTTCTCCAAAACTTTTGAGAAAAATCCACAGAGATGAGATGAGAATGATTTTTCAATGGAAGCTACTTATAGGCAATGAAACTATAGTAAATTATACTTTCCTTAAAACAAGACTTTATGTAACTAGGAAAAGAAACCCTAATTTATAAAACATAGATTTTAGGAATTCAACTACACCTCTAACTTAGAAATGTAGAAATGAGATAGTTTCCAGTGCTGGTTGTGTTTTTTTATCCCCTCAGCTTATTTTCCAATGAAGTATCTAATATTGTTTAGGGAGTTGTGTTAGTTGTTATGCAGAAGAAGATGTATAAGTGTTGGAGCTAGCTGGTTCACAGTAGTCCGGTAGTAATGTAGGAAAGAGAGTAACACGAGAAAAGCACTTTGAGAGTTTTATTATGTGATTATTGGAAATATACCAATAGAGTAATAATGTAATTCCAATTCAAGAGACTCTAACCAAATCTTTGAGAAAAATATTGGTTTTTATAGAAATTTTCCAGGGAAATGGTGCAACACACTTGACAACCAAGAAGTGCCAAATCTCCATAGGAAGGGATAGTTAAATTACTAAGAATAGTAAATTAAGGAAAATAAGTCTATACACATCTATCAAGATCAAAACAACTGATTCGGAAAAGAAACATGTAATAAAAATGAGTTGGAAGAAAGCAAAATGCATACAAAACATGATGTTTAAGTCCTGGATAAAAGTGCACGGAACCTCCGTCTGCATAAAACAACTATTGCACAACCGACTTTCTAGATATACTTGGTGGTTACATATCCACCATGTTAGTTTCACAACCTCCATGGAAGTTACGTAACTTAAGGCCAAAAGGACGAAAAAACAACTTAGAAAGTGGGAAAAGCTAAAAACATATAAACAAGGTAAACTAAGCTATAACAACATGCTACAAGTGAGAAAATTGGAGTTGAATACATCATTTAATATGGAAAAAAATTATCATCATTGGGGATTTTTACTATTTTGAAAATGTAGCACCATGATTTTTCGGTGCATACAGAGACCTCTCCATCATTTGATCAGTTATGCTATATGTTTAATCTACATGAAAACAAACTACTATATATGGGAAATCTTAAATATTAGGATCGTGGATTCCTCTTCTACTTGATTTCAAAGAAAATATACTTTCAAGCCTTGTTCTCCACATATTATATTAATGTTATCTCTACTCCCGAAAATATTCAAAGGAAACCACCTAAGAGTACGTTTACTATATTGCCTTGTTCTCCACATATTATATCATTGAAACTCATTGAGATAAATATTATTACACTTCCTCCTCCACTCAATCTAGACCCATTTCATCCTAAAGGTGAAAATGAAAATGAATATTTAAGATGTGGGTATCATCAATGCATTGGGAATTCTAAGGATCGATGTTTCAAACTTCAACATCTTATTCAAGGTCTAATCGTCAAAACGTAATTGATCTTTCTCTGAGCCTTCAAATTTTTCTCTAGTCAATAAGAATAAAAAGATTAAAATATTCAATAATCCTCTACATAATCATGAAAATAAAGCTATGGAATATTTGGCTAATCATGCATATCATGCAGTGCCTCCTCCATCATCAAGGCCTCTTGATTTTATAGTTTCTCATGTTGATTCATATCCACATTTCATTACATTTTATGACCGATCATCATGCTACATTTTTTTCTGATCACTTGCACATCAATGCTTCTATTAGATCTATTTCTATTAATAAATCCATGGTTTATCCTACATATCTCATCAACGCATGTTCTATCACATTTTTTGTCACTATCAAATACCCACTCTTACAAATTTCATATCCAATTCATGGATCTTATGGCTATGTCAAGATTCCAGTTATAGTTGTTCCTCTCACCATTCTTGTGCCTTTCCTTGTGGTATTTATGTCCATTTTTACACCCTTGCAAAAATTTAACAACTTGGATAGGTGTAGACTTGTTAACTTGACCAATTTTTAATACCACCGAATTCTAGAAAGGGCCACAGAGGAGTTTGAGCATATCGTGGATGATTGGGAAAATCCATGAACAAAAGAGAAATACCACCATGGTCTAAGTTATGGGAAAAGTAGTGAAAATCCACATTAAAGGAAAAGAATCCACGAGTGATTTAAAGAGCCATGCCACATTAAATAAAGATACGGGTCGAAGAAAAATAAATGTGAAAGCCACACGATCCTAAAAAAACCACGAAAGTTAAAATCCATGTAAAGATAAAGGATAAAGCTGTGTCAAAGAAAATAACAACTTTTGGTAAGGAACTAAAAATGGATATAAATTCTCAATCCAATGATATGATCTTTGCAAATCTTATGTTAGTGGAGAAATCTTTACAATGTAAATCATATTTCCTAAATCAAATGGTGGTAGATGGGTTGAGTAGAGAAAGATGTCTCCAACACACAAAGATATTGTTCCGTAAGCGCAACCACCATAATTTAATGCAACATAAGCTCTCATTTTGTCTTCACCAAGGAAAAAAGCATGGGGAAATGGATTTTTAGAGGCACTCAGATATTTTCAAAGAATTTAATGAAAGTGTTCAATGGTTGGAAGAAATAATTCAAATTTCCATTTATTCTTCTTCTTCTTCTTCTCCTACTTCTATATATATTATAAAATTATGCTCGGTTTTAATGTTGGATACTTTGGGAATATGAAAGCATCATTTTATTGTACAAGTGTTCTAACAATTACATGCATTGGATCACGAATCAGTGACTTTTTTGAATCTTCTTCTGCGCCATAAAAATTTGTGCATGACCTTCAAAATAATAAATTATCTTATTTTTGTGGCTCATTCCTACCTTAGCCAAGTGTTTCATTGTGTTTCCTTTCCTCTTTATTTTCTTACGTATATGTTATATGCATTTTTCCAAGATCTATATCTATTGGGCATCATGAAAATGGGAATATAGACTCCATATTGAAGTGTGGATTTCATTTCTTCCTCTCCATCATCATTTTATTCCATTTTCTCTCTTTCGAAGTATTTTCCTCTTATTTTTGGTGCTATCGTCTTCTCTAGTTTAGGATTTCTATTTTATTTATCTCCTTCTCACCCTAGTTCCTTGGAATGCTAGAGTAGAGCTAGATAGTTCCATTCTAATTCATAGGAGTAGTTTAGCATTGAAAATAGGTAGAGGAAGCTAACCTTCTCCGTGAGATCTATCTCGCCGAGTCTCACAACTTGGAGATAGTCCCATGTATCCTCAAATCCTCATATTATTATGATTTGGAACGGGTGTAATTTTGAGATCCAATAGTTTTGGCACACCGGTGGAACATATAAATTAATATTTCCAAGTTTTATCAAGTTTGGGTGTGTATCTTAGTGAAACTTTACCCTTTGAGAGGCCCTACAACAACACATCCGGTGACTTAGTTTAGAAAGTCAACTGGTGTTAGCAACACCGGTGGTTTAAACTCATGAGAAGTATCCAAACATGGTCAAGTAAAAGAGAAGAAGGAACATTTCAATATTTGCAGCTATCTCCGGGAAGAGGAAGAAGGGGAAGATAGGTTTAGAGATCTCTATCTCTGCCAAACAAAAAAATTTCAAGACCTCCTCTTGGTAATACTTTCTTGCAATCCACTAGAGTCCTTAGACGTATCGTAGAATGGATCAAAACCACCATATTATTTATTCAACGTCACAAGAAGTAATCCACTTTCCCTAAATGCTCGAATCATATTCTAGTAGTATCCCTGAAGAACATCCCATTTTTATAGGAGAAAAGCATACCACCCATTTTATCACATCTAATACATTGCAAATGTCTTTTCCATTCATGAAATTGATGAGATGGATGTGGAAGTAAAAATTTAAATTCATCATTCAAAGGGAAAGCTTTACAATGGTTCGAAGTTTGAAAACATGTTCAATAAAAATTGGAATGCACTATGCATATCCCTATGCAATTAGTATGGATAAATGGTAGATAATCTATCTCTTTTAGAGCTACTAGCCACCATCAAGAGAGCACCAAATGAGTAGATAGTGGATTTCAAATTCAGATTCTAGAAAATATGGGACAAAATTCCAATCCCTATAAGACCAGCTACTCAAGGCACATTCCTCTATTTCTTACAAACTCTTAATTATGATATATCTGTCATTATACAATCTATGGGAGGGATAACCCTACCACTAACCTATGTAATTTCAATTATATCTAAAAATATTTTAATAAAAATTGGGAAATTAGTCCCTAGGCCACTCATCTCCTTGTATCCTAAATTGCCTCAAGCCACCCAACCCTCTATTGTTCCTATTTCTAACAAATACTAACAACATGTTGCTTCCACATCTCGAATTCTACCTAGCGAAAGGAGGATGAAGCAATGAAAGCTTTGATTAGAAATTTGACCAAAAAAGTTATATCCCTAGAAAAATAACAAGCCCAATCCTATAGAAATTATCAAAATCAAGGGAAATCTTCAAACCAGGGATATCAACCATATAGAAATCAACAATCTAATCAAATATACACATAAAATAACAATAATAATAGATGGAAAGGTCAAAGTGCTCCTCTTCTATTGGAAATAATTCCTCCTCCACAAGCACTTCTTGCTCCTAGCTCAAGCCAAGCATTGGTTCCAATACAAAATAACATGGCTTAAGAAACTGAGTGGTGTTTCCGATGTAGTTTTCTACATGATAAATTAAGTTGTGAAAGGTAAATGCATCTTCAATCATATATGGTTCAAGGTTCTTGTAGTCAGCAAGAACCACTTCTAGAGGTAGCTAATTCAAATGTGAAAGTAGTTCAAGAAACAAATTTTGATGTTAATCTCATGTTCTTTGGAATTGAGGATTTTTGTGCTATCAAACAAGTAGTGGGTAGCTCTAGCAGACCTAAAATCAGTGTTGTTGATAATACATGACACAAGAGAAAAATGCTATAATCACAATTTGTATCTTCCCATGGTCAAGGTAATACCACAAGTAAGTAGAAAGAGCTTGAATTGGATAAAACAAGCCACCAAAGACACCTAGTAAAGCTATGTTGGACATAGAAGTTGTTTGTAGCCTCCTTTTACCTACTCCCTTTAAACCCCAAGTGTGCCAACATATCACCCAACATTAGTTGGGTGCTCACCTAAGGAGTGCACAGAGCTGGGCCCCTCCTTTATGTGAGATTTGTAAAATTGGACATTAATGGAGGAATGGTTACAAAATAGAAAATACATGTATCCATTCTAGAAAAGAAGTAAAAACACTAAATCTAAGCATAGATGAACCATAAAAAGGATGTATACATTATAACAATATAAAGGAATCAGATTTGATCCATGAGAAATATAAAGGACATAAGGGGTTTGCACCCATGAGCATAAATATTTGGATAAAAGTGTCATATATTTATTTATAACCATTTAAAATAGCCATATTACATCTAATAAGGTCATATCAGATTGAGTACATCAAGGAATGACACTCTAACCCTAGAAAATGACTCTACACAAAGAGCCCTAACTATATCCTTTCATGTACCTAAATATTTCTTGACTGGTCTCTCACACCATCTCTTCTCTCTCACCACTTCTATATCCTTGATTTTACACCCATATCCCCAAACACATCTCTCTACTCACACACCCTTTTTTAGATCCAAATGCATCCTTAAATAGAATTGGGATCTCTCCTCCACCGCCTCAACTTCACTCATGAGCAAGCCACATACTAGGTGGAATCATGCTCCTCCATGATTGAGTGCCTATGTTAGCTCACCAAAACCTTGATTATCCTCCACTAACCATAATGATTCCCCTCTAGAATATTCCTTTCATGGAATATTATTTCCTTGAGCTCCAAGACTCCAAGTTGTAACCTTATCCACTCATCATGCCTACTCATGTCTTCACATGTTTTCCATGTAGTACCATATCCAATGATGTGGCTAAGTCTTCAAACCCTATCCTACTCCCACACACCAACCTTCACGTGCTTCATGTTTACTCCACTCTTTTATTGTAACTCCTTGAACTACCTAAATTCCCTCCTCCTCTCTCGCATGCCATTCCTTGAGTGATTTTTCCCTTACTTTCCTTACGTGTGCTGATTCTCTACTTTGGTAGTTAGTCACTTTTATGGGCTCAACAATATGTAACACTAGATGTGTTTTCCATCCTAGGAAACAATCTGATCTTCCGCAAAGAATAAGTAATGGAAGGAAAGAATACACTTTAGCTAGAAAGAATTTCATCATTGCTAAACAAGGATCAAGAAGTCTTTATTCAAGCCCACTTCAATCTTATTCCAAGAATCCACCTCATTCTCGTGCTTGTTGAAATAAACCCCTATCAGTTCATTGACTTCATCAAATGACAAATATTCACTCTTAGCCTTCAATTTATCAACAATATTTCCCATTTTCTTGCTAAGCTCACTTAGTGTGTCCATCCTTCGTGTAAACTGGGGATATAATTCCTTCAATTTATTTCTAATTGAGACCCTTGAGCTTTCGATCACCTTAGACTTCTTCTCAACTTATGTTATGATCTTGTCCCATTCCATCCTATTACCCTTGTTATTTTCCTATAACTCCTTTAATTCCACCTCAAGGGTAGTAACCAATACACTTACAATAGTGTGCTTGTCTCCATAGTTGTCATAGACAACTTCGACCACATGAACTGTGGTTATTTTATAGAGGAAAGTAGCTCATAGTATCAATTTATGGTCTCCCAGTTTAAACTTCTCATGTTCTCTTTTTCATGCCAAAACTTCCTCCATCGACTCCAGTGCAAGTGGTTTCCTCTCCATCATGATTATGCATGTCAAGTCCTCTAGGAAGTGGAAAGCCAACTCATACTTCTGTTTAGGAGGGAAAAAATATGGGTGCTTTCAATATAATAAAGTTGGAGATAGTCTCAACTTTCTTATAGGCTTTGCAAACTCTCACATTCTATTCGCTCAACTCAAGATTTGATCGTGAAATGATCAACTCTTTCTTCTTGATCTCCTTATCTCTCTCAATTATCTCCTTATTATTTTCCTCTAATTCTTCCTCCAAGGCTCTGATTTTGTTATTCCTCTTGAATAACCTTACCTCTACCTACACCAACACCTTATTGAGCACATTACAAGAATTCTCATCCATTATTTGTTGGGCATCCATAATAGGATTCATCTCATTGGGGTTTTTTTTTCTATCAATGTATCCACATTAAATTCAAATACAAGCTCATCAACATGGGATTTGAAGGTCCATGACAAAATATTCCTCATGCACATGTACGTACTTTCACCTCTATCAAATGATGACAAAAAAAGAGTTGCTTTTTGGGCATCATGATTTGGAAATGCGTGTGTAGGACTAGTTTTGGATCACTAACATAAGTCATTATGGGTCCTTACATTCTTTGTCGAATCCTTACCATTCTTTGATCTTGTCTTTAGGAAGATGACTACTAGAATTTTTCCTTGTCTAGTCTCTCTTCCATATCTTTTAAGAATTCATTAGTGTTGTGCTCCACCTCATGCTCTACCATGTTTTGTATGATATTTTACACCTCCATTTTCATAGTGTCATCAAAATTTCCTCTGAACAAGTGTGGGATATTCTATGCATTCATATCCACCTCTTTACTTCCTTATATATCCTGGGAACCCTTCTCATACTCATTTTGCACCTCATCAGATTTTTGTACATCATAAACATGGGGATTCTCACCTTCCTTGCACTCCTCATTCTCCTCCTTAGACTCTTCACCCTTTATACTCTCCGTCTCCTCACATTCTCGAACTCTATGTCATCTTTTTCTTCTTCTTCAATGGTGTCTCCTCTATCATAGGGGACATTTCATTCTTTGGAAAATTATCCTTCATGGGGATTTCTTCCTTCAAGTGTAAGTAATTGGGTAGGCATAAAACTCCCGCACCACTACAGGTCTAAACCGTATGCACTCTTATTGCCCTGTTTGCTAGAGTTTTTGTTATACAAAATAAGCCCATGCTTGTTTTGGTTAACTTGCCTTCATTCTTCCTTCCTTTTGTTGTAGATATATTTTTGGAACTTTAAAGCACTCAAAATTTCCTAGAGATGGCTTCACTAGATGGAATTTTTCTTCCCCTTTCTAGAAAGGTAAAGAATTCCTCCTAAATCCTTGTATTTTTTGAGTTATGCTTCGGTGGAGTTTAGAGGAAAATTTGCCAAGGCGGACTCAAGGAAAACTTTTGGCACTTAGCTTTTGGCTAAAGAACTCAAAGGGAAAATTTCAGCCCAAAATCTCACAAGGAAATGAAATAACACCACGTGTCAAGGAGGAGTAGTGGGCGTCGATGGGAGAACTTCAAGTTTTTGGCTTTTGGTCAAAATGTGTTAGAGGAAAAATTAGGTCATGCCTCCCTAACCAATAAGAAGCTAACATGTGTCCACGTGGTAGTGGGAGTCGGGGCATTGGGAGGAGTTTGAAAATTTTTCCAAAGTGGTGAAGGCACAAAGGTAAAATCTTGATCTACACCTTCGTGCCACATAAGAAGGCACCACGTGTCCAAATCAGCAATAGATTGGTGGACTTGAAAGAGGATTTTGAGAAAAATTCCCAATTTCGCAAAAGGAGGAAAAAGGAAAGGTTGGGCTCATGGATCAACTAGAGGGTGCCACATGGAAGCGAGAAGTTGGACGCAGAGAATTTTGGAAAATTTTCCCAATTTGAAAAAGGAGGAAAATTTTTCAAATTTTAGCCCGCGAACCCTAATTTTGCCCTAATTTCACCTATTTTTCCCTAAATATTTAGAGGGCCATATCTTTTGATCCAGAGCTCAGATTTTCACATTTTTGGTATCATTGGAAAGCTGTTGAAATTATCCACATGATGGACTATTCAATTTTGATTTTTGGTGGGGTTTGGTGGGAGAACAACAAATGAATGTCTCTCATGGGAAAAATGTAGAACCGAACCCCAACCACCAAAACCGATCAAGTATGGTGCACGTTTCTTCTCAAAGCATGGCCAAATGCATCTGTTAGTGTAGGTTACTATTTATACTTTTATTTATTTATTACGATAACTCTTACACTTTTTTATCCCTAAACTTGTTGGGTTAGCTTCCTTAGGTGTACTAGTTGTGTGGAGTTAGCTTCTCGGTTATGTCGAGTTAGCTTACTAGTCTTTTAGAGTTAAATTAACTACCAAGTATCGCTTAGTGGGAGTTTTTCACCACTAATTTAGGTAGTAGTTGCACTTCCCTCCTCCTATATGTACAACTTTCTTATTGAATAATTAAAATTCATTCTATTATAATGTATTGAGCATTATAGATTATGATGAATTTCCATATATATATTTTTAGCTCTTTTACTTTGCAAATCTAATGTGGTGTGCTATTATCATTTGAGATCGTGGCTTGGAACAATATTATTTTCATTCATTTCATGGTATAAGAGCTATAGATGAAGTAGACATCCATCTGTAAGTTTTTCTTTGCAAGCAAGAGTTTATTCTTTCATGTATTCATATTTTGTTAGTACTTTTCTACAACATGTATTTTTATACAAAATAGAGTACGCCATTGGATTTAGAAGGTGCCAAAACCCTAGAATCAAATGTAAAATCGACCATGTTTTGAGACAGTCAAATCTAGGTGCATTCTTTTATCCATTGGATATAAGCGTGTACCTATTAGATGCATTATTTTACCCTCCCCTCTGGGTTTTGTTTTGGATTCACTCTTTTATCCACTTGGATGCAAATTTATACCCTCTAGATGCATTATTTTATCCATTGGATATAAGCGTGTACCTTCTTCGGATGCATTCTTTTACCCTCTGGGTATTTTGGTTTTGGATGTAGTCTTTTATCCACTAGACGTAGATTTGTACCCTATGGGTGCATTATTTTATCCATTAGATATAAGCGTGTACCTTCCAGATGCATTATTTTACCCTCTGGGTATTTCAGTTTTGGATGCAGTCTTTTATCCACTGGACGTAGATTTGTACCCTATGGGTGCAATTTTATCCATTGGATATAAGCGTGTACCTTCTGATGCATTCTTTTACCCTATGGGTATTTTGGTTTTGGATGTAGTATTTTATCCACTGGACACAGATCTGTACCCTATGGGTGCATTCTTTTATCCATTGTATATAAGCGTGTACCCTCTGGACACAATGATTTACCCTCTAGACATTTTAGGTTTTGGGCGCAGCTTTTATCCTTTGGTCACAAGCATGTATCATGTGGATGCACTCTTTTACCCTTTGGACATTTGGGTGTCACATGTACCTTTTAAAAAGATCAACATTAAAATATTATTTTAATAGCAAAACCTTGTAGAGATCATAACTTTTGATCCATAGCTCGGATTAAGGTGATCTTTTTTTTGAAATTGTGTATTTTTTCGAGATCTACACATTGGTGACATTTTATACACATATTTCAAATGTAAAAGGTATTATTACTCATTGTAATATTTACATGCACTTAATTATAAAGTGCCAAATTCGGGAGGGTGTTGTGATCACTTGTGGATGCATTTTCAGTTGAGTCCGACGTCCTAAAATTTTGGGTATTGCATTCTTGTATATATGGGTGTATACATTTATATCTCTCTTGTTTGTTGAGATATTTTGGATCTATATTTTTGACACTTTTTTTGGCATGTTGATAGTCTCTCTTATGGGGGAGCTATTTTAGTGGAGCCCAGTGTTAGTTTTTCAGTGTTCGAGTAGTTGATTTTGATAACTCATATAGATCTGTGGTGTCACTCTACCCATTATGTAGTATGGGAGGGTGTGGTGTTGATATTGCTTCTTCTTCGGGTTTCATGCCCTTGCCTTATTACCTTGGCTTTTTCTTGGATCGTGGAACTCCTATTTATTTGGATCTCATGTCCTTGCCTTGTTGCCTTGGTTTTTCTTGGATCATGGCACACCTATTTGTAGTAGTTGATCAAATTATGTTTGGTGTTTGTTTTTCACTTTTCAACATCACTCCATTGATAGTCTCCTTGCATGGAGCTATTCTGGTGAAGCCCAGTGTCATTTGTGTTTGAGTTATATGATCGAGCAGTGGATTTAGACCATGATGTGCACCACATTTCTTCAGCATTGTACAAGTTTTTGGAGTCGAGCTTCTGAGGATATCTTGTAGCAGGATTTTCCTCTCTACTTTGTTATTACTAGTTTTGGTTACTTTGTGGTGTCCATTTTTCCCAGTTGTTGTATGTGGGTACCTCATTAGGCCTTGTTGCCGGACCCACCTTTTTTTTCCACCCACCTAAGCTATGCTTATGGGAGGGTGTTAGTGTAGGTTATTATTTATCCTTTTATTTATTTATTAGGATAATTCTTACACTTGTGTTAGCCCCACACTTGTTGGGCTAGCTTCCTTAGGTGTACTAGTTATGTGGAGTTAGCTTCTCAGTTATGTCGAGTTAGCTTACTAGTCTTTTGGAGTTAACTTAACTACCAAAGATCGCTTAGTGGGAGTTCTTCACCACCGATTTAGGTAGTAGTTGTTGCACTTCCTCCTCCTATATGTACATCTTTCTTATTGAATAATTCAAAATCATTCTATTATAATGTATTGAGCATTATGGATTATGATGGATTTCCATATATGGTATTTTAGCTTTTCTACTTTGGAAATATAATGTGGTGTGTTATTATCATTTGAGATCATGGCTTGGAACAATATTATTTTCATTCCTTTCATGGTATCAGAGCTATAGATGAAGTAGACATCCATATGTAAGTTTTTATTTGTAAGCAAGAGTTTATTTTTTCATGTATATGGATTTTGTTAGCACTTTTCTGCAACATGCATTCTTATGTAAAACAAAGTGTGCCATAGAATTTGGAAGGTGCCAAAACCCTATAATCGATCAGAACTCAACCATGTTTTGAGACAGAGTTAAATGGTGCATTCTTTTTTATCCATTGGATATAAGTGTGTACCTTCTAGACGCATTATTTTACCCTCCTGGGGGCATTTCAATTTTGGATTCACTCTTTTATCCACTGGATGTAGCTTTATACCCTTTGGATGCATTGTTTTATCCATTGGATATAAGCATGTACCTTCTAGATGCATTATTTTACCCTCTATGTATTTTGGTTTTGGATGTAGTCTTTTATCCACTGGACGTAGATCTGTACCCTATGGTTGCATTCTTTTATCCATTGGATATAAGCGTGTACCTTCCGATGTATTCTTTTACCTTCTAGGTATTTCATTTTTGATGCGCTTTTTATCCACTCGGATGCGATCTGCACTCTATGGGTGCATTCTTTTATCCATTTGATATAAGTGTGTACCTTCTAGATGCATTCTTTTACCCTATGGGTATTTTAGTTTTGGATGCAGTATTTTATCCACTAGACACAGATCTGTACCCTCTAGGGTGCATTCTTTTATCCATTGGATATAAGCGTGTACCCTCTGGACGTAATGATTTACCCTCTAGACATTTTAGGTTTTGGGCGTAGACTTTTATCCTTTGGTCGCAAAGCTTGTATCATGTGGATGCACTCTTTTACCCTTTGAACATTTGGGTGTCACGTGTACCTTTTAAAAAGATCAACATTAAAATATTATTTTAATAAAGAAAAACCTTGTAGAGATCATAACTTTTGATCCAGTAGCTTGGATTAAGGTGATCTTCTTTTTGAAATTGTATTTTTTTTCGAGATCTACGCATTGGTGACATTTTATACACATATTTCAAATGTAAAAGGTATTGTTACTCATTGTAATATTTACATGCACTCAATTATAAAGTGTCAAATTTGGGAGGGTGTTATGATCACTTGTGGATGCATTTTCAGTTGAGCCCGATGTCCTAAAATTTTGGGTATTGCATTCTTATATCTATGGGTGTATACATTTATATCTCTCTTGTTTGTTGAGATATTTTGGATCTGTATTTTTGACACTTTTTTGGCATGTTGACAGTCTCTCTTGTGGGGGAGCTATTCTAGTGGAGCCCAATGTTAGTTTGTTAGTGTTTGAGTAGTTGATTTTGACAACTCATACAGATCTATGGTGTCACTCTACCCATTCTGCAGTATGGGAGGGTGTGGTGTTGATACTGCTTCTTCAGGTTTCATGCCCTTGCCTTGTTACCTTGGATTTTTCTTGGATCGTGGCACTCCTATTTATTTGGATCTCGTGTCCTTGCCTTGTTGCCTTGGTTTTTCTTGGATCGTGGCACACCTATTTGTAGTAGTTGATCAAATTATGTTTGGTGTTTGTTTTTCACTTTTCGACATCACTCCATTGATAGTCTCCTTGCATGGAGCTATTCTGGTGAAGCCCAATGTCAGTTGTTTTTGAGTTATATGATCGAGCAGTGGATTCAGACCATAGTGTGCACCACACTTCTTCAACATTGTACAAGTTTTTGGAGTCGAGCTTCTGAGGATATCTTATAGCAGGATTTTGCTCTCTACTTTGTTATTACTGGTTTTGGGTACCTTGCGGTGTCCATTTTTCCCAATTATTGTATGTGGGTACCTCATCAGGCCTTGTTGCCGGGACCCACCTTCTTTTCCACCCACCTAAGCTATGCTTACGGAGGGTTAGTTAGTAGGTTATTATTTATCCTTTTATTTTTTTATGAAGATAATTCTTACACTTCTGTTAACCCTACACTTGTTGGGTTAGCTTCCTTAGGTGTACTAGTTGTGTGGAGTTAGCTTCTCATTTATGTCGAGTTAGCTTAGCTAGTCTTTTTGAGTTAACTTAACTACTAGTATCGCTTAGTGGGAGTTCTTCACCACCGATTTAGGTAGTAGTTGCACTTCCTCCTCCTATATGTACATCTTTCTTATTGAATAATTAAAATTCATTCTATTATAATGTATTGAGCATTATGGATTATGATGGATTTCCATATATGGTATTTTAGCTCTTCTACTTTCCAAATCTAATGTGGTGTGCTATTATCATCTGAGATCGTGGCTTGGAACAATATTCTTTTCGTTCCTTTCATGGTATTAGAGCTATAGATGATGTAGACATCCATCTGTAAGTTTTTCTTTGCAAGCAAGAGTTTATTTTTTCATGTATTCAGATTTTGTTAGCACTTTTCTGCAGCATGCATTTTTATGCAAAACAGAGTGCGCCATTGGATTTGGAAGGTGCCAAAACCCTATAATCGACTGTAAACTCGACCATGTTTTGAGACAATCAAATATGGGTGCATTCTTTTATCCATTGGATATAAGCGTGTACCTTCCGACGCATTCTTTTGACTTTTGGTGGTATTTTGGTTTTGGATGCATTATTTTATCCATTTGGATGCAACTTTTTACCCTTTGGATACATTCTTTTATCCATTGGATATAAGCGTGTACCTTCTAGATTCATTATTTTACCCTCTAGGTATTTCATTTTGATGTAGTCTTTTATCCCTAGACGTAGATCCGCACCCTATGGGTGTATTCTTTTATCCATTGATATAAGCGTGTACCTTCCGGATGCATTCTTTTACCCTCTTGGTATTTCAATTTTGATGTCGTTTTTATCCACTGGACACGAGATCTCACGTACCCTATGGGTGCATTCTTTTATCCATTAGATATAAGCATGTACCTTCCAGATGCATTCTTTTACCCTATGGGTATTTTGGCTTTGATGCGTCTTTTATCCACTGGACGTAGATATGTACCCTAAGGGTGCAATTCTTTTATCCATTGATATAAGTGTGTACCCTACCCTCCTGACGCAATGATTTACCTCTCAGACATTTTAGGTTTTGGGCATAGGCTTTTATCCTTTGGTCACAAGCATGTATCATGTGGATGCACTCTTTTACCCTTTGGACATTTGGTATCACGTGTACCTTTTAAAAAGATCAACATTAAAATATTATTTTAATAAAGAAAACCTTATAGAGATCATAACTTTTGATCCATATCTCGGATTAAGGTGATCTTTTTTTTGAAATTGTGTATTTTTTTTAGATCTACGCATTGGTGAATTTTTTATACATATATTTCAAATATAAAAGGTACTATTAATCATTGTAATATTTACATGCACTCAATTATAAAGTGCCAAATTCAAGAGGGTGTTGTGATCACTTATGGATGCATTTTCAGTTGACCCCGACGTCCTAAAATTTTGGGTATTACATTCTTGTATATATGGGTGTATACATTTATATCTCTCTTGTTTGTTGATATATTTTGGATCTGTATTTTTGACACTTTTTTGGCATGTTGACAGTCTCTCTTATGGGGGAGCTATTCTGGTGGAACCCAATGTTAGTTTGTCAGTGTTTGAGTAGTTGATTTTGACAACTCATATAGATATGTGGTGTCACTCTACCCATTCTCGCAGGGATGGGAGGGTGTGGTGTTGATACTTTGCTTCTTCAAGTTTTCAGTGCCCTTGCTTTGTTACCTTGTCTTTTTCTTGGATCGTGGCACTCCTATTTATTTGGATCTCGTGTCCTTACCTTGTTACCTTGGTTTTTCTTGGATCGTGGCACACCTATTTTTAGTATTTGATCAAATTATGTTTGGTGTTTTTTTTTCACTTTTCAACATCACTCCATTGACAATCTCCTTGCATGGAGCTATTCTAGTGAAGCCCAATGTCAGTTGTTTTTGAGTTCTATGATCGAGCAATGGATTCAGACCATAGTGTGCACCACACTTCTTCAGCATTGTACAATTTTTTGGAGTCGAACATCCGAGGATATCTTGTAGCAGGATTTTTCTCTCTACTTTGTTATTACTGGTTTTGGGTACCTTGCGGTGTCCATTTTTCCCAGTTATTGTATGTGGGTACCTCATCAAGCCTTGTTGTTTGGGACCCACCTTCTTTTCCACCCACCTAAGCTATGCTTACGAGAGGTGTTAGTGTAGGTTATTATTTATCCTTTTATTTATTTATTAGGATAATTCTTACACTTGTGTTAGCCCTACACTTGTTGGGTTAACTTGCTTAGGTGTACTAGTTGTGTGGAGTTAGCTTCTCAGTTATGTTGAGTTAGCTTACTAGTCTTGTGGAGTTAACTTAACTACCAAAGATCGCTTAGTAGGAGTTCTTCACCACTAATTTAGGTAGTAGTTGCACTTCCCTCCTCCTATATGTACATCTTTCTTATTGAATAATTAAAATTCATTCTATTATAATGTATTGAGCATTATGGATTATGATGATTTCCATATATAGTATTTTATCTCTTTTGATTTGCAAATCTAATGTGGTGTGCTATTATCATCTGAGATCGTGGCTTGAATAATATTCTTATCATTCCTTTCAGCATCAAAAATAGATTTGTGAGGGTGAAATTGCTATTTTAATGAATCTTGTCGGTGGTTAGAGATCTAAAATCAATTTGCTCGGATTTTTACCTTTCTTTGTCCTACTTCATCGTTAACATCCATATTTGGATAATTTGTGAAGGGTTGGATGTTTTTGTTCTTGCAGACTCCCCTCTTCTCCTTGGCACATGAATTCATGGAGTTTTAGGCCTATCATTGGAATTGCATTCTATATTTTTTTCCTTTCCATTGTAATGCATCATATCAAAAGCTGGGAATGATAAAACATGCTCTGTGAATGAATTTTCAATCCTTTACCGCATTTATTGTTTCCTTCTGATCCTTCATTATATTTTGGAAATTTGTGCATGTTCTAGTGTTGCATTCTTATGATCTATGTCTATTTGTAAAAATAGAGGTCCATCACTCCTTTGGTGTATCACCATTTTTTACTTAGTTTTGTTTCCTTTTGCATCTTTTAACTCTGTGTCCTTAGAATCTAAAGGTCATTTAGGGGTGTCTTGTAGATATTCACTAATAGTTTGGGCACACCTTGTGGGACCTTAGAGGTCTTCATCTTCATTAAAAAAAAGTTGATGTGTAATTGTTGTAAGTTTATTTCTTGAAAGAGCCTTGATTTACACATCTGGTGACTCCAAAAGGATAGAATCAACTGGTTTCAGTAGTCCAAGCTTGAAGATTCATGAGAAGGATCCAAACAAGGTCAAGGACTAGAGAAGAGGGATTGTTTAACTATCTACAATTATCCCCAGAAAGAGGAGAAAGAGAAAGAAGGATTCAAAGGTCTCCATCTCCACCAAATAGAACTCTATCAACTCCTCCACCTGGTAGTTCTTTAATCCAATCAATAAGGGTTCTCAAGCTAATCGAATGGCATAACCCAATCCTTATGTCAACTTTACTGGGTAGCATCCCACTTACTCTCAAAGCACAAAACCCAGCCCAATTGTAGCATTGAATAACATCCCATACTTTACTTTGGAGAAAATCCAACCAATCCTCGGTGATCATGTCAAGGACATTACTAATGTTTGTGCAATCCATGAGATTACTTGAGATGGAGATTGCTATCAAATTGTTAACATCTTCATTCAAAGGGAAAGCTACAATGGTTCAAGGGCCTTGAGGCGACTCTATCCAAAATTAGAACTAGTTGTGCACAGCCCTCCATAACCAATTTGGAGAGAAAGGGGACAACTTGTCTCTATTGGAGAAATTGACAACTATCAAGAGAGCTCCCAATGAGCAGATAACAAACTTCAATTTCATATTTCAAAGAACATGGAATAGAATCCCATTTTCATTGATGCCAACAACTCAAGGTTCTTTCTTATACTTTCTCAAGGCTTTAAATTATGACATTTCTATGTTGATCCAATCCATGGCGGGTACAACTATACCTGCAGCTTATAACATCACCATTAGGGCTGAGAATTATTTGATCCAAGCTAGTAAACTTGCACCTAGGCCTCCTATGCCCTTATATCCAGAGTTGGGAAGCCCAAGTACTAGTCAAGCACCTACTTTAGCTCCTATTCCCACCCCTAGAAACTAGAGTTTAAATGAAACTTCTACTTCATCCTCTAGTACCTCAAATGAGCTTCAAGAAGTTATGAAACAATTACAAAATTTGGGCAATGAAGTGGTTACACTCAAGATGTAGCAAGATAAAAGTTTTAGGCCTTCTTATCAACCTCAAACTCAGCCTAATAGACAACCATATCAGCCTAATAATCCACCCAACCTAGGTGTAAATCAAAATCAAGCAAGGCCTCCTGCTAATAGACCATTTCAGCCCTATAACTCCAATGTTGCATCTACCTCTAAAGCCTTAGTGCCAGTGCAAAATAATATAGATCAATGGTATGACTAGTGTTTCCCATGTAGTGAACCTCATAACCAATCTATGTGCTTCAATGGTGCTTTGAACCAAGCTTTAATGGTGACAAAAAATGGTGTAGAGAGTGAGGCAAGTTAAGAAAAAAACCAACAATAAGGGACATCTCAACAAGATACAACTCTAAATGAGACTACAATTATGAATTGGAAGGCTGAAGATTTTTGTTGTATGAATCAAACACCTTCTCAGAGTGTAGCAGCTAACACATGGTCAAAGAAGAGGAATATTAGTGAAGGGAAGCCATTAGATCCAATTGATTCACAACCTTCCATCACTCTAGAAGGTGTTGGCAAGTGAAATGTAGTTCTAAATGTGCAAGGATAGCCCAAGCCACCTTCTAGACCAACTCAAATGCTAGTTGTTGTAGCCCATGTACAAGAAAATAATGTGTAGACTAAAGGGAAGAAAAGAGATGGTTCATCCCCATTTAACATCATTGAACAAATGAAGAAGACCAATGTGAACATATCTATGTGGGAGTCACTATCCATCCTAGGACAAAGGGATCTACTACAAGCTACCATGAAGAATTGGTCAACCTCAAATCAACTAGCTCATATGCAAGAGAAGGTACTCATAAATGCTACTCAGCCTGAGGGGAATCATAGAGGACAACAAGGTAAAAATTTGAATCCCCCTCCATTCTATGTTTCATTGATCATTGGGGATAAACTAGTACATAATTGTATGATTGATTCTGGGGCAAGTAGTTCCGTGATGCCCAAGAAAATAGTTGATCAGTTGGGCCTTCAATATGAATTCATATCCAAGGGGTGGTGCAATTAGATGGGACAATAGTAGCCACAGTTGGGGTAATTAAAGATTTGAGCATTACTTTACATATATGCCCCAATGTCACTATTTTACAAGATTTGTCAATGATAGATTTGCCACCACTCTTTACCATATGTTTGTCAAGGGATTTCACAACTAGAATTGGAGGCTACCTATCTACTAATTGGTCACACATGCTATTTAGGACAAGGTATGGATCCAAGGCCACATTCAGTTCTGAACCTATTGCAAACTTTCACATTGAGCCTCATACTCCAAGACCAATCAATGCCATTTTTTTAGCATTTGATCAAGATGACTATCCAAGCATACATGAAGCTGACACCAAAGTTGGAAGCATTCCAGATTTTAATCTTGATGAATGGGAAAGCAAGGTACATGCTTTTGATCCCTACAATGAAATAGAGGAATCTGAACTAGGAGTCTATTACATGCATGAAGAAAATCAGCCTCTTTCTAGCATCACCAAGCCAGACCATAAAGATGAAAATGAGGTATGGAAGTTGTTCTTTGATGGATCAAGAAGTAGACAAGGTGTAGGAGGATGAGCTATGCTTATTTCACCTCAAGGAATTAAGTATTATTCAACTTTTATATTTTAGTTTGCATGTTCTAACAAAACTACTAAATATGAAGTTTTGATGCATGGATTGCATTGGTCAAGGAAGAGAGGCATCAAAAACTTACAAGTCTTTAGTGATAGTGAGCTGATTTTTAATCAATTTAAAGGGCAACATGCTGCCAAGAATGACCTGCTTAAGAGTTACAAGAATAGGGTGTGGGATCTCATTGGGGACTTTAAGGGCTTTGGCATCAACTCCATCCCTAGGAAAGAGAACCAAGCTATTGATAGGCTAGCAACAGTTGGAGAAAATTTTGATGTTGTAGAGAGTATCAAAAGAGATAAAATATAGCCAAACATCCATGTGATTGTGAGGCCATTAATGCTAGACAATAATGAAAGTTGGAAAGTGTTTGAGAGTGACCAACAAATCATCAATTTCTTGCAAGAGAAAGTTGAGTTCTCAACCAAAAATTAGGAAAATTTGGAACAACAAAGATGGTGATCAATTGGTACAACCGAGAACCAACAAAATGCCAAAAGGACTTGTGACTTTAGAGTCCATCTTCAATCCTAATGATCAATTTAGGAAGGAGAAAGCAAACATCTAAGTCAAGGGAGAGGATTCAAAGCCAATCTCAGTTGGAGAAGGCAAGTCACTTCAAATTGGTAAAGTGGTAACTGAACAAGAAAGGTATGAGTTCATGCAACATTTCCAAGAGTTCCTGGATGTATTTTCTTGGAGCTATGAGGACTTGAGAGGTTTCAATCCCAAGCTAGCTCAACACACAATTGAACTAGATCCAAGTGCTAAGCCCATTAGGCAAAAATAGATATTGGTCAATCCACACATTGAGCCTCTCATGAAGAAGGAATTGAATAAGTTAATAGAGGAAAGTATCATATTCCCCATCAAGCATTCAAGTTGGGTTGTAAAATTGGTTCCAGTTAGAAAGAAGAGTGGAGAAATTAGGTTGTGTGTAGACTATAGATATTTGAACAAATCATCCCTCAAGGATCACTACCCACTTCCTTCTATGGAGCAGATTTTTCAAGTTGTTGCTTTGCTATGAGAGGTTTTCATTGTTATATGATTAATTCAGGTATAATTAGATCATGGTAAAGGAAGATGATCAATTCAAAACAACATTCATCACCAAATGGGGAACCTATACATATAGAAAAATTCCATTTTGGTTGTCTAACTCTAGAGCTACTTTCTAAAGGGAAATGGATATGGCGTTCAAGGAATTGATCAACAAAATAGTGCTGATATACCTAGATGATATTATTGTATTATCTAAAAGTGTAGCGTAACATATCTTTCATTGAAGACAATTGTTCCAAATATGTAGAAGATTTGGGGTATCCTTGAATCCTAAAAGATGCATATTCATATCTCATGAAGGCAAACTCCTAGGCCACATTGTTTCTAAATAAGGGTTAACAATTGATGCGAGAGAGGGTTGAAGAAATAAGAGCACTATTTTGTATATATCTTACCCCAGGTAGATATAGAAAAATAGAAGAATATGGAAATCAAAGAAACTCGAGACCCTAAAATTTATTGCGTTGGCGCGCAGTAAAGGGTGCACGTAAGGAGGTGCCGACACGAGAAAAGTTGCGCCCTTGCGCGAGTTAGAGCGCACAGCCAGGAGGTATTGACACATAAAAAGTTGAGCCCTTAGTGTAGGTTAGAGGTACACGTAGGAGGTGGTGACACAGAAAAATTTGTGCCCTTGGTGTAGGTTAGAGGTGCACAGTAGGAGGTGCTGACACCAAAAAATTTGCGCCCTTGGCGCAGGTAAGAGGCACACAGCAGGAGGTGCTAACACCGAAAAAGTTGTGCCCCTGGCATGTAACAAGAGTTGCTTTGACAAAATTTTCAGCACCTATGGTGCATTTAAGAGTATGTTGACATGAAAATGGATGCGCCCGGTGCACCTTCGGGAGGCACAACATTTTGAGCGCCGACACCCGAACCCAACAAAAAGCAAACCCCACGCAGAGATATTCAAATGGCCATAACTTTTCACAGGGAGCTTAGATTCATGCAAGGTTGGAATTTTCGGAAAGCTTACGAGGTCCTCTATCTAAATAAGACTAGATATATTTAATTTGGTGAGAAAAATTCTTAAAAATGAAAAATATAGTTCGCCACTTTTTAGGTTTGCTAAGTCTCTCACCTACCACCATAATGAGATGAATTAAATGCAGCCTGGAGGTGGTTGGGGTAGATTTGGAATTCCTCTCTCTTTTCTCTCTCATTATTCCTATAAATTGTAAGGAGGGGCTTCTTTCTAAAGGTTGGAAATTCTTGTTTTTCCCCTCCCTTCTTCTCTTTGGCAGGTGAATTTGTGGATTTCAAACCTCCCACCTAAAACTGTAATGTAACTTTGCCTCTTGGCATTTTGTAGTGTATTGTATCAATCTTTGGAGTAAATAATATATGTCTATGGATGATTCTCAACCCTCTCTGTGTTCATTTGCATCCTCTTGATCTTTCATTGCAAATCGATTATCTGTGCATGATCTTGCATTGCATTTTAGTGGTTTGTGTTTATTAACAAGACATATGTTCTTCATTCCTCGGTGCATCACCTTTGTAGTTTAGGTTCTATTTTATGCTTCTTCTTACCCTGTCTCCTTGGAAAGTTAGTTTAGGTTTTGAGTAAACCCTCTGCGTTTTCTACATGTGCATCCGAACAGAGGAATAGGAACCGACCTTCATCCGGAGAGTTTTTCTAATTTCGCAAGGTCCCACACTTGGGAAAAGCTCCATGTTATGCAATCACATTGAGAGTCTCAACCCATCGAGTTACAGACACTCAGGGGTGTTGTGATTTGGCATCAATAGTTTTGGCACACCCGGTGGGACCAAGAGGTCATTCCATAGGATTTGAAGGAGTTTTCAAGAAATTTTGGACAAAAAACTGCAGGTTTTATAATTTCAGATTTTTCACCTTCCAGGCTTAACTTTGAAATCAATTTTCAAAGGCTTAACTTGCTCAAAACAAGTCAAAATTTCACCAGTTGATAGATCGGGGATAATATTCAAAAGGGTATTCTTATATTTTTGAGATTTGTACTTTCAAAATTTCATGGTTTTTGGTATTTCGATTTCCTGAGTATTTCAAATCCGGCATTTTTAGTTTTCAGATTGTCATTCCAAATCAATTTCCAAACCCTAAATTCTCAAAAATATAGGTCTTTCAAAATTTTGAGTTTAAATATTGTCAGGTTTGGTGTGTAACTTGGCAGAATCTAGCATTTTTAGGCTCGTTCTCTAACACATCTGGTGACTTCGAAGGGATAGAATTCAGTGGCATAGCAGCACAGTTGCCCAAGTACATGAGAAGAATTCGAACCAGGTCTGATACTCGAGAAGAGGGTTTATTTTTCCACTTACAACTATCACCAGGCAGAGGAAGGAGAGGAAGAAGACCACAAAGATCACCTTCTCCACCTAACAGGACTTTGTCTACACCTCCACCTGGTAGACCTTTCATCCAATCAACAAGGGTTCTCAGGCCAATCAGAATGGCACAACCACCGAATCCCTTTGTCAATTTCACTGGCAGCAGCCCACTTGCCCTCAATGCACAGAATCCAGTTCCAATTGCAGCATTGAAGAACATTCCATTTTTCACTGGAGAAAATCATACCACTCCTGGTGATCATGTCAAAGACATTGCTAATGTTTGTGCAATCCATGAGATAAATGAAATGGATGTTGCTGTCAAATTACTGGCATCTTCATTCAAAGGGAGGGCATTGCAATGGTTTAGGAGCCTTGGAGTTGGTACTATCCAAAATTGGAATCAGTTATGCATAGTTCTCCATGAGCAGTTTGGAGAAAAGGGAGACAATTTGTCTCTACTAGAACAATTGACAACTATCAAGAGAGCTCCCAATGAGCAGTTGACTGACTTCAACTTCAGATTTCAAAGGTCTTGGGATAGAATTCCAGTGGCCATTAGGCCAACAGCTGAAGGTGATTTTCTATATTATCTTAAAGCTTTGAATTCTGATATTTCTATGTTAATTCAATCTATGGGAGGCACAACCTTACCTACTGCTTATAGCATTTCCATTAGGGCTGAAAATTGTCTTATTCAAGCTGGTAAGCTGGCTCCTAGGCCTCCCATGCCCTTATATCCAAACTTAAAAAACCCAAGCACTAGTCAAGCACCCACTTTGGCTCCTATTCCCACTCCTAGAAATCAAAGTTTAAATGAAAATTCTACTTCATCCTCTAGTGCTTCAAATGAAACAGTTGCAAAACCTTGGAAATGAGCTGGTGACTATCAAAAGATAACAAGCTCAAAGTGCTAGACCGTATCAGCCTCAAGCGTAGTACCAGGCTAGGCCACCATACCAACCCAATAGGCCACCAATCCAGCTGTAAATCAAAGCCAAGTAAGGCCTCCCGCCAATAGACCATTTCAACCCTATAACCCCAATGTTGCATCTACTTCTAAAGCATTAGTGCCAATGCAAAACAACATATCTCAAGACTACGATTGGTGTTTCCCATGCAATGAACCTCACAACCAATCTATGTGCTTCAATGGTGCTTTGAACCAAGCCTTGATGGTGACAACTACTGGCGTAGAGGGTGAAGTGAGTCAAGAAACAAATCAGCAACAAGGGACATCTCAGCAAAACATAGCTCCAAATGATACCGCACTTGCGAATTGGCAAGCTGAGGATTTTTGTGGCATGAATCAAACAATTTCTTAGAGTGTAGTAGCTAACACAAGATCAAAGAAGAGGAATATTGGTGAAGGGAAGTCATTGGCTCCAAGTGATCTACAACCTTCCATCACTCCACAAGGTGTTGGTAAGCAAAATACAGTTCCAAACACGCAAGGACAGCCCAAACCACCTTCTAAGCCAGCTCAAATGCTAGTTGTTGCTGCCCATGTGCAAGAAAGGAATGTACAGGGTAAAGGACAGCAAAGAGATCTTTCATCCCCATTTAGCATCATTGATCAAATGAAGAAGATGAATGTGAATATATCGATGTGGGAATCTTTATCCATCCCAGGCCAAAGAGATCTTCTACAAGCTGCCATGAAGAATTGGTCAACTTCGAACCAGCAGGCCCATATGTAAGAGAAGGTCCTCACAAATGCTACTCAGCCTGAAGGGAATCATGGAGGACAACAAGGTAAAGTTTTGAAACCCCCTCCATTCTATGTTTCATTAATCATCGGGGATAAATTAGTACACAATTGCATGATTGATTTTGGGGCAAGTAGTTCTATCATGCCCAAGCAAATAGCTGATCAGTTGGGTCTCCAATATGAAGTAATATCAAAGGGGGTAGTGCAATTGGATGGGACAGCATAGTAGCAATGGTGGGAGTGATTAAAAGTTTGAATCTTACCTTGCATGCATGCCCCAATGTTACCGTTTTGCAAGATGTGTCAGTGATAGATTTGCCACCACTATTTTCCCTATGCTTATCAAGGGATTTCATAGCTAGAATTGGAGGCTACTTATCTGCTGATTGGTCACACATGTTGTTCAGAACAAGATATGGTACTAAGGTCACAATCAGATCTGAACCAATTGCAAACTTTCATATTGAGCCTCATACTCCAAGCCAAATCAATGCCAACTGTTCAACATTTGATCAAGAAGATTATCAAAGCACAGATGAAGCTGACACCAAAGTTGGAAGCATCCCAGATTTAACTCTTGATGAATGGGAAAGCAAGGTACATGCTTTTGATCCCTACCAAGAAGTAGAAGAATCTGAGCTAGGATTCTATTGCATACATGAAGAAAACCAGCCTATTCCTAGCATCACCAAACAAAACCATAAGGATGACAATGAGGTATGGAAATTATTTTTCAATGGATCAAGGAGTAGGCAAGGTGCAGGAGGAGGAGCTATGCTTGTTTCACCTCAAGGCATCAAATATTATTCAGCTTTTCATTTCCAGTTTTCTTGTTCAAACAACATAGTTGAATATGAGGCCTTGATTCATGGACTTCATTGGGCTAGGAAAAAGGGCATAAAGAGCTTGCAGGTGTTTGGAGATAGTGAGCTAATCATCAATCAAGTCAAGGGACAACATGCTACAAAGAATGACCTGCTGAAGAACTACAAGAATAGGGTATGGGACCTCGTTGAGGATTTCAAAGCTTTCAACATCATGTCCATACCCAGGAAGAAAAATGAAGCCGCGGATAGGCTTGCAGCAGTTGGAGCAACGTTTGATGTGGTTGACAACATCAAAAGGAAAAAACACAACCACATATCCATGTGATTGTGAGGCCAATAGTTCCAGATAATAACACAAGCTGGCAGGTGTTTGAGAACGATCAACAGATCATCAATTTCTTACAAGAAGAGGCTGAATTCTCAGCTAGGAATCAGGACAGATTAGAGCAGTAGTATGGGGATCAAGTAGTGCAGCTGCAAACAAACAAGCTTCCCAAGGGTTTAGTAACATTGGAGTCTATCTTCAACCCTAACGACCAGTTCCATAAGGAAAAGGCTAACATACAGGTCAAGAGAGAAGATTCAGAGCCAATTCTAGTTGGGAAGGCAAAACACTTCAAATTGGCAAAGTGGCCACTGAGCAAGAGAAATCAGATTTCATACAACTTTGCAAAGAATTTCCAGATGTCTTCACTTGGAGCTATGAAGACTTAAGAGGTTTCAATCCGAAGTTGGCACAACATACCATAGAATTAGATCCAGATGCTAAGCCCATTAGGCAGAAGCGGAGATCACCAACCCTCACATTGAGCCTCTAATGAAGAAAGAGCTAAACAAGATAATAGAGGCAAGCATTATATTCCCGATCAAGCACTCAAGTTGGGTTGCAAACTTGGTTCTGGTCAGGAAGAAGAGTGGAGAAATCAGGTTATGTGTGGACTTCTGAGACCTCAATAGGGCATCTCTCAAAGACCATTACCCACTTCCTTCAATGGAACAAATATTGCAAGTGGTATCCGGTTTGGAGAGATTCTCTCTCTTGGATGGCTACTCAGGGTATAATAAGGTAATGGTGAAGGAATATGACCGAGTTCAAGACAACTTTCACCACCAAATAAGGAACATATGCCTATAAGAAGATGCCATTTGGCCTATCAAATGCCGGGAGCCACTTTCGAAAGGGAAATGGATATGGCATTCAAGGGGTTGATCTATAAAATAGTTCTCGATATCTTGATGACATCACCGTATTCTCCAAAAATGCGGTGGATCACCTCTTTCATCCGAGGAAGATATTTCGAGAGGTGTAGAAGATTTGGGGTATCATTAAATCCCAAAAATGCATATTCTTGGATCACGAGGAAAACTTCTAGGCCATATTGTTTCAAAGGAGGGGTTGACAATTGATCTGAAAGAGTTGAAGCAATTCGAGCATTGCCCTTACCAAGTCATAAGAAGGCTCTTCAAAGCTTCTTGGGAAGGATCAATTTTGTCCGCAGTTTTTCTAAACTTTGCGGCTCTCGTAAAGCCAATAACGATGATGTTGAAAAAGAGCATGGTATTTAAGTGGACATCAAGGCAAGGTAAGTTTTGAGGCAATAAAAGAGGTTATAACTCAAGCTCCGACTCTCGTCAATCCAAACTTCTCCAAAGGCTTCATGCTATATACCTTCAATGGTGGAGACACAATTTCTACAATCCTAGTAAAACAAAACAAAGAAGGATTAGAACAACCGAGTTTCTTTCTTGATCAAGGCTTGGAAGAATACAAAACTAGGTACTCTTTCATTAAAAATCATGTCCTTGCAGTGATCAGGAGCTTAAAGATATTCAAGCACCTAGTCTCAAACAACAAGATCCAATTGTTTGTCTCTCATGCATTAGTCAAGGACTTCTTTCTAAACAAGGATCTGAAATGAGAAATGTGTAGGATGGATAACTCGTGTCATTGAATATGACATCGAGATCAAGGTCACCAAACTAGTATGTGGGAAGGGACTATGTGAACAACTAGCTTTGAGTCAACAAGTTGAAGCAGGTGATGAAAAAGAGAATGTCTTGGTATTACAGGGTGGTCAAGAACAGGAAAATGATGATGTGCCTACTCCTTGTTGGGCTTAGAATATGATACACTTCCTACAGAGGCCTATGCCCTCTAGAATTAAGCAAAGCAAAGAGGAGATACTTGATTACAAGCCATTCCATATGTGCTTGTTGATGGTGTTTTTTTTTAAAAGACATCAATGGAGTTCTATTGAGGTGCATTAGGGACAGTCAAATCGAGAGGGTGTTACAAGAATTTCATGATGGAGATTTTAGAGGACATTTCACCTCACGAGTAACAGACTCTCAAGATAATGAAGGCGGTATTATTGGCCGATGGTCTTCGATGGCTGATCACATACATGGATAAGAAAGTGCAAGAAATTAGCACTCTTCACGGGGAAAAGAAAGACTAGTAGCACTTCCATTGCACCCAATTTTGGTTGACCAACCCTTTATGCAATGGGGATTGGACTTATTTGGGTCATAAATCCAAAATCAAGCCAAGGCCACCAAGTGGATTCTCACGACAACAGACTATTTCACCAAGTGGACCGAAGTGGTAGTGCTCAAAGAAGCAAATGAGTCTAACATACTAGACTTTTATGAAGGGATAGTGACCAAGTTCGGTGTGCGGCCACTATCATATCAGACAATGCATTGGCATTCATAGGTTCCAAGGTTACAAGAATGGGCTGTCAAGAATGGAATTTATTTGAGTACCTCTTCAAATTATTACCCACGAGGGTAATGGACAGTAGAGTCCACGAACAAGAATTTGCTAAGAATCATCAGAAGGACTCTGGATGAAAACCAAAGGACATGGCATACCAAGATAAAATCAGCATTATGGGCTGACAGGATAACACCAAAGAGATCTACAGGTAATTCTCCCTACAAGTTGGTCTATGGGAAAGAGGCGTGTGCCTATATCATTAGAATTGCCGTATTGGAGCTCATGAAGCGCATTGGAGTTATCTCGTTCGAACCAATGGAGGCCGGGTATGTAGAGTTGATGGAATTAGAAGAAATAGAGAACATGCGATTCGAGATGATTGAAAAGATCGAGCCTTAGTAAAAATATGGTTTGATAAGAAAGCAAGAGCAAGGACCTTCCAGGAAGGGGACCTAGTTCTAAAATGGGATGCAGATCGGGAAAAACTAGGAAGGCATTCCAAGTTTGATGCCATTTGGAGTGGCCCCTACATGGTCATGGAATGTAAGAATAGCAATTCCTTCCAATTATCTACATTGGATGGAGAAGAACTCCCGATTCCTAGTTAACGAAATCTATCTTAAACATTGCTACTAAAAGGAAAAGGTTTACCCTTGTAAATATTAGCCTAGATTTCAAATTCCTCTAAGTGTGTATGCACATTGTCTTGTTGTAGTTAGGTTTTAATTTCCCTAAGTGCTTTGGCACAGGTTTTGTTGCTCTCAAGTTGAATTTCTACAGTTCAAAGCATGCTCTTGGGAAGGAGTTGTGGTATTAGGCTCGGGATCAGATATCAGGTTGGTTTCAAGTTATTGCTTATGACTCCATGCCCAATGGATTGCTAAAAATCCAATAATCTTCTACCTAGCAGGTAGGTGATCCCGTTGAGTCACCAAATTGTTGTATATATCTTCCCCCGGGTAGATATAGACAAAGAAAGAATATGGAAATCAAAGAAACTCAGACCCCAAAATTTATTTACCGGGCGTAGGTAAAGGGTACACATAAGGAGATGCGACACACAAAAAAGTTGCCATGCCGTTGGCATAGGTTAGAGGCGCATAGTAGGAGGTGTGACGACACAGAAAAAAATTTGTGCCCTCAAGCAGGGTTAGAGGCGCACAACAGAGGAGGTCGACACGAAAAAGTTTCGCCCGCGCGCGGTTAGAGGCACACAGCAGGAGGTACTGACAAAGAAAAAGTTGCAACCTTGGTGCAGGTTAGAGGTGCACAACAGGAGGTGCTGACATAGAAAAAGTTGTGCCCTTGCACAGGTTAGAGGCGCACAACAGGAGGTGTTGACATAGAAAAAGTTGCGCCCTTGGCGCAGGTTAGAGGTGCACATGGCAGGAGGTGCTGACAAAGAAAAAGTTACGCCCTTTGCATAGGTTAGAGGTGCATAGTAGGAGGTGTTGACACAAAAAAATTTGCACCCTTGGCGTAGGTTAGAGGCGCACAGCAGGAGGTGCTGACACAGAAAAAGTTGCGCCCTTGGCGCAGGTTAGAGGCGCACAGCAGGAGGTGCTGACACAGAAAAAGTTGCGCCCCTGGCACAGAAAAGGAGTTATTGACACCAAATTTTTAGTGCCTATGGTGCATTTAAGAGTATGTTGACATGAAAATGGATGCGCCCTGGCGCACCTTCGAGAGCACAACATTTTGAGCGCCGACACCGAACCCAACAAAAGCAAACCCGATGCGAGATATTCAAATGGCCATAACTTTTCACAAGGATCTCGGATTCACGCAAGGTTGGACTTTTCGGAAACCTTACAAGGTCCTCTATCTAACTATGACTAGATATATTTAATTGGGTGAGAAAAAAATTCTTAAAAATGAAAAATATAGTTCGACACTTTTTGGGTTTCTAAGTCTCTCACCTACCACCATAATGAGATGAATTAAATGCAACCTGGAGGTGGTTGGGTAGATTTGGAATTCCTCTCTCTTTTCTGTCTCATTCTTCCTATAAATTGTAAGGAGGGGATTTTTTCTAAAGGTTGGACATTCTTGTTTTTCCCCTCCCTTCTTCTCTTTGGTAGGTGAATTTGTGGAGTTCAAACCTCCCACCTAAAACTATAATGCAACTTTGCCTCTTGGCATTTTGTAGTGTATTGTATCAATCTTTGGAGAAAATAATATATGTCTCTGGATGATTCTCAACCCTCTCTATGTTCATTTCCATCCTCTTGATCTTTCATTGCAAATCAGTTATCTGTGCATGATCTTGCATTGCATTTTAGTGGTTTGTGTTTATTAACAAGACATATGTTCTTCATTCCTGGTGCATCTCCTTTGTAGTTTAGGTTTTATTTTATGCATCTTCTTACCCTATCTCCTTGGAAAGTTATTTTAGGTGTTGAGTAAACCCTCTACATTTTTTACGTGTGCATCTGAACAGAGGAATAGGAACCAACCTTCATCTGGAGATTTTTCCGATTTCACAAGGTCACACACTTGGGAAAAGCTCCATGTTATGCAATCACACCGAGTATCAACCCATCAAGTTGTAGTTACTCAGGTGGTGTTGTGATTCATCATCAACAACTACCATTTCCAAGACATAAGAAGGGTCTTCAAATTTTCTTGGGAAGAATCAACTTTGTTTGAAGGTTCAGGTTCACAGTGAAAAGCTGTTCTAAACTTCATCATCCAACTACCATTTCAAGACATAAGAAGGGTCTTCAATTTTCTTGGGAAGAATCAACTTTGTTTGAAGGTTTGTTCTAAACTTTACGTTTTCAAGCCAATAACTATGATGTTGAAAAGTGTGGCATTCAAATGGACAAATTGAAGGTAAAGAAATTTTTGAGGCAATCAAAGAAGCTATCTCATGGGCTCCAAATCTCATTAACCCAAATTTCTCCAAAGGTTTCATCCATTATGCATTTAGCGGTGATGATACAATTTCTACAATTTTAGTACATCGAATGAAGAAAATGCAGAGCAGCCAATTGCCTTCTTTAGCCAAAGCTTGGAGGACTATGAAGTAAGGTATTCCTTCATTGAGAAGCATGTTCTTCCAGTGATTAGGAGCCTGAAGAAAATTAAGCATCTATATTCAAACAATAAGGTTCAACTACTAGTTTGGTTTCCCATGTGGGAGTTAAAGACTTCCTCCTCAAAAAAGATCTAAATGAAAAATGTACAGGGTGGATTACTCATGTCATGGAGTATGAAATTGAGATCAAATTCACCAAGCTGGTCCAAGGAAAGGTATTGTGTGAGAAATTGGCCTTGAGTCAACCAATTGAAGCAAGCAAAGAGAAATTTTTGTTTTGGTGTTGAAAGACAACCAAGAACAAAGAGATGTTCAAGAAGAAAATGGTGGTGTGCTCACTCGTTGCTGGACCCAAAACATAATGCACTTATTAAAAACAAGCCTATGCCCTCTAGATATGAACAAATCCAAAAGAAGACACTTCCGATTGCAGGCTATTCCATATGTACTTGTTGATGGTGTTTTGTTCAAAAAGGATATTAATGGAGTGTTCTTTGAGATGCATTGGGACAAATCAGATTGAGAAAATGTTAGAATAATCCAATGATGGATCAGTCAGGGTCATTTTTCTCCTAGAGTGACAACTCTCAAGATCATGAAGGCTGGTTATTATTGGCCTAAAGTGTTTAGTGATTATTATGCATGGATCAAGAGGTGCAAGAATTGTGCATTCTTCAGAGGAAAAGAGAGGTTAGAAACACTTCCATTACACCCAATCTCAGTTGACTAGCCATTCATACAATTAGGTTTGGACTTCATTGAGTCATTAATCCAAACTCAAGCCAAGGGCACAAATGGATTCTAACAGCAACATACTACTTCACCAAATGGATTGAGGTAGTGGCACTCAAAGAGGAAAATGAATCTAGCATTCTAGACTTATATGAGGGGATAACAACCAGATTTGGTATACCTACCACTATAATATCATATAATGCATTGGCATTCATAGGATCAAAGGTAACTGAATGGGCTGTTAGAAATGGGATCTATTTGAGCACTTCATCAAATTATTACCCTCAAGGTAATGGCCAAGCTGAGTCCACAAACAAGAATCTATTAAGGATCATCAAGAGGAATCTTGATGAAAATCAAAGGACTTGGCACACTAAGCTCAAATCAGCTCTATGGGCTGATAGGATAACTCCCAAGAGATCCATAGGTAACTCTCCATTTAGACTTGTTTATGGGAAGGAGGCAATCTTGTCTATATCACTTGAGTTGCCAACATTAGAACTCATGAAGCAATTGGAATTGTTGGAGTTTGAGCCCTTGGAGATTAGATATGTAGAATTGATGGAACTCTAAGAAATTAGAGGGTATGTAGCTAAAAAAAATGGAAAAGGACCAAACTTTGATCAAGAGAAGCTTTGATAGGAAAGCTAAGGCTAGAACTTTTCAAGTTGGAGATTTAGTGTTGAAATGGAATGCAGACCGAGAAAAGCCAGGAAGGAATTCAAAATTTGATGCCATTTGGAGTGGCCTCTACATGGTCACAAAATGAAAAAACAACAATGCCTTCGAATTGTCTACATTGGATGGTGAGGAACTACAGATTCCGGTTAATAGAATCCATCTAAAGCATTGCTACTAGAAGGGAAACTTCTCACCTTGTACATAGTAGCTTAGATTCTTATTTCATTCCTCCAGTGCTTATGCACATTGTTTTGTTGTAGCTTAGATTTAATTTTCCCTAACTACTTTGGCATAGGTTTTGTTTCCCCAAGGATGCATATTTTGCAGGTCATGTTCCAAGTCAAAGTAATTTTCTACTCTCACAATCTTCATCTTAGATATTTTCTAATGAATTGAGAGTCAAAATAATTTAATTTCATGACTCCATTTCCTAATTGATTGCTTCAGGAAGATGGTCACTTCATCATGTAGGAAGATGACCCCTCTAAGTTGCCAAAACTGTTATCCAAAATAAGCCCATGCTTGTTTTGGTTAACTTGCCTTCATTCTTCCTTCCTTTTCTTGTAGACAGATTTGTGTAACTTTAAATCACTCAAAAGTTCCTAGAGATGGCTTCATAATATAGGATTTTTCTTCTCCTTTCCAGAAAGGTAAAGAAGTTCTCCTAACTCCTTGTATTTTTTGAGTTATGGCTCAACAGAGTTTGGAGGGAAAATTTGCCAAGGCGGACCCGCAGGAAATTTTTAGCACTTAGCCTTTTGGCTAAAGAACTCAAAGGGAAAATTTTGGCTTGAAATCCTACAAGGAAATGAAATGATGCCACGTGTCAAGGTGGAGAAGTGGGTGAAGGTAGGAGAATTTCAAGTTTTTGGCTTTTGGTCAAAATGTGTCAGAGGAAAAATTAGGTCGTGCCTCCCTAACCCATCAGAAGTCGACACGTTTCCATGTGGCAGCAAGAGTTGGGGCATCAGGAGGAGTTTGGAAATTTTTCCAAATTGGTGAAGGCACAAAGGTAAAAACTTGAACTGCACCTCTATGCCACATCAGAAGGTGCCACGTGTCGACATCAGCAGTGGAGTGGCGGACCAACAGAGGATTTTGGGAAAATTTCCCAATTTCGCAAAAGGAGGAAAAAGGAAAGGTTAGGCCCTCGGATCAACAAGAGGTCACCACATGGCAGCGAGAGTGGGGCACGGAGAATTTTGGGAAATTTTTTGAATTTTAAAAAGGAGGGAAAAAGTTCAAATTTCAGCCTGCGAACCCTAATTTTGCCCTAATTTCACCTGTTTTTCCCTAAATCTTCAAAGGGCCATATCTTTTGATCCAGAGCTTGGATTTTCACATTTTTGGTATCATTGGAAAGATGTTGAAATTATCCACATGATAAAATAATCATTTTTATTTTTGGTGGGGTTTGGTGGGAGAAAAATGAAGAAATGTCTTTGCACGGGAAAAAATGTAGAATCGACCCCATCCACCAAAATTGATGAAGTATGGTGCTCATTTCTTCTCCAGCATGGCCAAATGCATCAAAAATGGATTTTTGAGGGTTCCCTTGTTTTTTTAATGAATATTATCAGTGGTTGGAGATCTAAAATCAATTTTCCCATTTTTTTACCTTTTTTTGTTCTGCTTCATCATTAAAAGCCAGATTTGACTCATTTGTAAAGGGTTGGACGTTTTTGTTCTTGTAGACTCCCCTCTTCTCCTTGGCACATGAATTCATGGAATTTTAGGCCTCTCATTATAACTCGCAATCTATTTTTACCCCCTTTCCATTGTAATTCATCATATCAAAAGCTAGGAATGATAAAGCATGCTCTGTGAATGAATTTTCAATGCTTTCTTGCATTTATTGTTTCCTTCTAGTCCTTCATTACATTTTGGTAATTTTTGCATGTTCTAGTGTTGCATTCTTATGATCTGTGTCTATTTGGAAAAATAGAGGTCCATCACTCCTTTGGTGTATCACCATTTTTACTTAGTTTTGTTTCCTTTTACATCTTTTAACTCTGTCTCCTTGGAATCTAGAGTAGGATTTAGCATTGAACCTCTACAAAATTCATGCATACACCTAAACAAAGGGGTAAGAACCAGCTTTCTCTGGATATTTTTCTCACCTTGCAAGGTCCCATACCTTGGAGAAAACTCAATGTTATGCAATCACACTAAATGAACCAATTCTGGACTGCATATTTGAAGGTCATTCAGGGGGTGCTATAGATTTGCACTAACAGCTTCCTCTCTTTCTCTCTTTACGGGCCTTAGTATATGTATGTCATGACGCAGACATACTTACCCAAATTTTATGTGCAGCACATGGTGCTCGGATCTACCTCACTTAGATCAAATCTAAGTTTCTTGGCCTCCTTGAATCTATTAACTACTCTTTGAAAAGACTGCGCTATGTAGGAAAAGGGTAGTTTACACCATGGGTTCTTAATGCCATCTGTGAATGTGAATATTCCAATGCAAAAATGTTGGTACACTATAAATTCAACCTCATCCTTCACCAAGGTGGCAATTGTTAAGGAATTCTCCACTCTTCCCCAAATTCATCGCACATTCACTTGTACCACTTCTCCAAGCATGTCTTATATGCAATAGTCATTTTATCACAAGTGTATGCTTCAAACCTCTTAACGGGGGGAAGGTTTTTCATCGGGTACTCCTAGATGTAGCTATTCACCCATCAGAACTCCAATATATGAAAATAAAATAGTAAGAAGGATGTTACCATACATGATTTTATCCCTATCATGCATGACATCTATGATATCCTCCACAATGAAGGCTGAGAGGTTATAGATCATTCCCTCTAAAATCTTCTTGCAAATATTCAACCATCTCTTGTTCACTTGTGTCCATCATTCTTGTCCATTTAACTTGGTGAGTAGGTGCATGGCCATCTTCATGGTTGGGTTGGTGATCTTGGTGATATCAAAATAGTGTGAGCCCTTCTTATATTCATATGTTTGCATGGTTGTTTCCTTGACAATGTCCTTATCACCCAAGTCATCCTCCAATGATTCTCTCGTATAGATAATAAGTCTAGTGTATTTGGAGATCAAATAAGTAGTTAAGCAAATTCTCCTCCCTGCTGAAGTAAAAATAATCTTCATTCATGCACGAAATCAACCACTAGTATAACCTTTCGGGTTTTCCAAAATATGGAAACTCATAGAGTTGCAAAAGTCAACCTTCTCCAATGTGGTCTTCATAGAGTCATCATACACATGTTTTTCATCTTGTGTCCTTTCTCCTAGGGTGAACTAGCTCCAATGCCATCTCTTTCTCAATGGTGCTCATCCTATGGTTATAATCACTTATAGCCATCTTTTCATACATGAGACACCCAATCCATCCCAAATAGAATGCCATCTGGGTACTATCTCTCGTATAACTCCTCATTAAAACTTTGTTGATACGATTGGGTTTTCCTTTCCCTTTCCCTTCTTCTTTGGTGAAGTGTTTGATCCTTTCCTTGGTGCCATTTTTCTCATCAAGCCTTGTAATTATTCCTTGTGTCTTGCTTTAACACTTCTTAATCCCTCGAATCCACTCCTCTATGAAATTTCTTCAAAACCCATGCCCTAGCTCTACAAAACCTAACCTGGAAAAATATTCTTCCACAAGAAAAAGTAAAAACTCATGAGAATCCACCAAAAAATATCCTCCGCGCATGCACTCATGTACTCCATTCCACTCTGGTTCAAAAATCTATCAAATTATCTACTTCACATACAACTCTTCTCAAAATTCTTCTCTTCAAGGATGCCCTAGTTCACAAGAGCTCTTCAATAAACAAATGCAAGGTAAAAATAATAACTTACCCTAACCTTCTATTTATAGATTTTTATTTTTTTCCCACATTAACTCCCATGCCACCTACCACTATAAATCACATTAAAGTCAATTTTTCCAACGCTATCCTCCCACATGTTTTTCTAGCACTTTTCCTTCACACATGAACTTGCACTAAACTCCCACAACCTTCGACATGTAAAAATTACATCGACCACAAAACCTTATGTGCACTCATATAGCACCAAAGTCAATCTTCCTCTATGTCTTAAGCCTAGTTCTTGTCACCACCTACCTCATGTTGCTCTGCACTTTTATCATTGTACGTGGTTTTTATAAAGATTTTGACACCAATCTCCACCCATAATCACTTTTACTATGCATGCTCCTCTGAACCCACATGTTTTTTTTTATTTTCTCATTTAGGCCACCAATCAACATCACTCCCAACACTTTCTTCTTACCACACTATTCACTAAAACTCTTCTTTACACTCTCCACCCCACACTAAATAGATGTGTGGTCCTCTGTGCATAAAAACCCCTTTAGATAGTAATTGGATACCGATGCGTAAACACACCCACAATAAATGAAACTAAAATAAAAAGCATAACAACAATGATGAAAGGAAACACATATAAAGAAAATGCATTAAGGGAAATCCTAAGCTAAATGGCAATACTACCTTATTTACAAACACATTGAAGACTTATTTATAGTAGGGCTTCAACCTACTCCCATTGAAATAACTAGGAAACATTGTTCCATCCAACTTGTAACTTGCAAGTGCCCTAAATCAAGTATATGGGATATAACATATGGTCCCAACCAATGTACTTTAAGTTTTCCAGATGGCATGTAGAAAATTTGAATCATATAGAAGAACCATCTACCCAACCTCAAACTTCTTGTTTTTAATATGATGATCATGTCATGCCTTTTTTCATGCTTTCTCCATCTTCTAACTCCATCTAGAAATGGCTCACCTCTCATCCAACTCCATAAGTTTTATCAATGCACTCCTCTAATGATTTCTCATCATCCAATCCTCCTGCATGCATAATACGTAGGGATGGTAACATGAATTCCACAGGAAGAACCACCTTTGTGCCAAATACCAATTGAAAAGGAGTGGCTTTGTTCAATATTTTATAAGTTGTGTGATATGCCCATAGTACTGTAGAGACTTTATCATCCCAGTCCCTTCTTCTAACATCATAAATCTTAGTCAATGTGTGGCTTAAAATCTTGTTAAAGGCCTCAATAGTTCCATTAGCTAAGAGGGTGATAGGGCGTGTAGTTTTGTGATGCACCACCATAAACTTTGTTAATAAGATTCTAATTATCTCATTCAAAAAATGAGTACCCCTATCACTTGTTAAACTCAACGGGCATCCATATCTGATAATTATATTCTCCCATAGAAACCTAGTTGTTATATAGCCATAGTCAATCCTTCATGTAGGTACCACTTCCCCCACCTTGTAAGATAGTCTATACAAGTGATAATATAGCATGTGAAATTGTCTACGTGTGTGGTGTGGGAAATAGGTCCCACAAATTCAATTTCCCATTTTTCAAATGGTTCTACACTAATGAATAGGTCTTAATGACATTTCATCTCTTTTCCCTAAGCTTACCAAGGCATTGGAAATGGTCACAAGCCTTGCAATACTCTATAAAATCCTTATAAATTGTCTCCCACCAAAGACCTTCCAATAGGATCTTGTGCACGATCACATTCCTTGCATAGTGACCTCCTGCAATGCCACCATGAGCTTCCTCCATGATTGTAGTATGTTCATGTTCCAATATGCACACTAGTGTAAAACCTCATCTAGCCTAGCTTATATAGGTCTCCACTAATCAACATATAGGGTGTGTCATGTATAGCCAACTTTTTTTTTCTCCAAGGCCTTCATTCCTTTAGGTACCACACCCATTCATAAGAAAAAAAAAAATATCCTCCAAATCGAGGGTGTGCACATTGTAATCTGAATAACGATGTGCATCTAGAAATTGTGTCCTCAATGCTTTACACATCCTCACCTGAGTTAATCCATGATAGATGGTTAGGTCCTAAATTTATTTTCCTAGTTTTACCATGACCAAAAAGTCAAACTCCTAAAATAACAAGATCCACTAGCATATGTGCCCTTACAAAAACAGTTTGTTCACCAAGTACTTGAGTGCCATATGATCCATGTAAAAGATAAACAAAGTAGCCAATAAGTATTTCTAAACTTGTGTAGTGCATAAATCATAGATAACTGCTTCGCACTCCATCATTGTGTAATTCTACTTAGTTGGAGTTAATTTTCTACTTGTAAAACACAAAGGGTGATCAACAATCCCTTCTCCAGGTTGTGCTAGAACTGCTCCAATTTTCATACCTAACACATCCACATGCACATGAAAGGGCTTATCCCAAGAGGGAAAGTAAAAATGGGCATAGTAGTAAGTTTCTCCTTCAATGTGTCAAAATCCACTTGTTGCCATTCACCCCCTAATGATAAATTTACTCTTATGTTTCAACAACTCTTCTAATGGCATGGAGATCTTGGCATAGCCTTTGATGAATTTTCTATAGTAACCCATATATGCCTAAGAATCTACACACTGCACACTTTGATGGTAGGAATCCTCCAACCTAAAATAACAATAACTTTGGCAGGATCTACCAATAAGCCTTCCTTGCAAATAATGTGACCTAGTAATGTGCCAAAAGGAGTAACAAAGACACATTTCTTAATGTTTAGAGAGATACTTAACTTCCTGCACCTCTCAAACATCAATCTCAAATTGTCATAGTGATCCCTTACTAACCCATATATTGTCCAATCATCCAGTAAACTTGTAGAAATTTATGGATGAAGTCTTGAAATGCTTGCACCACGATGCATGAAAATATAAAAGGCACATTCTTAAGCCAAAGGGCATAACCGTATAAGAAAAATTCCCCATTCAATGGTGAATGTAGTCTTTTCCTGGTCTTCTTTCACAATCCTTACCTAGTGATAACCTGAGAATCCATCTATAAAAGAATAGATTTCCCACCTTGTTACACACCTTCCAAGATCTCTTTAGTAAATGGGGTTGGGAAAGGATCTATGACACATGTAACATTCAAATCTCTATAGTCTACACATATCCTTATCCTCCCATCCTTCTTGATACTAATCACCATTGGGCTCACCCATTCATATTCCTCAATTGCCTCAATGATTCCAGATTCTATCATCTTATCAATTTCCTCCTTAACCTTTACGTGTAAATTTGGGTTCATCTTGTAGGGCCTCTTTCTGACTGGGTGCACCTTCTTTTAACTTAATCTGAATTTCCCCTAATGAGTGATGAACTCCCTTCAATTCATGGTACCCATGGGAAACAAGTCTTGGAATTCACACAACAACTCAACTATTTTTGAAACCTCCTGGTCCATCCAGTAATCTCCAATGATAACTTCTTTTGCAGCTTTGCTTCTATACCAATGTTAACTTTATTTATTTTCAAGGGCTCATGGTAGGTGTGCTTTTCTCATCTTCTTTTTCCAATACTTCACATACCTTCTATATGAGAAACATCCAAATTTTCCTCCTCATCATCTATTAGGTATACCAACTTACCCTTTTCTTTTTCTAGGAAGGCACTCAAGTTGTAATTCTTCTGCCTCTTCTTCCATGAAGCATGCCCCCAACTCAGGTTCCCTAACAAATCCAGATTTGGTCCTCAGCCATGACACTATCCCCCAAGGTAAGGTGCTTGACTACCTACAACACCTCATTCACCGATGGCTTAAAACTTAGATACTCAAAAGTTTGAATAATATCCATCATCTCTCTTTCCAATTTCCCATCTGACGACATAGCTCCAAATGGATATACCATGTGCATGCACAACCCTACAAGGTGGAATAGAACTTATGCACCCATAGTGAAGGAGGAAAGGCTTCCGAGCCTACCATCTAGGTTCTCTCACACTCCTGGATGTGGAATGAGGTGGACTCCTTCCCATGATAGTTACATATTTTAGATGGTGCATTACTTTAGAGAAACCTAATAGAGAGCATGATTCTCACTTCACACCACTCTAGAAGGTTGTCCTAATGGGTCACCCACCAATGTGCTAATTGTTGTCCCATGCAAGGTATAAGTAAGCATATTCCTCCTTTCTACTTGACATGTCCACTAGACTTCCATCACATGTAGAAAGACATCAGGGTTTCCTTCCCCAAGTGTAACTTGGTAACTACCTTCCTCCCAGTACCTAATTGAGTATGCTCACTGATCACTCTCTAGTCTCAGTATCCTTCACTTGTCTTCCAACCAACTAGATCATAAGTCCCATGCACTCCCAATTGTCACATGCAATGCTAGTCATATCACTCATGGACTGAGCATCTTCCCATTGAATGACTCCTTCTCTCAATGGATGAATAACTTTGGGGTCCCTGATGGTGTGTACACATATATTTTCTAGATCCTCTTCTCCTAAGGGTTCCACATAGGGTGCATACCTCCCATCTGTTAGTGGAATAATGACACACTCCTTTTTGTTCTCAAAGCTAATGTACCCCTTGTTGAAGCAAAATCAACGTTATTCATGTAACACTAGGGGCATCCAAGTAATGCTGGGAAATTTTCTACCTCAACAAGTTCTAGAACCTCAAAATCCCCAGTAAAATTTTCCCCTTGAATGGTTATGGATGCATCCTTCAAAACCCCAATGGGCATAGCCTTTGTCCTATTTTCCATATACAACACATTTGAAGATGGCTGCAATGGAGGCCTCCCCATCTAATTCCATGCATCTAGGGTAAGGACATTGACCTCTATGCCTATGTCAATCAAGTATGTTTCTTAAAATCCATCCATCAACCACCACGTGTTTAGTGTGATTTCCTTATCATAATCAATACTATGAGGAGGTAGATTAACATGTAAGACTTGTCTCTCACACTCACCTCTAATGCATGGTACTTTTTCTCTTATCCATTCTCCCAATAGAGGAATAATATTCTCCTGGAACATTCAACATACTTCCCTAACCTCATCCATGTCCTTCTAGGGGACCTCAATACTCTTCTTCTGCTCCAACTTCTATGATTTCTCCTTTAGACATTGAATCTCCCTTACAGGATTCTAATCACCTCCATGGTTTCTTGGTAAACCTCCTTTTGATGGCTTGGATCAGGATACTTTCCATGTAATACTTCCTCTCATGTAATGAGGGGCCTTTTCTTTGGTTCTTCCCAGGCACACGCGTGACTTTCACCCATGTAGTTACTAAGACAGGTTCTAACTCAGGGTTATGTGCCACCCTAGGCATCCATAATGGATCAGCCCACTTCACACTAACCATTCCTATGCCCTTGTCCTTCTTTTGGTTCTAGCTCATGTGTTCATACAGACTCTCGGGAACTCTTCATACTTATGCTTCTTTCCACACCAGAGCATTGTAGAAAATCTAGACACTCACGCTTGTAGTGTTTAGTAGATCCACAATTGTAACAAGTTCCATGGGGAAATTCACTTCTTCCTCCCCCATGACTACTATGACCTCTGAATCCTCCATGAAAAATCCTCTTCCTCAACCTCCTCCATCTGTGTGCCCTTCATATTGATGACCTTCATTCTTAGAACTACTCCCAATGCTAGTCTGGTGCACCCTAGTATCAATAACATCATGAATTTGGTCTATCAGTTCGGTAATCCTTCATGTCATGAGTAGTGGACGTACAAATTTTACAATAAGAGGTCACATTCTTACAGATCATGTGTTGTAAACAATGGCATCTACTTGGATCATGATCTCCGTGATAGATTTCACAATCTATTGACATAACACACACCAAATTTTGAGGGAAACTATCCTTTGTGTGTCCTTCTATCTCACAATCCATGCACCAAATTCCACTACAAGTCTCATGAGATGAGTTCACAGATAATTTTTCAAGTTATTTTTCCATGGCAATGATCTTGTGCTTCTAAAAATGGGCTTACTCTAGTGTCAATGCTTAACACTTTTGATGGCTTCAACATGAGAAAAGTAGCTCCATCTAGGCCTCACACGGATCCATGAAAGTCTTATGGGAAAGTGCTCATCTAAAAGGTGTTATCAATCCTCCAACAAACCATTGAGCATGTTGTGAGGGATGGATATCATAAGACAACTTTGACATAAGAGTCTTAAAGTGCATCATACTCCCACACTTTTCTCCATACCTTGTTGAATTTCCTTGAGCGTGTTGATGCTCTTTTTCTCAAACTTGGGAATATGAAATTCTACACAAAAAGGCATCATGCAATGTAGTATAATCCACTTCCATTTGATGGGGGTCATACTTATGGTACCAACTATGTGTGCGCCATTTGCAATGTAGTTGCAAACTAACTTTCCTTCCGCTCCGGGGAAGTGATACCCTTAGCGCGCCATAGTAATTCACATTTTGTACATGCTCTATAACATCCTCAACACCCTTGTAATCAGGAAAATGAAGAGACATCTCATAAAACACCTATGTTGATGGTGTTGTGGCCCTTTTCCACCAGATCCAGACCTTGATTCCTCCTGTGTTTCCTCCACCACCAGATCCACTAGATCCACTAGCTCCTATTCCTCCAGATCCACCAGATCCTCCTCCCATATAGGTAAAGGTCTCGAATAGTTCTAATCTAAACCCACCATTTTGCTAAACTACATACCAACATTTTGTGATGTTGAACCACTTCTAGATGTGATACCCAAACTCTGTGTACCCACACCTTTCCCAAATGATGTGCTCAGATAGGATGCCTCCAAACACAGGAAATGTTTATGTGCTACCATAGATGAACTAAATGAAAAATTATATCTACTAGGTGTTTCTCACTACCAATACTAATACCAAATAGGTTAACAACTCTTATCTCATGAATTGGAAAACTAAGCACCAGGGTTTGGTCACCAGGTGGGCTAAGATGTGTGCCTATGACTCTCCTCCTTTCTCCATATGACAAGATCTCACACAAAAGTCCGAGGGGTTTCTCTCCTACGCTTTCCAAGATGGGGTAGCATAGATCTTCTCAGGTTCCACATTCTCCACACAACCTCAAATCCTTCCCATAACGTCTACCTCCATAATGTCCATCACTCCTAACTTCGTGTTGTCTCACCAACTCCCTTTCTCACTGCTTCATTATACTTGAGCCACCTCTCCTCTCTCTCCATTTCCACAAGGTCTTCCATCTCTTACCACACCAACTTCCATACCCCGTGCCTAGTGGGAAGTTATCCAACCATAGGAAATGCCTCCATACTCAGAGTGATGATCAAGATCTTAATGGTAATGGTATATATCACATAAGAACAATCCTCTTGGCTCCCTCAAGAACTCAAACTCAGAAATCTCTGGGAAAGAATACGTAAAAACTACGTATTCCAATGTATAACTAGTTAACACTCCACTCCACCACTTATCAAAATTATGAGTCTAGGTCAAATCAACATCATACATCCTCTCATACTCTTCTTGGGTCCAAACACAGGTCTATAATACCAACTCTTCCTTGATGCATATTCTAATAACCATTCATACAACTCTACTAGGAAATAGAAAAAGAATGTCTCATAGAGCTCATGATACAAGTGCTCCTTTACATATTTACATGCATCCAACCCAGTTCCAGTGTTGAATCACTGAGAAAACTCATCCTCTATGATTTTAAGCCAAGTATCGACATTGTCCAAGGTCAAGCGTTCTGTCATCACACACCATTCTCACAACAACTTCAAAAGAGGTCTTGGCAATGGAACCAAGATGTAGCCCCACTTACCTTATCCCTTAAAATCCCAAGAGCACTAAACTATCACCCATAAGCTAGGCACTCACCCGGCACGCACGGGTTTTGAGCCCCTCCTTTATGTGAGCTTCGTAAGAATGCTTTTCCATTAATGGAGTAAGTTTTACAAAACATGAATACAAGCGGAAGTAATGATACTAGATCTAAGCATAGATGCATCATGAAAATAACAAAAGCATTATAACAATACGAAGGAACCAAATTTGAACCATGAGCAAAGTGAACACTAGGGTTTGAACCCATAAACACAGCTTATATAGAATAGCTAGTTATATATATATATCAATGTTTATAGTATCCATACTACATCAAAAGGTCAAAACAGACCGAATAGATCAAGATAATAACATCCTACAACTAGAAACCCTATATTACCCCTAGATCCATTAAATATTTATCACCATGAATCTATCATTGCATACATACTTGGCCTCTACATATCCCCTCTAATCTCTAAATCTCTATGCTAATAATCTCCTTGTTTAGATCCAAATGCCTCCTTAAATAGAATGGAAGCTCCCCTGATCATCATTCTAGAAACACACCCGCATGCCAAATGTCATCATATCCTGATCTACTTGAGTTTCCAAGCCATGCAAATTCCATCTAACAATAAAAACCTCCACTTTCCATCTCGTAACCATAAAAATTCCTAGAATATTTTTTTCTTGAACCTCAAGTCTCCATGTAACAAGTTTTTCATAATTACACTTATCTCAGTAAATTCACATGTTTTGCATGTGATACCCTTAACCAAAATGTAGTTAAGTACTTAAACCCTTAAACACTTTCCTCTACATTCCAACCTACCTCTCCTTTCACACTTTCACTTATGCACTTTTCTCCAAATTTCCCTCCGTGTGTGCTCATCCTTTACTTTAGGACTTAGTAATTTTAAGGGCTCAACATCACCCCACACTAAACATGTTATCCATCCTCGAAATAATCTATCCTCCAACAATTAAAGAATAAATAATGGAAGGAAAGAATAATTTGTACAGCTTACGCCAAAGAACAAAATAATTTTACTACTATGCTGCACAAGGATTGGGAAGTCTTTGTTCAAGGATGCTTCAATTTTATTCCAGGCATCCACCTCACTCTGCACTTATTGAAATAAATCCCCTATTAGTGCACTCGACTTCATCAAATGATAACTCTTCACCCTTATCTTTCAATGTATCAACAATATTTTCCATCTTCTTGCTAAGGTCACTCAGCGCATCCATCTTTATGTGACTTGGGGATATAATTCCTTTACTTTATTTTTAATTGAGACCCTTAGGCCTTCAATCACCTCTCGAATTCTACTCAAATTTCTCTCTTATTTTTCCCAATACATCCTATTACCTTTGTTATTCTCTTGTAACTCCTTCGAGTGCCCACCTCATGGGTAGCAACCAATATACATGTCACTCTATCCCTGTCTCCATAGTTGTCATAGGCAACTTTGGCCATGTGCACCATGATTTTAACTGAGGAAAGGATCTCAGAGTACTAAGTAATGGTCTCCTAACCTTAATATTCTCATGTTATTTTTGTCATGAAAAAACCTCCTCTTACGAATCTAGTGAAAGTGGTTACTTCTCCATTGTGATCAAGCACGTGAAATCCTCCATGCAGAGAAAAGTCAACTCATACTTTTGCTCAAGAGGGGTGAAATATGGGTGTGCTAGGATGATGGAGTTTGAGATAGTCTCTTCCTTCTTGTAAGGTTCACACACTTTCACATTTTCCTCTCTCAACTCAGCCTTCAGCTAAACAATTATGGACTCCTTCCCTTTTATCTCCATGTCTCTCTCAATTATCTCCTTATTCTTTTCTTCTAATTATTCCTCTAGGATTTGATTCTTTTATTCCTCCCAAATAACCATGCCTCTACTTCTACCGATACCTTTTTGAGCACATTACAGGCTTGTTCATCAGTTAGCCACTGAGTATCCATGATAGGATTCACCTCATTGGGGTTTTGTGTCTCTATTACTACATCCATGCCAACTTCAAACTTGGGCTCATCAACATGGGACTTAAAATTCCATGACAACATCTTCCTTGTGTGCGTGTATGAACTATATTTCTCAAAAGATGACCAAAAAAGAGATGGTCTGTGGGAACTGGGATTTAGAACAACACGCATATGACCTTATCAGGGTAATTGACATAATTCATGTGTCCTTACACCGCTATCATTCCCTCACCATTGGTGTGTGCTTCCCTTGGGAATTTTACCGCTAGAATATTCTCCTTGTCCACACTCTCTTTTGCCTCTCTCAATATATCTTTAGTGTTGTCCTCTACCACATGCTCTACCAAGTTCTTTATGATGCCCATCACTTCCCTTTCCACAATGTCCTCTAACTGTCCTCTGGCCAAGTGTGGGGTCTTCTATGCATTCGTCCCTACTTCTTCTTCACTTCCTCCCACATTATGAGTTCCCTCCTCATAATCATTCTACTCATTAGAGTCATGTATATCATGTACAAGGGGAATCTTTCCTTCCTCATGATCTTCATTCTCCTCCTCAGAGTCACCATCATTCATGCTTTCCATCTCCTTAGAGTCTAAACTCTATGCCATCTTCTACTTCTTCTTAACTAGAGAATCCTCCATCACATGGGAAATTTTATTCTAAGGTGACTTCTCCTTCACTGGTGATTTATTCCTTTAAGTGTAAGTACTTGTGCCTGTGCCCGGCTTTTTTGTTCTATGGTATGAAATGTATGCACAAATCGGTGCCCCGCTTGTTGTAGTTTCTTCCCTTTCTCTCTTCTTTGGCACTAACTTCTTTCTTCTGGTGTAGTATTATGATATGGATACATAATCCTCAACGATATGTACCCTTTTTAAACTTTGGCCCTAGGTGTACATAGAACCTTGTTGTTTTCTTTCCTGCAATAGGTATTGACATGGATTTTACCATATATCCGTCATGAGATACATCTCCACATAGGTATGCTTCTTAGGATACACTAAGGTTTGGCATAGTGTGTAGTGATCCCGATCTACCTCAATTAGATCAACTATGAGATACTTTTCCTACTTGAACCTCGTTCACTATGTGTTTGAAAGTATTGCGATGTAAAGGAAAATGGTAGCTTACACCATGGACATTTCTTGCTATCATTTAAAGTAAATATGCCTATGGAGAAGTGTTAGTATATAATGAACTCAGACTCACCATCCACCAAGGATGGTAGTTGTTCAAGGATTATCCATTCTTCCTTGAATGCATCACACATTCACTTGTACCACTTCTCCAAGTGTGCTTTATATGGAGCAGTCATTGTATCACAAGTGTATGATTCAAACCTCTTAGTGGGGAAGGGTTCTCATTAGGGTATTCCCATACATAACTATTCGTCCCATTGGGCACTCCAATCTTAGAAAACACAATGGTAAGAAGGAAATTACCATACATGATCTTATCCTCATTGTGCGTGACATATATGATCTCTTCCATAATGAAGGATGAGAGATTGTAGATTGTTCCTTCTTAAATTTTCTTACAAACGTATAACCACCTCTTGTCCACTTGTGTCCACCGCTCTTGTCCATTCAACTTGGTGAGTAATTGTGTGGTCATATTCATTGTTGGGTTAGTGATCTTGGTGATATCAAAGTAGTGTGAACCCTTCTTGTATTCATATTCCATGATTGTTTCCTTAACAACGTCTTTTTCGCCCAAGTCATCCTCCAGTGATTCTCTAGTGTAGATAAGCCCAGTGTATCTGGAGATCAACTAAGAAGTTAAGCACATTCTCCTTCTTGTAAAGTAAAAATAGTCCTCATGCACACATGACATCAACCATTGGTATAACCTTTTAGGTTTTTTGAAATATGGAAACTCGTAGAGTTGCAAAAGTCCAGTCTTCTCTCTCGATGTGGTCTTCACGAGAATCATCATACAAAGGTTTTTCATCCTGTGTTCTCTTTTCGCTTAGGTGAACTAGCTCCAATGAATCTCCTTATCTCGTATTATCTATCATATGTTAATAATCACTGATAACCATCTTACACATGTGAGAAACACATTCCATCCCCATTAAAAAGTCTTCAAGTTCTTTGTATCTCCGCATACCACTCCTTGTTAAAACTTGTCGATGTGGAGGGTTTTCCTTTGTCCTTGCCTTTTCTATTCTTTGGTGAAACATTTGATCCCTTCCTCGGTGCCCTTTTTCTCATCAAGTCTTGTAAATTCTTCCTTTCGTCATGATTTAACACTACTTTGTCCCTTGACTCCACTCTTTCTCGCCAAATTTCTTTAAAACTCGTGCCTTAACTCTATAAACCCTAACCTGGAAAAATATCCTTCCACAAGATAGCATAAAACTTCATGGGAATCTAGAAAACAACCTCCTCCATGCATGCTTGTGTACCCCATTCCAATTTGGTTCAAAAATTCTCTAGCTTCTCCACTTCACACGTAAATCTTTACAAATTCTTCCCAAGGATGCCCTAGTTCTCAAGAGATCTTCATAAAAAAATGCAAGGTAAAAAGAATAACTCACCTCGAACTTTTATTTATAGCCTTTTTATTTTTCTCAAATTAACTCCCATGCTACCTACCACTGTAGAAAATAATTAAATTCAGATTTTTCCAATGTTATCCTCTCGTGTATTTTTATAGTGCTCTTCCTTTGTGTGTAAACTTACATGAAACATATTCAACCTTCTAGTGCGCAAACATCATCGACCACAGATTCTTATGTGCTCTCATAGCTCCAAAGTCAATCTTCCTATGTGCCTTACCCCAAGTTCTTTTTTAGCCTACCTCAGTTTTTTCTACACTGTTATCCTTATACGTGGTTTTAATAAATATTTTGACACCAATATTTTCCCATAATCACCTTTGCTTTACATGCGCTCCTCTCGAACCCATGGGATTTTGAATTTCTCAACTAGGCCTTCAATCAACATCACTCCTAGTACTTACTTCTTACCACATTATTCAATGAAACTCTTCTTAACACTCTGCACCCCATAGTAAAAGGATGCACTATCCTCTATGAATAAAAACCCTTTAAAATAGTAACTAGATACCGACACACAAGCACACCCACAAAAAACAAACAAGAAGACAACACAACAAAGATGAAAGGAAACTCGTTATTGCAAATCAGCAGCACCCTCTCGGATGTTGATCGACTTCTAGTTTGACATCTTGATATCCAATGTGATTGTACAACATTGGGTCCTTTCCCCAAGTGTGGGACTTGTAAAAATGGGAGAGGAATCTCTAGATTAGAGGCTGGTTCCTCAACTCCTCTAATCAGATATATCACTTACAAGTTATACAGAGGTTTCAAACTCAAAATCCTACTCTAAATTCCAAAGTGGACAGAGATAGAGAATGCAAAAAACAAAACAAAAAAAAAAACTTGAAACTAGTGCTAATAAGGTGATGCACCAAAGGAGTGGTGAGAATTTATTACTTATGTAGATTGAAACAGCTTCATAAAAATGCAAAAAAACTAATAACTATAATGGAGGGTCAGAAATGAATCAAACAACACAAACAGAGGATTAAAACTCATTCACAGAGCCTGTATTGTCATTTTAACATCAAAAACCACTTGCATTACAACACCTGAGAGAAAAAATAGGTTGCAGTCTTGGAAAAGGTCTGATTTTTCCACAAAATGAATTTCAAGGTGAAAGGGGAGCTGTAATACATAAAACATGTTCAACCCTTTGAAAATGAGCCAAATCTAGCTTTTACAAAGGCAAACCACGACCCCGGAGAGAGAGAAACACGGGAAAATGGGAGAGCTTCAACCACCAACCAAAAATAGTAAAATAGCATGGGCATCCTTACAGCCCATCCCTAACATTTTTCACCATGCTTTGGGAGAGAATGCGAGCCATTATTCATTAAAAATGGTGGTTGAAATGTCATTTCTATCCATGACCACGTGTAAGAGGTGTTTTACAATTTTCTCTCTCAAAAATCCATCAAAATTCAAAAATGGCCCCAAAATCTTGTAGATAATTTCACCATATTTTCATTGATATAAAGAACATGGAAAACCAAGCTCTGGATCGAAAGATATGGCCGTTTGAAATTTTAGGGCAAAACAGGGCCACATCGGATTGGCGGGCAATTTTTTTTTTAAATTTTCACTTTTTGGTCATTTGGAAATTTTTCCAAAAATTCCTTGTGCTCCACCATTCTAGGTGCCATGTGGCATGCTTTGATTGGACACGGCCTTTAATGCTTGATTTTCCATTGTTTTTCCCTTTGGAAAATTTTCCAAAAAATCCCCATTGGGCCAATGAGTTGAGGACATGTGGCAGTAGGTGATTGGACGCGTGCCTCTCCTTTTAAATTTTCCATTGCTGTTTGATCCATATTTTGACCCAGACACATGGAAAAATGTGATTCACTGTGGGCTTTACCCTTCAAATTTTCCATGCGGGCTTGTCTTGACTTTTTTCCGATACCTGACACGTGGCACAATTCTATTAGCTCACGCTCGGGGGGGCGATTTTTCCTTCGAAATTTCCTTCTTTTTCCCATGGGAAAATTTCCCAAACTCTCCCCACCTTCTACTGGTCCGAGACACATGGCACAATTTCATTGGTTGGTGGGCCTGCGGGCCAAAAATTCCTTTTGATATTTGGCAAAACACTTCACCAAAATTCTAACTTCTCCTCCGCACTTCGCTAGTCCGATGCCATAGGACACGTGGCAAAACATGATTGGGTGTGAGCCTTTCCTCTAAAACTTTCCATGGCACCACACTTAGTCAATTTTTTCAATTTTCTCCCCTTGGACACGTGGCGGGATCCGATTCGCTAGCGGGTCCGGGGAAAATCTTCCCTTTTGAAATTTTGCCAAACACTTGGTAAAAAACCAAGTTTTCCTCTGAACCCCGCCACTTCCTTGGACATGTGGTGCCATTTCATTGGCTATGGGCCTTTCAGGGGAAAATTTCCCATAAAAACTCCGTCGGCCATAACTTCAAAAATACATGGAGTTAGGAGGAAAACTTTACCTTTCTAGAAAGCTGAGAAAGAGCTCTATCCAATGGTGCCATTTCCAAAAAGTTTTGAGTGCCTGAAAAGCAAAAAAATATGACTGAGGCACAAGAGAGGGAAGAATGAAAGGAGTTAGCCACAAAATGAGCAAGGGGTACATTTTGGATAACAATTTTGGTGACTCGTAGGGTCATCTTCCCCCGATGATGAGTTAGTTACGCTTGCTCAAAGTAATTCATTGGGCATGGAGTCATAAAATTCTCTGTTTGGTACCCCAACTGACTAGAACACTACAAGGAGGAAGATGGAGGATCGAACACCATCTAATTGAGCAAGGCTTATAACACACATTTCCAGGAACAACAAGCTTGTGCCAAAGCACTTAGGGAAAGAAAATCTAATCTACAGAAAAATAATGTGCACAAGCACTTGGAGGAATTAAAATCTAAGCTAATATGTACAAGGTGGAAAATTCCCTTCATTAGCAATGCTTTAGATAGATCCCATTGACTGGAATCTACAGTTCTTAGCCATCCAATGAAGACAATTGGAAAGCATTGATGTCCTTGCACTTTGTGACCATGTATGGGCCACTCCAAATGGCATCAAATTTTGAATGCCTTCTCGGTTTTGCTCTCTATCTGCATCCCATTTTAACACTAGATCTCCAACTTGGAAAGATCTATCCTTGGCCTTCCTATCAAAGGTCTTCTTGATCAAAGCTTGATCCTTCTCCATTACTTGGGATGCCTGATTTCTAATTTCTTAGAGCTCCATCAATTCTACATATCTAACCTCCATGGGCTCAAACTCCAACAACTCCAACTATTTCATGAGTTCCAATGTTGGCAACTCAAGTGACATGGGAAAATTTCCTCTCTCCCATAAAAAAGCTTAAATGGAGAGTTACCTGTAGATCTCTTGGGAGTTATCCTATCAGCCCATAAGGCTGATTTCAATTTGGTATGCCAAGACCTCTGATTTTCATCAAGAGTCCTCCTAATGATCCTCAACAAGTTCTTGTTTGTAGATTCAGCTTGGCCATTACCCTGAGGGTAATAGTTTGATGAAGTACTTAGGTAGATCCCATTCTTGACAGCCCATTCACACCTTGGACCCAATGAATTCCAATGCATTATCTGATATTATTGTAGCAGGTATGCCAAATCTGGTTGTTATTCCCTCATAGAAGTCTAGGATGCTAGATTCATTTTCTTCCTTGAGTGCTACTGCTTTAGTCCACTTGGTGAAGTAATCAGTTGCTGTTAAAATCCATTTGTGCCCTTGGCTTGAATTGGGATTAATGACTCCAATGAAGTCCAAACCCCATTGCATGAATGGCTGGTCAACTGAAATTAGATGCAATGGAAGGGCAGCTAGCCTCTCTTTACCTGTGAAGAATGCACAATTCTCGCACCTCTTGATCCATGCATAACAATCACTGAAAATCTTGGGCCAATAATAGCCAACCCTCATGATATTTAGAGCTGTCACTCTTGGTGCAAAATGACCACCATCTGGTCCATCATGGAACTCTTCCAACACTCTATGAATCTGATTTGTCCCAATGCATCTCAAAGAACACTCCATTCACATCCCTTTTGAACAAAACACCATCAACAAGGGCATATGGGACAACCTGCAATCTAAAGTGTCTTCTTTTTGTTTTGTTCATCTCGGGAGGGCATAGACTCGTGCTTAGGAAGTGCATTATGTCTTGGGTCCAGCAAGGAGTGAGAACACCATTATTTTCCTCTTGAGTGCTTCCATGCTCATGGCTATCTTGTAACACCAAAACAACCTCCTTCTCATTGCATGCGTCCTTTTGTTTGCTCAAAATCAGCTGCTCACATAATCCTTTTCCTCTGACCAACTTGGTGACTTTAATCTCAATGTCATACTCCATGACATGAGTAATCCAACCTGCTCTCTTTTCATTCAAGTCTTTGTTGAGGAGGAAGTATTTAACTCCCACATGAGAAACCATCAACTGAACCTTATTGTTTGAAACTAGATGCTTGAATTTCTTCAAGCTTCGATTACAAAGAACATGCTTTTCAATGAAAGAATATCTCACCTCATAATCCTCCAGGATTTGGCTATAGAAAGCAATTGGATGCTCATCATTGTCTTTGTTCTGCTGTACCAAAATTGTAGAAATAGTATCATCACCCCCAAATGCATAAAGGCTGAAATCCTTGGAGAAATTCGGGTTAATGAGAGTTGGGGCTTGAGAGATGGATTCTTTTATTTCTTCAAAACTTTCCTTTCCTCTCTGTCCATTTGAAAGCCAGGCTTTTATTCAACATCTTGGTGATAGGATTGACTAGGGCTGCAAAATTTGGGACAAATATCTCGAACAAAATTTATTCTCCCCAAGAAAATTTGAAGGGCCTTCTTGTGGCTTGGCAATGGTAGTGCTCTTATGGCTTCAACTCTTTTTGGATCAATTGCTAATCATTCTTTGGAGACAATGTGGCCAAGGATTTTTCCTTCATGGCCTAGAAAAATACACTTTTAGGATTCAAGGATACTCCAAATCTTCTACACCTTTCGAACACTTGTCTCAAATGAAAGAGGTGATCTGCTGCATTTAAAAAAAAAGTGATATCATCAAGATATATCAAAGCACAATGTTGTTAATCAAACCCTTGAACACCATGTCCATTGCTCTTTGGAAATTAGCTATAGCGTTGGACAACCCAAATGGCATTTCCTTGTATGCATAAGTTCCCCATTTGGTTGTGAAGGCTGTCTTGAACTGATCCTCTTCTTTCACCATAATCTGATTATACCCTGAATAGCCATCAAGTAATGAAAACCTCTAAGAGTTGGCAACAACCTGTAAAAGTTTCTCCATAGAAGGAAGTGGATAATGATCCTTGAGAGATGCTCTATTCAAATCTCTCAAGTCAACACACAATATGATTTCCCCACTCTTCTTTCTAATCGGAACCAAGTTGGCCACCCAACTAGAATGATTGATAGGAATATGATTCTTGATTCTATCAACTTATTCAATTCCTTTCTCATGAGAGGCTCCATGTGTGGATTGACCGCCTTTGTTTTTGTCTCGATGGGTTTAGTACTTGGATCCAATTCAATGGTGTGTTGAGATAACTTGGGATTGAAACCTTTCAAATCTTCATAGCTCTAGGCAAACACATCGTGGAATTCTTGACAAATCTGTATGAACTCATACCTTTCTTGTTCGGTTGTCATCTTACCAATTTGGAGTGATTTTCCTTCTTCCACCGAGATGGACACCGAATCTTCTCCTTGACTTGAATGTTTTCTTTCTCATTCCTAAACTAATCATTAGGATTGAAAATGTACTCCAAAGTAATAAATCCCTTTGGAAGTTTGTTGGTTCTCACTGTACCACTTGGTCACCATACTTTGTTGCTCCAAATTTTCCTAATTTTTAGCCGAGAATTCAGCCTCTTCTTTCCAGAAATGGATGATTTGCTGATCATTTTCAAACACTTTCCAACTTACATTGTTATCTGGTACTGAAGGCCTCATAATCACATGGATGTTTGGCTATACCTTGTCCTTTTGAATTCTTTCAACAACGTCAAAGGCTTCCCAAACTGCTGCAAGCCTATCAGCAGCTTGGTTCTCTTTTCTAGGAATGGATTTTATGCCAAAGCCCTCAAAATCTTCAATGAGGTCCCACACCCTATTTTTGTAGCACTTGAGTAGATCATTCTTGACAGCATGCTACCCCTTAACTTGGTTGACAATCAACTCACTGTCACCAAAGACTTGCAAGTTCTTTATCCCTCTCTTGATTGACCAATGCAATCCTTGTATCAAAGCTTCGTATTCAGCAGTGTTATTAGAGCATGCAAACTGAAATCTAAAAGCTGAATAATACTTAACTCCTTGAGGGGAAACCAGCATAGCTCCCCCTCTTGCACCTTGTCTACTCCTTGATCCATCAAAAAACAACTGCCATACCTCATTGTCATCCTTGTGGTTTGGCTTGCTGATGCTAGGAATAGGATGGTTTTCTTCATGCATGCAATAGACTCCTAGCTCATATTCTTCTATTTATTGATAAGGATCAAAAGCATGCACCTTATTTTCCCATTCATCAAGAGTTAGATCCGGGATGCTTCCTACCTTGGTGTCAGCTTCATCAATGCTTGGATAATCCTCTTGATCAAATGTTGAACAATTGGTATTGATCTAACTTGGAGTGTAAGGCTCAATGTGAAAGTTTACAATAGGTTCAGATCTGATTATGGCCTTGGTTCCATATCTCGTTCTGAACAACATGTGTGACCAATCAGTGGATAAGTAGCCTCCTATCTTGGCTGTGAAATCCCTTGACAAACATAGGGCAAAGAGTGGTGGAAGGTCTATTACTGAGACATCTTGTAAAACAACAACGTTGGGTGCATGCAAGGTAAGACTCAAGTTTTTATCACTCGCAACTATTGTTACTTGCTGTCCCATCCAATTGCACTACCCTTTGGATATGACTTCATACCGAATTCCCAACCGATTAGCTATTTTCTTGGGCATTACTTGAACTACTTGCCATGGAATCAATCATGCAATTGTGTACTAATTGGTTTCTAATGATCAATGAAACATAGAATGGAGGGGGCTTCCACATTTTACCTTTCTCGTCCTCTATGATTCCCTTCCGACCGGGTAGCATTTGTGAGCACCTTTTCTTGCATTTGGACTTGCTGATTTGAAGTTGACCAGTCCTTGATGGCAGCTTGTAGCAAATCTCTTTGGCCTGGGATAGATAGTGATTCCCACATTGATATGTTTACATTAGTCTTCTTCATCTGATCAATGATGTTGAATGGAGATGAAGCATCTCTTTGCTGTCCCTTGGCCTACATATTCATTCCTTGCATATGGGCAGCAACAATTGGCGTTTGAGATGGCCTAGGAGCTGTTTTAGGAAGCCCTTGTGTGTTTGGAACTGAATTTTGTTTGCCAATAATTTGTGGAATAGTAGGAGGTTGTGGATTATTTGGAGCCAATGGCTGTTCTTCACCAAAATTCCTCCTTTTTGACCTTGTGTTGGCTGCAACACTTTAGGAAATTATTTGATTCATGCCACAAAAATCTTCTACCTGCCAGCTTTGAGCGTGGTATCATTTGGAGCTGATTGTTGCTGGAATGTTTCTTGTTGTTGGTTATTTCCTTGACTACCTTCACCCTCCACACCAGTAGTTTGTCACCATTAATGTTTGATTTAAGGCATCATTGAAACACATAGATCAAGTCAGTGAGGTTCATTACATGGGAAACACCAATCATACTCTTGAGCTATGTTGTTTTGCACCGCACTAATGCCTTAGAGGTAGATATAGCATTGGGATTATAGGTATGAAATGGTCTATTGGTAGGAGGTCTTGCTTGGTTTAAATTTACAACTGGATTGGATGGTCTTTGAGGTTGGTATGGCTGCCTGTTAGGTTGAGCTTGAGGATGGAAGGGAGGTCTAAAACCTTGGGCTTGCTGTCTCTTGAGTGTAACCAGCTCATTACCTAAATTTTGCAATTGCTTCATGACTTCTTGAAGTTCATTTGAGGCACTAGAAGATGAAGTAGAAGCTTCACTTAAATTCTGATTCCTAGGAGTGGGAATAGGAGCTAAATTAGGCACTTGGCTAGTACTTGGGATTTCTAAACTTGGAAACAGTGGCATTGGAGGCCTAGGAGCTAGCTTGAATCAAACAATTTTCGGCTCTAATGGCAATACTATAAGCAATAGGGATAGTTGTGCCTCCCATGGATTGAATTAACATAGAAATATCAGAATTTAAAGATTTAAGGTAATATAGAAAAGCACCTTCTACTGCTGGCCTTACTGCCACTAGAATTCTCTCCCAAGTCATTTGAAATCTAAAGTTGAAGTCAGTTAGCTACTCATTAGGAGCTCTCTTGATGGTTTTCAGCTGCTCCAAAAGGGACAAGTTGTCTCCCTTTTCTCCAAACTACTCATGGAGGGCTATACATAGCTGGTTCCAATTTTGGATAGAACCTGAGGCAAGACTCCTGAACCATTACAAGGCTTTCCCTTTGAATGAAGATGTCAGTAGTTTGACAGCAACTTACATCTCATTGATCTCATGGATTACACAAATGTTAGCAATGTCCTTGACATGATCACTAGGAGTGGTCTGATTCTCTCCAGTAAAGTATGGGATGTTCTTCAATGCTGCAACTGGGATTGGATTTTGTGCATTGAGGGCAAGTGGGTTACTGCCAGTGAAATTGACATAAGGGTTGTTTTGTGACATTCTGATTGGCCTTAGAACCCTTGTTGATTGAATGAAAGGCCTACTAGGTGGATGAGTTGATAGAGTTATATTTGGTGGAGATGGAGACCTTTGAATTCTCCTCCCTCTTTTCCTTCTTCTTGGATATAACTAAAGATACTCAAACAACACCTCTTCTTCTCCAACTCTTGACCTTGTGGTGATTCTTCTCATGAGTTTTTAGGTTCAGCACCGCTAAAACCAGCTAATTATTCTTCCTCGAGTCATCAAATGTGTAATTTAGGGCTCTTTTAAGCAAGAAACTTGTAACAAATGCACATAAATTTATTGCAAATGAAGATGAAGACCTATAAGGTCCCACCAGTGTGCCAAAAACTATTGCTGCAAATCAAGAGCACCCCCGGATGTTGATTAGACTTCTAGTTTGACATCTTGGACATCCAATGTGATTACACAACATTGAGTCCTTTCCCCAAGTGTGGGACTTGTAAAATGGGAGAGGAATCTCCAGATTAGAGGTTAGTTCCTCAAATCCTCTGATCAGATATATCACTTACAAGTTATATAGAGGTTTCAAACTCAAAACCTACTCTAAATTCCAAAGTGGACAGAGATAGAGAATGCAAAAACAAAAACTGAAACTAGTGCTAATAAGGTGATGCACCAAAGGAGTGGTGAGCATTTCTTACTTCTGCAGATTGACACAGTTCATAAAAATGCAACAAAACTTCATGCAAAAATTGATAACTGTAATGGAGGGTCAGAAATGAATCAAACAACACAAACAGAGGATTAAAACTCATTCACAAAGCCTGTATTGTCATTTTAACATCAAAAACCACTTGCATTACAACACCTGAGAGGAAAAATAGGTTACAGTCTTGGAAAAGGTCTGATTTTTCCACAAAAATCACTTTCAAGGTGAAAGAGGGAGCCTGCAATACATAAAAATGTTCAACCCTTTGAAAATGAGCCAAATCTAGCTTTTACAGTGCAAACCACGACCCCAAGAGAGAGAAACATGGGAAAACATGGGAGAGCTTCAACCACCAACCAAAAATGTAGTAAAACAACATGGGCATCCTTACAGGCCCATCCCCTAACATTTTTTGCCATGCTGGGAGAGAATGCGAGCCATTCTTCATTAAAAATGGTGGTTGAAATGTCATTTTTGTCCATGACCACGTGTAAGAGGTGTTTTTCAATTTTCTCTCTCCAAAATCCTTCAAAATGCAAAAATGGCCCCAAAATCTTGTAGATAATTTCACCATCTTTTCATTGATATAAAGAATGCGAAAAACCGAGCCTTGGATCAAAAGATATGGCCGTTTGAAATTTTAGGGCAAAACAGGGCCAACTCGGATTGGCGGGCAATTTTTTTAAATTTGTCACTTTTTGGTCATTTGGAAAATTTTCCAAAATTCCTTGTGCTCCACCATTCCGGTGCCATGTGGCATGCTTTGATTGGATGCGGGCCTTTAATGCTTCATTTTCCATTATTTTTCCCTTTGGAAAATTTTCCAAAATCCCCATCGGCCGATGAGTCGAGGACACGTGGCAAAGCAAAGGCGATTGACACGCACCTCTCCTTTTAAATTTTCCATTGCTATTTGATCCATATTTTGACCCGACACATGGCAAAATGTGATTCGCTGCGGGCTTTACCCTTTGAATTTTCCATGCAGGCTTGTCTTGATTTTTTTACCACCACCTGACACGTGGCACAATTCTATTGGCTCGCACTCGGGGGCAATTTTTCCTTTGAAATTTCCTTCTTTTTCCCTTGGGAAAATTTCCCAAATTCTCCCCACCTTCCGCTAATCTGGGACACATGGCACAATTTCATTGGTTGGCGGGCATGTGGGCCAAAAACTTTCCTTTTGAAATTTGGCAAAACACTTCGCAAAAATTCTAACTTCTCCTCTGCGCTCCACCGGTCCGATGCCATAGGACACATGGAAAACATGATTGGGCGCGGCCTTTCAGGGAAAATTTCCCAAAAACTCTGTCGGGCCATAACTTCAAAAATACACGGAGTTAGGAGGAAAATTTTACCTTTCTGGAAAGCTAAGAAAGAGCTCTATCCAATGGTGCCATTTCTAGAAAGTTTTCAGTGCCTAAAAGAAAAAAATTATGATTGAGGCACAAGAGAGGGAAGAATTAAAGGAGTTAGCCACAAAATGAGCAAGGGGTACATTTTGGATAACAAAACCCATAGAAAGGAAAATGCATTAAGTGAAATCCTAAGCTAACTGACAATACTTCCTTATTTACAAACACCTAGAAGACTTATATATATTAAGGATTTAATCTAGTCCCATTAAAATAACCAGAAATCATGTGCCATCCAAAGGTTGAATCGAAAAACACCTGAATCAAGTATGTAAGTGATAGTATATGGTCCCAACCAATGCACCTTGAGCTTCTCTAGGTGGCGCATAAACTTAGAATCATATAGTAGAACCATCTACCCAACCTCAAACTTCTTGTTTTTAATATGATGATCATGTCATGCCTTCTATCGTGCTTTCTCTATCTTTTGAATCCATCTAGAAATGGCACGCCTCTCATCTAACTCCATAAGTTTATCAATGCACTCCTATAATGATTTTTAGTATAAAATCCTCCCGCATGTGCAATACATAGGGATGGTAGAATAAATTCAACGGAAAAACAACTTTCATGCCAAACACCAATTTAAAGTGTGTGGTATTGTTCAAATGTTTATAAGTCATGCAATATGCCCATAGCACTACAGAGATTTTTTCATCCCAGTCTCATCTTCGACATCACAAATATTAGTTAAGGTGTGGCTTAGTATATTATTAAATTCCTCAACAGCCCATTAGCTTGAGGATGATAGGGTGTAGTTTTGTGATGCACCACCATAAACTCTTCCAATAAGATTCAAATAATCTCATTTAAGAAATGTGTACCCCTATCACTGTTAAGTGTAATGGGCATCCATACCTACTAATTATATTCTCCCATAAGAACCTAGTTGCTATATCTTCCGTGCAATCCTTTGTAGGTGATGCTTTTTCCCACATTTTAAGATAATCATGCAAGTGATAATGTAGTGTGAATTTTTCCTACATGCACTGGGAAATAGGGCCCACAAAGTCAAATGCCCATTTTTCAAACGAATTTTCACTAACAATAGGTCTTAGTGGGATTTCATCTCTTTCTCATGGCTTACTAAGGCACTAGAAATGATCACATGCCTTGAAATATTCAATGCAATTCTTATAGACTATTTCCCACCAAAGTCCTAACAACATGATCTTATGCACGATTGTACTCCCCGCATAGTGACCTCCTCTAATGCTACCATGAGCTTCTTCCATGATTGCGATGACGCTAATGCTTCAACACACATCGGTGAAAAACCTTATCTCGACCTATATTGTATAGGTCTTCACCAATCAACATATAGGGAGCGACATGTATGGCTAACTACTTCCTCTCCAAGGCCTTCATTCCTTCTAGTGCAACACCCATTTATAAGAAAACAATAATATCCTCCAAATCAGAGGTCACATGCTATAATATAAACAATTGTGCATCTAGCATTGTGTCCTCAATGATCTGCACATCCTCTCCTGATTCAATCAATGATAGATGGTCAGGTCCCAAATTGTTCTTCCCTAATTTTACCACAACCATAAAATCAAAATCCTAAAACAATAAGACCCACCAGCATATGAGCCCTTGCAAAACAAGATTGTTAACCAAGTACTTTAATTGAATATGGTCTCTGTAGAAAATAAAAGGTGTTGTTAGCAAATACTGCCTAAATTTTTTCAGCTTGTAGATCATCAAGAATGTTGCGCGCTTTATGGTAGTATAATTATATTATGCTTGAATTAGTTTCATACTATAATAAGACTACTCCTATTTCCATCCTTGACACATCTACGTGCACATGAAAGGGCTTATCCCAAAAGGGAAAGCATAAAATGGTTATAGTAGTGAGCTTGTCCTTCAGTGTGTCAAAATCCATATGTTTTTCCTCATCCCAATGAAATGTACCCTTATGTTTTAACAGTTCCTCCAAAGGCACAAAAATATTGGCATAGCCATTAATGAATTTCCTATAATATCTCATATGTTGTAGAAATCCACACACTTCGCTTTGACTGTGGTAGGCTCCTCCAAACCCAAGATAACAACCACTTTGGCAGGGTCTACCAATAAGCCTTCATTGCATATAATGTGACCGAGTAATGTTCCAAATGGAGTAACAAAGACACATTTCTTAATGTTAAGAGAGATATTGAATTGCCTACATCTCTCAAACATTAATCTCAGATTGTCACAATAGTCTCTTACTAACTCGTACACCATCCAATCATCTAGGTAAAATTGTAGAAATTTTTGGATGAAATCTTGAAAGGCTTATACTACAATGCGTGAAAACACAACACGTGCATTCATCAACCGAAAAGGAAAGACCATATAAGAAAAAAATTCCTATTCAATGGTGAAATTAGTCTTCTCCTGGTCTTCTTTCACAATTCTCACCTGGTGATAACCTAAAAATCCATCTGTAAAAGAATAGATCTCCCGCCATGTTACTCCTTCCAAGACATCCTCAATAAATGGGGTTGGAAAAGTATCTATGACACACGCAACATTCAAGTCCCTATAGTCAACAAAAATCCTTATCCTTCCATCATTTTTAATACTAATTACCATCGATCTTACCCACTCATATTATTCAATCGCCTCAATGATATTGGATTTTATCATCTTATATATTTCCTCCTTAACCTTTACACATAAATTTGGGTTCATCCTATAAGGCCTCTTCCGAACCACGTGCCCACCTTTTTTTAACTTAATCTACATTTCCCCTAAAGAGTGGTGAACTCCTTTAAACTCATGGTACCCATGCAAGAGAAAATCTTAGAAGTCACACAGTAGCTCAACTATGTTTGACACCTCTATCTGACCAATAATCCCCAATGATAGCTTCCTTTGGCTCTACCTCTGTATCAATGTTGACCTTATTTTTTTTCAAGGACTCATGGTAAGTTCACGATTTCTCATCTACCTTTCCCAATAATTCACACGTACCTACAAAGATGGTTAATATCAAAATTTTCCACTTCCTCATTATCTATCAAATAGACTAACTTTCCTTTTTCTTTTTCTAGGAAGATGCACTCAAGTTGTACCTCCTCTGTCTCTCCTTTTTCTGGTTCTTCTTCTACAAAGTGCACCCCAACTTAGGTTCTCCTAACAACTCTAGGATTCGGTCCTCACCATGGCACTATCTCCCATAGTAAGGTGATTGACTACCTGTAATTCCTCATTCATTGATGGCTTCAACATTGATAATAAAAGTTTGAATAATATCCACTATCGGTTCCTTCATGTTTCCCATCTAACTATGCATCTCTAAATGAATATACCATGTGTGTGTGCAACCCTATAGGGTGGAATAGAACTTATGCACCCATAGTGAAGGAGGAAAGGATTCTTCACTCATAATCTAAGTTCTCTCACACTCTTATATGTGGAATGAGGCGAATCCTTCCCATGATAGTCGTGTATTGATGAAGGTGCATTGTTCCTTAGAAACCTAACAGAAAGCATGATTCTCACTTCACACCACTCTATAAGGTTGTCCCGATGGGTCACCCACAAATGTGTTGTCATTCCACACAAGTTATAAGTTATCATATTCCTCCTTTCTTCATAAGAGTTCCACTATGCCTCCATCACATGGAAAAAGACGTCAAGGTTACCGTATCCAATGTATCTAGGTAACTGCTTTCCTCCCAAGTGCCAAACCAAGTGTGCCCTAGCGATGTGGTTCATGGTTCCCTTCAATTGTCTCCCAACCAGCTCATTGGTCTTGTGTGCCTAATTGTCACATGCAACACTAGTTGTATCACTCATGAACTAAACATCTTCCCATTGAATGACTCCTTCTCTTGATGGATGAACAACCTCGGGGTCTCTAATGGTGTGCACATAGATTTTATCCAAGTCCTCTTCTCCAAAAGTTTCTACATAGGTTGCAGACCTCCCATCCGTGAGTGGAATAATGATTCGATCCTATTTGTTCTTGAAATTTATGTACCCTTTTTTGATGCGTAAGTGACATTATTATTATAACACCAAGGGCATCCAAGTAGGGCTGGAAATTTATCTCGCCTCGGAATTCACTAATACTTCAAACTCTCTAGTAAACTTTTCCCCTTGGATGGTTATGTATGCATCCTTCAATACTCCAACAAGAATATCCTTCATCTTATTTTCCATATAAAACACATTTGAAGATGGATGTGATGGAGATATTCCCATTTGATTCCATACATATAAAGTGATAACATTGACCTCAACGATTGTGTCAATTAGAATGTTGCTTAAGAGACATCCATCCACAACTACATTCAATGTGATTTCTCTTTCATAATCAATACTTGTGAAGGGTCATATTATCATGCAAGACCTTCCTCTCGTGCTTACCTCCAAAGACACATGGTACTTTTTATCTTTACCACTCTCATAAGAAAGGGATAATATTCTCCTAGTGCAAAATCTTACACACTTCTCTAACCTCATCCATATCCTTCTTAGGTACCTCAACACTCTTATTCTTCTCTAGCTTTTGTAATTTCTCCTTCAAAAATAAATCTCCCCTTGAAGGTTTCTAATCACCTCTATGGTCTCTTGGTAAAACTCTTTCTAATGAGTTAGATCAGGATATCTCATGTAATACCTATTCTCCGATATTGAGAGGCCTTTCCTTCAGATCCTCCCTAGAGCACATAACTTCTACCTATGTGGTTACCAAGACAGGTTCCAACTTATAGTCATGCACTACCCTAGGCATCCATAAATGATTATCTTGATTCACACTAACCATTCCCATCCCCCTGTCCTTCTTTTGGTTCTAGCTCATGTGCTCATATAGCTCAGGGAACTCCTTATACTTATGCTTCTTCCTACACCATGAGCATTGTAACAAATCTAGACACTTATAGTTGTAGTGTTCAGTAGATCCATAATTGTAACATGTTCCTCAGGGAAATTCACTCCTACCACCTTGACCACCAAGGCCTCTAAATCCTCTACAAAAACATCTTCCTTGAATACCTCCATCTACGTGCCCTTTAAACTGATGACCTTTATTACTAGAATTATTCCCAATGCTGGTCTAGCACACACCAATATTAATAACATCATGGATTGTGTCTATCAGCCAATAGTCATTTGTATTGCGCATCATAAATGATAAAATATTACAATAAGAAGACACATTCTTGTAGAGAGTGTGTTGTAATGATGGGAATCTACTTGGATCATGATCCCGTGACAAATATCAAAATCTACTAACACTGTGCACACAATATTTCGTGGGAAACTATATTTTGTGTTTCCTTCTACCTCATAATCCGTGCACCATATTCCACTTTGTGAGTCTTGTGAGCCAAGTTGGCAGAAAAATTCTCAAGCTATTTTTCCATGGTAGTGATCTACACTTCTAAAAATGGACTTACTCTAGTGTCAACACTTCCGATGGCCTCATGTAAAGAAACCTCCAAGACTTGCTTGCGGATCCATGAATTCTTATGGGAAAGAACTCATCTTAAGGGAATGACTAATCCTCCAATGAACCATTGAGCATATTATGAGGGATGGATATTATAAGATAACTTTGACAAAAGAGTTTTAAAGTGCACATCATACTTCCGCACACTCTCTACCATACCATGTTGAATCTCCTTCAATGCATTGGTGATATTTTTCTCAATTTTAGGAATGTGGAATTCTACCAATAATTCATCACACAACACAATATAATTCACTATTTTCTAATGGGAGGTTATACTTCTAGTACCAGCTATGCATGTTCCCTTTTAATGTATTGCAAAATGAATTACTTTACAAGTATAGGGTAGTAATTGCCTTATCACGCCATAACAATTCAAATTTGTGTACATGCTCTGCAACATCCTCAACACCTTTGTAATCAGGTAAGTGAAGAGGCATCTCATAAAACACTTGTTGATGGTGTTGTGGTCCTTGCCCACCAGATCTAGGACCTTGATTCCCTCTTGTGTTTCCTCCACCACCGGATCCCCTAGATCTACTAGCTCCTATCCCTTCAGATCCACTAGATTCTCCTCCTATAGTAGGTAAAGGGCCTCGATGCAGATGTGCTATGTGTACCCACCGTCACACTAAACTAAACACTAATAGTCTATGATATTGAACCACCACCGACGTGATACCAAATATTTGTGTACCCACACCTTACCTAAATGATGTGACAGACAAAATACCTACAAACAAAAAAATGTCTCATGACCATAGATGGGTGTAATGGAAAACGATATCTACTTGATGATAGTTTCTCACTAACACCAATTGGACTAGAAATACTTGTCTCGAGATACTAGAAAATTAAACACCGGGGTTTGGTCACTAGGTGAGATAGGTTACACGATTACATCTCTCCTCCTTTCTTCATACACGTAGCTCTCACTAGAAGCTAAGGGGTTTCTCTCCTACACTTTACGAGATGGGGTGTCATAGAATTCTCGGGTCCCGCACCCTTTGCATGAACCTCAAATCCTTCTCGCAACATCTAACTCCATAAATACATCACTCCAGAAACTTTTTGTTGTCTCACCAACTCCCTTTATCACGCTTCATTATACTTGAGCCACCTCTCTTCTCTTTCTAATTCCTCTTTAGGATCTACCATCTCTCACCACACTAGCTTATGTTCCCCATGCCTTGTGGGAAGTTAGCCAACCATAGGAAATGCCTCGATGCTCAAGGTGATGATAAGGATCTTTATGGCTAATGAAATAACATGCAAGAATGATCCTCTTGGTTCCCACACGAACTAAAACTCATAAATCTTTGGGAAAGAATACGTATTAATCACATATTCCAAGGTATATCTAGTCAACACACCTCTCCACTAGTGATCAACAACATGAGTCCAGGTTAGATCAACATCATGTAGCCTCTGATACTCTTCTTGGGTCCAAACATGAGGTCTATAATACTAGCTCTTCCTTGATGCATATGTTGATATCCATTCATACAACTCTACTTGAAAACAACAAAATAATGTCTCATAGAGCTCATGATATAGGTGCTCCTCTACCCATTTTCATGCATCAAACTCAATTCTAGTATAGAATCACTAAGCAAACTCATCCTCTATTATTTTAATCCAAGTCTCGACATTTTCCAAGGTCAAACGTTACTGTCATTGCACACCATTCTCATAATAGCTTCAAAAGAGGTCCTGACAATGGAACCAAGATGTAGCCTCATTTACCTTCTCCCTTAAAATCCCAAGTGTGCTAGCCTATCACCCATTAATTGGGTGGTCACCCAATGAACACATGGTGTTGAACCCCTCCTTTATGTGATCTTTGTAAGAATGCTTCTCCATTAATGGAGGAATGTTTATAGAAACAGGAATACAAGTGGAAGTAATGATACTAGATCTAAGCATAGATGCATCATGAAAATAACAAAAACATTATAACAATACGAAGGAACCAGATCTGAACCATGAGCAAAGTGAACACTAGGGTTTGAACCCATAAACACAGATATATAGAATAACTAGTTATATATATTGAAAATCAGTGTTTACAGTAGCCATACTACATCAAAAAGGTCATAACAGACCAAATAGATCAAGGTAATAACATCCTATAACTAGAAACCCTATATTACCCCCTAGAGCCATTACATATTTATCACCATGAATCTACCATTACATACATACTTGGCCTCTACATATACCCTCTAATATCTAACTCTCTATGCTAATAATCTCCTTGTCTAGATCCAAATGCTTCCTTAAATAGGATGGAAGCTCACCTGATCATCATTCTAGAAACAAGCCCACATGCCAAATGTCATCATATCATGATCTACTCAAGTGTCCAAGCCATGTAGATGCCAGCTAGCCATAAAAACCTCCACTTTCCAGCCCGTAACCATAAAGATTCCCTAGAATATTATTTTCTTGAGCCTCAAGTCTCCATGTAACAACCTTGTCATCATTACACTTATCTCGCAACTTCACATGTTTTGCATGTGATACCCTTAACCGAAATGTGGCTAAGTCCTTAAACCCTTTCCTACGTGCACCAACCTACCTCTCCTTTCATGCTTTCACTTACATGATTTTATCCAAATTTCCCTCTGTGCACGCTCATCCTTTTCTTTAGGACTTATTCATTTTAAGGGCTCAACACATCTCTCCACTCACACACCCCTTTTCGATCCAAATGCATCCTTAAATAGAATTAGGATCTCTCCTTCACCACCTTAACTTCATGCATGAGTAGGCCACATGCCGGTGGAATCATGCTTCTCCATGATTGAGTTCCTATGCCGAGTTTTCCAAAACCATGATTAGCCTCCACTAACACGATAATGATTCCCCTACGGAATATTCCTTATATGGAATATTCTTTCCTTTAGCTCCAAGATGCCAAGTTGTAACCTTATCCACTCGTTATGCCTACTCATGTCTTCACATGTTTTCCATGTATAACCATATCCAATGATGCGAAAAATTCTTCAAACCTTATCTTACTCCCATGTGCTAACCTTCACGTGCTCCATGTTTACTCCACCCTTTTGTTGCAACTCCTTGAACTTCCTACATGCACTCTCGTTCTCCGATTGTGCCATTCCTTGAGCATTTTTCCCTTACTTTCCTTACATGTTCTGATTCTCTACTTTGGGACTTAGTCACTTTTAAGGCTCAACACTTGATACACTAAATCCACTGTTCAAGTTTTGTAGCCACAAAGAAAAGAAAATAACATGTTGCGATGCATAATTATGTGGGTCTTCCATTTAATATTGTTGAGCAAATGAAGAAGACCAATGTTAATTTGAAAATGTGGGATGTGTTGGCTATTCCATCAAAATGCGACCTCTTATGTGAAGCCCTCAAGAACCTTCCTTGGGTGGATCCGGTGGTGCAAAAAACTAATGCAGTAGTCAATGTGTGTCAATAAAAGGAAGACCAAACAAGAAAAATGTCAAAAGCCCACCCTTTGCATGTATTTAATTGTGGGAAAACACTTTGTGCATAACTGTATGATTGATATAGGGGCTATTACCTCTGTAATTCCTAATAAAATTGTTTATATCCTAGGTCTCAAATATAGTCCCGTGTCTAAGGGAGGTTTTTAACTTGATGGATCAACTGTGGGTGTTTTGGGAATAATAAAATATCTTGAATTACTACTTCATGCCTTCCTAATCCTCACTATAACCCATGAAATTTCAGTCATTGACTTGCCTCCCATTTTTTCCATTTACTTTTCTAGAGATTTTACTGCTAAGGTAGGTGGTTATTTGTCTTCATATTAGACTCGCATGCTTCTAAGAAATAGATATGGTATAAGGTTTACAATACAAGATGAACCCATATTTTCTTACCATATTGAGTCATATGATTCCACCCCTATCAAATAAAATTGCCTAATTTAAGAAGAGAATAAAAAATATTCAATTCCAAATGAGAAACCTATCACCCCTTCAATGCTAGACTTATTGCTAGATGAATGGGTAGAGAGATCATGAATTTGATCCCTATGATGAAGAACTCAGAACCTTTGAGGCTATTTTAGGTAACTATTGCATTCTCCAAGAAGGATCTTTGATACTCATGACATTAAAACAAGAAAAGGAAAGTGCTTCTGGACTATGGTGGATGTTCTTTGATGGTTGTAGAAGTAGAAATGGAGCTGGGGTGGGTGTTGTGATCATTTCTCCATTGAATTAAAATTTATTCTTTTCTCATAGATTGCAATTTGCATGTTCTAACAATGTAGTTGAGTACGAAGCATTGGTCCATGGTATTTTAATTGCTGAAAAGAGGAAAATTAGAAAATTACAGTGTCTTTGGAGATACTGAACTGGTTATTCACCAAGTCAGAGGTAAATGTGCAAAAAATAAAAAGATGTTAAAGGCTTACAAACACAGAGTTTGGGATCTTCTAGAAGGCTTTGATACCATAACCTACAAGTTGTGCCTAGGAAGTTGAATAAGGATGCTAATCAAATGGCAGCTCTGGGTTCTCAATTTTCACCTGGAAGACCTTGTCAAGGGAAATGTGCAACATATCAAAATGGTGGTTAGGACATCCATTCCAAACAATCAAACCAACTAGAAATTTTTTGATAAGCAATGAAAAATTGTGTAATTTATACAAAATGAAGTTGAGTTCTCCTAAAAATGCAATCTAATTTGCAAGAATTCTATGGTGATTAGATAATTCAGATGAAAATGAGAAAATTATCGATGGAATTGGTCACTCTAAAGTAGATATTCAGTCCATATGACAAGTTCAAAGGAGTGGAGAAGAACATGCTTTGGCAAAATAAGAAAATTTCCAACGGTCACAATTGCACCGAGAAAAAAGAGCTTCTCCTCGGGAAGGTATGTGGCAAGAATAAAAGAAAACATTTATATCTCTATGCCAAAGATTCAGTGATGTGTTTTCATGGGACTATGAAGATTTAAAAGAATTTAATCTAGATATAGTACAACATTCCATTAATTTTGATCCCAATGTTAAACCAACTAAACAAAACCAGAGGCTAGTTAACCCCAAGATAGAGCCCCTCATGAGGAAGGAATTATCCAAACTCATTCAGGAAAAGATAATTTTTCCTATCAAATACTCTATCTAGGTGGAAAATTTGGTTCCAGTGAGGAAGAAAAATGGAGAAATCAAGATTTGTGTGGATTTTTGGGATTTGAATAAAGAATCTCTAAAGGATCATTATCCTTTACCTTCCATGGAGCAGATCCTATAGATAGTAGCAGGAGTTGAGATGTTTTTAATGGTTTATGGCTATTTCACTTTCAATCGATCAAAGTGAAAGAATAAGATTAGTACCAAACTGCGTTCACTACCAAATGGGGAATGCATGTGTATCGAAAGATGTCCTTTGTCTTATCAAATGTAGGTTCTAGTTTCCAAAGAGAAATGGACATTTATTTCAAGGGGAACATCAATCAATTCATCTTGGTTCACCTAGATGACATTATTTTCGTCTCAAAGAAGATTATAGATCATATGAAGCACCTAGAGAAAGTATTTGAAAGATGTGAGGAATTTTGTGTGTCTCTTAACCCCAAGAAGTGAAAATTTGTGGTCCCTAAAGGTAAAAATTTGGGTCACATTATTTTAAAGGAGGGAATTACCATTGATCGGAAAGAATTTTAGCCATCTTGGCTCTTTCCTTGCCAACTCACAAGAAGGCCTTGCAGTCATTCCTTGGAAAAATCAACTTTTTTAGGCATTTCATTCCTAACTTCATGGGTTTGGTAATACCTATTACTCTCATGCTTAGGAAGGATTCAAATTTTAAGTGGACCATAGAGGGAAACAACATCTTTGCGAATATAAAACAAGAGATTTCTCAGGCTCTTACATTGATCAACCCTGACTATACCAAGGAATTTATTGTATATGGTTATGGTGCAAAATCTAGTATTACCATAGTTTTAACTCAACAAAATAATCAGGGACTGGAGTATCCTGTGGCCTTCTTTAGTAAAAAAATGAAGGAATATGAACTCAAGTACAACCACATTTAAAAACATGTGTTTTCTATTCTGAGAGCTTTGAAGAAATTCAAAATTGTGATTGCTACTAACCACATCAAAGTTTTGGTATCACATTCCAGCATTAGAGACTTCATTATGGGAGAAAATATCAATAAGAAATGAGTGGGTGGGTGACTAAAATTATGGAATATGACGTGGCTATCAAGGCTACAAAATTGGTAAAAGGAAGTGAAATTTGTGAGAAGATAGATTTGTATACTCATGATCACTAAGAATATTCATTCATCAATGAAGAGCCTTCAAATGATGTTGAATTACGTAAAGGATGAAATAAATGTATTCAATGATCACAACTGGATTAATGATATGAATAAGTTCTTTTCTACTAGAATATACCCTATTGGATTTAACAAAGCAAAGAGAAGACATTTCAAGATGTGATATATTCCTTATGAATTGATTGGTGATGTATTGTTTAAAAGACATATTGATGGAGTGTTGCTCAGGTGCATTGAAGGTGAGAAATGTGATAAGGTCCTTACCGAGTTCCATGATAGTTTCTCGGGTGGAAATTTTTCTGCTAGAGCCACATCCTGAAAATTATAAAGAAAGATATTTTGGCCTACCTTGTTTGCGAATACTCATAGATGAATGATAAAATGTAATGAATGTGTTCTATTCACTTTGAAAAGAAAATATTTTTGGCTCTTCCATTTCATCCCATTAAAGTAGATCAACCATTTACACAATGGGGCCTAGAATTCATTGGTATGATCAATCCTCCATCTATTGTTGGTCACAAATGAGTTTTAACTGCAAAAGAATATTTCACCAGGTGGATAGAAGTCATACCATTAAAGGAGGCTACTGATTTAGTTATCTTGGACTTTCTTGAAGAAATTTTTATAAGGTTTGGCATTCCAAAACTATTATTTATGACAATGCAAAGGCTTTCTTAGGATCAAATATTTCGATTGGGCTCTTGGTCTTGGGATCTATCTTAAGAATTCTTCCAATTATTACCCCCAAGGTAATGGATTGGCATAATATACTAATAAGAATCTGATTAGAATCATGAAGAGGACAATGGACATCAATAAGAGGAAGTGGCACACAAAGGTGAGAAATTTTCTTTGGATAGACATGATAACAATGAAGAAATCTATTATAACTTCTCCCTACAAATTGGTATATGGTAAAGAGGAAATATTTCCATTGTCACTTGAGTTTCCTTCATTTGAATTAGCTCAATAGCTGGAATTTTAAGGTGTGAATCAAAGGGAGGTCGAATGAAAAATTTATGGAACTCGAAAAAATAGAAATACTTGCCATGATTAGACTAGAACAACATCAGAAGTCAACCAAATAGTGGTTTGATAGGAAAGATAGAAATCAGACATTCAAGGTTGGAGATCTAGTCTTGAAATGGGACGTGGATTGAGATAAACTAGGGAGACACTCTAAATTTGATGCAATCTGGAGTGGACCATACATCATCAACACTTCTAAAGAAGCTAACTAATTTTAGGTATCAAATATTGATGGGAATGCATTTCAAATCCCAGTCAATGGGATTTACCTTAAACCCTCTCATTAAGATATTTCATTGCATCTTGTACATAGTAGATTAGTTTTTAATTCCTCTAAGTGCTTCTAATAACATTGCTTGTTTGGTAGGGTAGGGTTCTTTCCTTAACTACTTTACATGGTCTTATTTCTTGAAGATGTTCTTATGCACATTTTCATCATATTTTCATGGTTTATGAAGTAAAAATTTCAAGGGATCAAGGATCAATTATAAATATCTCGGAAAAATCAAATTTAGAGAAACTAATCAAACTTAGGAATCACGGTTTAGAGTTCATACCGGTTTTGGATATCAGTGAATCCATGCCCAATGGATGATTCAAGGCCACTGGTATACTCATCTAGCAAGTAGATGTTCCCTGTGAGTCACCAAAAATGTTGTCCATTTTTACACCCTTGTAAAAATTGAACAACTTGGATAGGTGTGGACTTGTGAACTTGACCGAGTTTTAATACTCTTGTAGAGATTCTAGAAAGGGATGCGAGATGAATTTGAGCGTGCCACGAGATGATTGGGAAAATTCGTGGTGAAAGCATAAATGTCTTCATGTTCTAAGTAAGCCATGGGGTAAAGGAGTGAAATCTGTAGATTGAAGGAAAATAATCTGCGGGTGATTGAAAGATCCATGCCGCATTAGATAAATCCATGGAAGTTAAAAGCCACGTAAAGTTAAAGGAGAAAACTATGTGTGAAAGGAAAATAACAACTTTACGTGAGGAACTAAAATTGGTATAACTTCTTAATCCAATGATTTGATATTTTCAAATCTTATGTCGATGGAGAAATATTTACAACGTAAATCGGATTTCTGAATTAAATGGTGGTAGGTGGGCGAAGAAGAGGAATATGTCTCCAACACACAAAGGTAATGTTCTAAGTAGTGAAACCACCAAAATTTAATGCAGCATGGTGCCTATTTTGTCTTTATCAAGGAAAAGGCATGGGGAAATGGATTTTCAAAGGAACTTAGATATTTTTAGAGAATTTAATGAAATTGGTTGGTGGTTGGAAGAAGGAATTCAAATTTCCCTCTATTCTTCTTCTTCTTCTTCTTAGACTTCTCTATATATTGTAAAATGATGCCTAATTTTAATGTTGTATACTTTGAGAATTCAAGGGCATTATTTTGTTACACAAGTGTTATAAGAATTGCATGCCTTGGATCACGAATCATAAATGTTTTCATCTTCTTCCTGCATTTGACCTTGAAACAATAAAATATCTAGTTTTGTGGCTTATTCCTGCCTTAGCTAGTGTTTCATTACATTTCCTTTCCTCTTTATTTTCCCAGGATATGTTGTATGCATTGTAACAAGATCTATATCTATTGTGCATCATGAAAATGGGAATCTAGACTTGGTGTTGAACTCTGGCTTTCATTTCTACCCTCTTCATCATCATTTTCTTCCATTTTATCTCTTTCAAGTATCTTTCCCCTTATTTTTGGTGTTATCACCTTCTCTAGTTTAGGATTTTATGTTTTATGCATCTCCTTCTCACCCCATTCCCTTGGAATGTTAGAGTAGAGATAGATAGTTTCATTTCAATTTGTAGGAGTAGTTTAGCATTAGAAATAGGTAGAGGTAGCTGGCATTCTTTGGAGGTCTATCTCAGTTTGAGTACCACAAATTGGATACAATCCCATGTTTCCTCAAATACCTATATTCTTGTGATTTGGGACAGGTGAAATTTTGAGCTCCAACATGCACCTAGTGTCAAATATTGTGACATACTTTTGGGCCTTCCTTGGATCCTCACCTCTCAAGTAATCATTTCCATGAACCACCTAAGTCTCAAATTCATTCATAACAAACAAGTCATCATTTGTCACAAAGGAGTCCCACCTTATACACCATGACCTCAGCCTCTCCTTAAGGTGGCTATTTCACTTTTATAGCATCTAGGTCCCCGAACCTCTAAAATATAAAGCAAAATATGTTCCTAGCTCTCCTACTCATGCATGTCCTACTCGGTGTCATTGATCTATTAGTCCATATCATTAGCCTAGGTCTATGACTTGGATGGCTCCTCCATCTATGTATGCATCACCTCCTCACTCTCCTCCATCTAGGTGCACATCACCTTGTTAGCCTCCTTCATCTAGATGCACATCATCTCATCAACCTCCTTCATCTAGGTCCACCTCACCTTCACGGTCTCCATCCTATAGGTGTTCACTACCTTGGCTTCCATTGCTTGTACATTGTCAATATCATTAACCACCACCTTTAGAGAATGGTCACACATCTTTTCCTCCTCATACATTGGGTGGAGGACCCTTTCCCTTCACTTTTATTAGATATATTTCTCATACTCATACACTTGGAGGGAATCACACTTATTCTCTTCCCCCATTTTATAATTCTCCAATGTCTCTCATTTCCACTTCACATCTAGTCCTCTTCATTCATCTCAAACAACTTAATACAAAAAAATTGTATCGTTATTACTAGATGACACACTCTTATTCTACGGTTCACACTTGAATGTTGAGGGAATACTATATACATGAACCTCACACACTACACACTTCTACACTTGACGCATTCACGACACATATTTCTAGTAGCACATTCTCACACAATACATTTCACAATGGCACACTCTAGTTCCATGATTCATACTCAAGTGTTGAGGGTATAAATATGAAATGAACCTAACCACATTCACTCAAAATATTTACACTCTATACATCATTGATCTATCTTTCTAGCCAATATAATTCAAGCCATTTCATGATGATGCACTCTTGTTTTATGGTTCATTCTTGATTTCTGAGAGGTATTTTATAAATGAACCTCATCTCACTCATGCTCATTCACACCTGATCGAGGGGCACGATGCTCCTATAACATTCAATTTTCATTACATTCCATTCGACTCCCTTACACCATATTACATATCTTGGTTGCATTTACTGTTGCTTATTTATGCTTACATGGACATTTTTCTTACTATGCTAGTCAGATACTTTGTATGTCATTATCTTTAACATATACACATGCCCATTCACTTGATTTCTAGTTGTGAATGAAGAATTTACATAGATTGTTACATGTTATATAGATGCTTAGCACATTACCTCTTACCAATCCCACAATGGCTCCCGAGGGTATCTACTTTCGTACACACTACATGTGTTATTGTTTCATTTTATACCATTTTCTATTCATACTAGCACACTACTATATCAGACTATACATGTCTTGACATACTTTTTATCTTTCTAACATGCGAATGAGTGCTTCATGTGCATAATTTGATTTGTAGGAACTATTTTCCACCACTATTGTTGTTTGTTACTCATTGCTTGTCACTGTTTTCCATTGTATGCCATTTTTTACGGGATATTCCCTTTGTCTTGTGTGCACATTGTATTCTCTTGGCCGCTTTGGCCCTGATTGTCTTATGAAATTTTGAGCAATGTCCCTTGTTTGAAACCCAATTTTTCGGTCTACATTGTCTTCTTGATTGTTATATTACACGTTGTCTTCAATTTGCGTATTTTTCTTGTTTTCACTAACACATATTTCTAGCCACTCTTTTTACAAGTGCCTTGGTTTCTACCAAAACATTCCCTCCCCGCGAAGAATCAGTTTTAGATTAAAATCCAATCCTATCCTTTGGGCCACATCCTCCTAGTGATGTCACATGAACCCCAAACAACGGGTGAATACATTAGGTGAATGAACCACCACATTCAATGTAGTACAAAGCTATAGTTTAGACCTACACAATATAGATAAAATACAATATTCAGTTATAGAAATAACCTAGATTATGACTTGGGTGTTCATCACAATACAAACACCAACACCCAGATACAAACATGAGTTCCTAGGTTCTCATGAACATTCTGGGTGCTTATGACCAAGGGTAGTTGGACATTTTTTCTCAAATCAACACAATTTTTAGTACTCTACACAACATTTTTCATAGGACACACACAGTCCTCAAGCAATCAACATACATGTTATCTCCTTTTTTATTTGTATTGGATCAAAATGGATCAAACCTAAACAAATAAGGATCACACCATCTGCAATGGTGTATAAATCATTGAGAAGTAGTCAAAGGATGGAGAATAACACAAGACCTTTCTCCCTACATTTATTCTTCAATGGCATGAGATTGCCCAAAAAAAATTTTCTTCTACAACATTTTCATGATCCTTTCTATATTTTTCACTCATCATGAATCAGGTGCACATATTCCTTTTCACATTTTTACATACTTTTTACACACTTTCTACATATTTGGATCAAATTTTTCATATACACATATTTGAATACTCTTTTTCTCTTCTCTTTTGCAGGTTTGTCCTTATGGGAAGAAATAGTCACATCATTGAACACATCAAGTAACAATAAAAACAAGTAAAATGGGACATATACACATATGCTTTCACCCCTAGGGTCACTTCCTCTTCTCTAGTTTCCACACTTCATTTTATTCACTCGTACACTTTTTTTATTGTCTTCTCGACACACTACTCATCATCAATCTACATGGCTATTAGGAATTCATCTCTTATCTACTTTATGTTACGAGAATTCACTCAACAATATAAAGTGGGGAAATCTATAGACACTAAATCTTGAAATTTGGTACATTTCTAGGTCATAATCACATAATTGCATTCATATGATTCATAAGAAAGAAAAGTACTAATTGGCCACTATTTTTGTCCTCTTTTCTTTCTTTTTGGTTTCCTTCTTGGTCTTACACACCTCAGTACCCGTCCTAACATTTTTCAATTCTATTTATCTCGAGTTTGGAAAATAGCACCTAGCTAAGATGTCAAAGACCTAGGCACCCTCATCCTTCTGGGTGCCCAAACTCTTTTATGTTACTCACCTCTTTTGGACCTCTTCTAGCCATTGGGCATATTGATTTCTTATGGGTCAACCTTTTAGTGTTTAATTACAAAAGTAAAACAAGGGAATCATACAAATACAAATTTATGTGATGATAATAAAGGACTAATCTCAAAGCATCTATTATCACCACCTAAGGTTGCATCCTAAGGCATTCTAAGAGCATCAAATCATCCATCTATCTTCATTTAAGGGACAAGGGATTACGTTTTATGCATACACTTCATAGGAGGGAAATTTCATTTTGACATCCAAACATCTACTTACTTTGATACATCTAGTTATTTCTCACTATTAAGTGCATATTACACAAAAGCCTTCTAGGGCACAATTTTTGTACACACATGAGAACTACATGGAGTCTGAAATGTAGTGCATCACTTAGATTTTAAGTTCACTTAGTTGGGTGACTACCAAATTCAGTATGAATCCCCATTTGCATCTTTTATTTTTAAGATTTGATGTGTTTTAGGTTTTTACAGGAGGTCATTTATTTTTCATGTTACATGCAACTTCAACAATCTTCCAACAACCAACAAAAAACATTAGTTAACATCTTCTGACACTGTAAAAATCATTTTCTAAGATTCTATGCAATCACAAGTGCCTACAGAAGGTCTCTTGAACCTAGGATCCCCTAACCCAGTCTAGACACCCTATTCCTAGCATTTCCGATAGTTCTACATTTTCCCGGCTCGGTTGAAATAGCATGTCTTCCTTTTCCATCAATTTTTCCAACTGGACACATCTTCAGGATTATTCCAAAATTAGCTAAGTGTCTCATTCCCTCTCCACTTAGGGCTTCATATTTTTCTATCTTATTATTTAGGTTAGACTTGTACTTTATTATTTATCTTTACGTTGAGACTCTATAATTAAGGTTTCTCAAATATCTATATTTGTTAAATTGGGAGAAGCTCTCATATCTTACAAATTGGTGCACTGATCAAGGTGGATTTTTAGCATTCTTCTCCATTTACAAAAACCTTCAAGGAATAAGTTACATCATATTAAATGATGCCCTATATTTTTAATGGTGAAAAAAACCTCATTTTGTGCCCTAGATTTCATTTCCTCAAATTCCCATCATTCCGGTGGACAGATCAAGTTGAAAATGTGAATACAAAGTATAGAAGAAAAACATATTCTATTGAAACCAATTTCATTGTAATCTGAGGTGGGAAATAAAAATTTATAAAATCTTAGGGACTCCATTAATGGTTACCACAACACAATAGTGAAAGGGAAATGAGGCACCTCATTACTACCAAAGGGTTCTAGTGGTCCGAATCACGCAAAAATTTGAATAGAGATTTTAAAAAAATTATGTAATCTTTTGCAAGTGGTTTCATTTGAATCTAACACCAAGAAGACCACTTTCTATTTTTATTAAGTCTAACAAAAATATGCATTTAATCTCCATACTTCATTCCCTCATGACCGAGACACTCAAAATTGCCAAAATTTGCAAAAATGATAAAGAAGTAGCTAAATGGGACCGTAATGGTGGATATTATGAAAATAGTGAGTAAAAGGAGCCAATAGTGGTCACATCTCTATCCTTAACTCATCCAAAAATGGTCCTAGAATTCATAGAAGTCTCCTGTTCAAATTTAAAGTAAATTCCCACACTTCCCAATGCAGTGACCAAAAATACTTAAATTGGAAAATGCAAGTATTAATCATGGAAGATTTCAATTCATTTTACATACGGTGAATGGCAAGAAGGTGGTTAGATTTTATTTTACTACCATTCTCCTCTCCTCACGCTGAACTCGGAGGTTTTTTCACATGTTTTACTCATGATTAGTGTTTCTATAGTGGTAGAATAACGATCATGACCGAGAAAACAAGTTGCATTCAATTTATCTCATGTGAAGGATTGATCACAAAGTTGTGACAGTTGTCTCAATGATCGAAATAGATAATAAATGAGGGGATTCATATTCTGATATTCTTGGTGGTATTATTCTCAATCGCTCATGATCCCTCTTCTCGGTGTATCTAGGCATTATGTGGAAGTGCATCATTTCATGGAGTTTTCTCATGGTGAAAAAGAGTTCAAAGGTCTAGAGTTCATCTTTGCATTGGAGAACTTCACTAGTCATTAAGTACAATTGATATTCACAAGAGGTGGAGGCATATTCATTCATTCTTGGAGCTTTTCATCCTATCCATTTTATTTATCTCCCTCTTCTAATTCTTCATTAAGCATAATCATTATATTTTTACTATTAACATAAGTGGCATATTTTCAAAATTGTAAAAGCATTTTCTCAAAATTATAAGAGAAATAATTAATTTTTATTTTTGAATGGAAAATGAAAGGTCACAAGTAGAATAGGAATGTGAAGAGTTATGTGAGGGGATATGAGAGGTCAATTCACATTGCTATATATTCAGATGGCTTCTCTATTCGAAAGGATCCCGAAAGCTAGTATTTTTATAACAATTGTGAATTATTGTAGATTGATTGAAGCTTTGTACTCATCACTATAAAATAACAAAAATCTACTTTTCTTCTATTTCCTTTTCTCATGTTTCCTCTTTTCCCTCTCCTATAATTTTTTTAAGCATGGTGATAAATAAAGAGCTTTGTATCTTTGATAGATGAATTTAAGAACTTTGCATCCGAGTTTGTCCATCTCACTAATAGCTTCATTTTTCTTTACTCTATATTCAATGTTGAACTAATTTGGTTATTGGGTGTGAAATATTCCATTAGCATACTCACAACAATAAAATTCATTTCCTAATTTCTCTCCTTCACCTTGCATCGTTGTAATTTCCTCCCTTGTACCTCATACAAGTACTTTACCACAGATCAATGGAGTGTTCATATGTGATCCATGACATTTTTTGAAAACCCACAACAATAGATAAGATTATATTAGTTATAACTCAATAATGGGATATGCACCATTAAATGTAGAGGTGTGTATCCCTGTGAACATCAATGGTGGAGACACCTAATTTTCCCAACCCGACAAATTTTCTCACCGACATAATCCTAATCCAAGGGGGATCTAGAAGAGGTAAATCTATACATTGTTATTGATTATTTACATATAATTTTATGAATTAACCTTTTCTATATATGTTAAATGGGTATAATGTCTTCATAAAAAGTAAAGAGAGCTTGGAAGGTGTTGATATGAATTCTTTCCATCAAAGTTTCTTATGCTTGTTGCCATCAATGATAAAGGGGGATATTTTCAAATATGTCTTGATGTTGTTTTTATTGATGACATTGTGCATTAATAAAGATGAGTGAGTCATGAGGTTTCATCTCTTTAGGGGCATGAAGGTTGATTGGTAGTGCCTTCACAAGGTGGTTTAATGCCTCCTAAAGGAGGTTTCAGTGTATCTTCTTGAGTAAAAATGGTGGTTTTAGGGTGTTCACTTCTTGGTTGGGGTAGTTAGTGTCCACTTTGAAAGTATGGAGATTTTTGTGTACACTTATAAGGTGCCTTACAGGTTGGAAATGATGTTTTAAGAGTGTGTAAAGACTTTTAGGATGATCATCAAGTCATGTCTTGCAAGTCATGGTTGAAACTATCCCATTTACACTTAGTTCAAGGACCTAATGAAATGTAAGAAGAAAAATCAAGAAATTTAAAGTCAATGTAAGTATGGGAGGTGTCTAGGAACATTTTATAGAGTCCTCATGTGAAGTGAAGGTCATAATTTATCACTTGGAGGCAAATTTGAGATCTTTCCTATGAATTCTTCTAAGAATAAACAATATAGGCATGATGAAAAAATGATATTTTTCATGATTTTACAGGTTCATTTATGAGCAACCAAGGTGTTGGGCATGTGGAGGAACGTGTTATAGAGTTTTGGTCCAAGTTTCATGCAAATATGAAGACAATTTTTGAAGTTATGAAGGTTTTAGATATATTGAGCTTCTCAAAATTACTCTCCTAGCTTGAATGTCATCTCTCAAGAGCTCAAATTCATGTAAAATTTTTGCAGGTTGTATTAAGGCCTTCACCGGTGTTATATAACTAATTTAAGAACATGAAAAATAAGGAATGAAGTAAAATGTTGCGTTATACTCTATGAACAATCCTTAAGAGTGAAAGTCACTCCAAACCCTCATAAAACCCTAAGAATAAACATATGGAGAAAAATTAAAGTGTTTGACCACAAAATAACTTGTTCCAGCCAAGAAAACAAGTCAAGGTTGTAGATAAGTATTTATAGTCTAAGTTGGTGGCATTTTTATTCTTTAGACATGACTATACCATACATATTTAAGTCTCTGTTTTCAAAGGTTTTGTGTATATTGTTTTGTTTATAAGGTTCCAAGTTGAAAAAAATGATGTGTAAGGTTTCATGGGTCATGTATTTGTTTTCCATGAATAAATATAGGGCAGCCATGTGCAAGAATTGAGTGAAATATGTCAATCTCGGTCATCTCTGTGAAGGGAAAATCATGACAAAAACAAGTCTTTGGTGTATGAGATATTGTTGAGGAAAGAGATTATGTTCAAGGGATATATTTATATGTATAATTTGTGTGATTCCTAAAAATGTGTTCAAGATAAGTACTTTATGAAATGAAGTATCTTTGTGTACAACTTCCAAAGGACTAAAATTGTCAATTCAAGATAGTCAAGGAGGACTATGTTTTGAGAATGTAAACTATATATTTCCTTTTCAATCCCTTAAAAATAAGTTTGATCATGGTTAATAACTTATTTTTGAAGTGTGAGTGAAATGCTTTATTCTGGAAGATAATCTTTGTATGTGAAATGCAAAAAAATAGACTTTGGTCCTTAATTCTTATAACCACGCTTGAGTGTGCCTTTGGAGATAATACAAGTTTGATCTATTTTATATGGAATGAGAAAAGATATGAATCTTTAGAGTTAAAAACACACATATTATCCTTTAAATGTGTCTTTGAATCCATGGATAGCTGGGTAAGTGAGTGAGTTTGGTAAGTCTGTGAAGAGGTCTCCTTGTTCAAGAAAATTAGTTTGTACTCTGTCCTAATGCATGCTTCATGAAGAGAATAATGATGTCTTTCCAATTATTTTTAGTTGAAGGTGTTCTAAGTTCACAAATCATCTTCTAAAAGCTTTTAAAATAGTTGAATACTTGTTCCTCATAGTGTTTCAAGCTCTTCCATGACTGTGATATGAGTACTTCATGACTCTTCTTACAAGAGTGTGATTGAAAATTGAAAAGGAGTCTTTAATCATTGATATGATGAGGTCAAAGCCCTTGTTAGCTGTGAAAAAACCCTGTAGACTAAATTTTACTGAATTAATGGATAGATTTGAGATCATAAGTCTTATCATTCTTCAAGTTTAAGACTGTGCTTACTAATACTAGCACCTAGTGCTCTCATAAGTGCCTTAATGAAATTTTAATCTATAATGGAAAGGAATGAAAGATAGAAATGAGTTAAAGAGCTAAAAGGAGTATGTAACGTGCTCACATGATTGTTCCACTTGGTGCATGGTTATAAAGTGCTAAAATACAAAGAAGTGCTTGCTATGCTAGAAGAAAAATAAAAATGACCATTACAAATGGGTATTGTAGAGGTCTATTTTGGAATATGTGTAAGTGTAACTAAACCTTAGAGTATTTATACATGCTTTATTATTCTCCATAAGTACATGAAGAGTTATGACAGTTGATGAAACATAGGATTTTTCATCCGACCTCCTAAAAATGTAATCATTGTTAGTTGACAGTTTTGTGATGTCAATTAGTCTTCCTTGTACGAGCTGAAAAGTGATAGAAGTTGTATAGGTGAGAAGTGGAAGTGTTAGAGACATGTGAGAATGTAATTATCCTATATGTTTATATTATTTATGCATATATATGTTGTTGAAAAATTAATAAGATGTGATAATGTATTAAATCTACTCCAACTAGGAGAAGGTGTATAAGAGTGAATGAACAAATTTAGAGATCACAATATGTTATCTTAGCAACCATGTCAAGTGTGTGATCTAATTTATGTCAATTCTATGTAGAAGCTTAGAAAAATTTAAAGTAGGTGATTTCATGCAAGTTACAGCTTGAAAGGAGTCAAGTAGGTGCTTGATCAGATTTTGAAGTTGGTGCTTCATGTTGAGTGGGTGCTCAACAAGTTTGAGACCTTTATAATATTTCATTAGAAAAATTATCCAACATAGTACATTGGTTTAGTGGGGTTTTCTCCCTTTCAATGGTTTCCCACCTTAAATATTTTCTTCCTATGGTTTCTACTATTGATTACTCATATATAGTGTTGTTGATTCTTCATAACAAAGTAAAGAAATTGAATTGTCATTCAAATTTTTAATTTGCATTGATTCACGTCCCCTCTCATTACCTATATTTATAATAGGTTTTACAAGATTATAATGTATTAAAATTTGGAAAGATAGAGTATAGGAACATGAGACAAGAATTAGGACTGCAAATTTTATTGATTTATGTAGAAGTGGAAATCTAAACAACATAAATTCAATCAACAATTGTCATCCCCTTAGAATGGAGAGGTCATTACAATTCATAACATTACAAATATACCTCTTCATCTACCCCCTACATGAATTTTCACTTACCCTTACAACTTGTGACCTTTCATATTCTTGGGAAATAAAAGTGAGTCCCTTTTTATTAATTAAAGGGAACTCATTACAATGCTTGAATATAGGTCACATTTAAATGAATAAGACAAAGTAGCAAGTATCTTCTTAATGAAGAATTAGAATATAAGAGATAACAAAGGGGGAGAGAAGGAGTTGATTGATTTGATGAAGAGAAGAATTGAATGATGGAGAATTTGATAATTCATGATCCCCGAGGGAGAGTTTCCAGAATGAATCATCCTTCTAATAAAATACTGAACCAAGTTGCTACAAGTTCCACCTTATCTACTTCTGGAATACAAAAAAAATCAACACTTTGATCCAAGTCTAGGGAACATCACTAATATTATTACATTGACTGAGACATCTTTTGTGATCTCTTACAATGTAATAAATAATTTTTTTGAAGTTGGTAAATGAATCTAAGGTATCTTTATTAAAGGAAAGAGGATAACCTACCTCTTGCTTGACCATCTCATGGAAGGAAAAATGAGTTCTTCTGATGAAAAATTCTTAGTGAGTTGAGGGAATTTGTGTTTTTGAACACAATTGCAAACATAATTCAAAATATAAAAAGATTTTTTTCCAATAGATTAAAAATTGGAGATAGAATATTTTATCATATCATATCTAGCATCCATGACATAGAATCAAACCAGGGAAAAATTATCAAAAATTGATGCGAACATATTGTTAATCACAATAGTGTGAGAGTAAAGGAGATCATCTCGACACAAGTGGGAACACCTCATCCAAGTGGATCTTCTCTTTTTCAATATCTTCCCTTTCTTTCTTCACTTCTGATAAAGTGGAAAGAATATACCTGAACAGAGAGAGAACCTATGGGAGAAATGTATTTCCTTTATTGATGATCTTCTCAATCCATCTCTTGTTGGCCTTCCCCTTACATCATATGCCTTTGTTCCTTCTTGATCACCTCAAGGTCAAAGAAATGATTTGAGGAATGTATTCCACAAGGAGTGGAGGTGGGCTCCAAGAAAGGTTGAATGTAGGAACTGAAATATTTCACATGATCCTATAATTTCTCAATTGTTTGTTTTTACTCTTCATTTTGAGAAAGGATGTGGGTAGAGGATTCCCTTAAAAATGAGAGTTACCCTCATGTGTTGTTGGTCCCAAGGGAATTTTTGTCATCTCATAGCCTGATGGAGTCATCTCCTTAATAGGATTTACATTCTTAGGTTGGGGAATTTCTACATATTGGTCATCAAAAGTTCCACTGAAGATATGGGATGCCTCTTGCATCTTCCTCCTCCTCTTGGATATCAATAATTTTTGGTAGATCCAATTTTAGGCATAACAACTTGTTGTGTTTTTCTTTTTAACTTTCTAGCAATTCTTGAATCCATGGGAATGGCTCATAAAGAGTGGACATGATATTGGTCACAGGAGAACTTTTAGGATATTGATGTAGGATCACATCTTGTTCATTATGAGATATTTATGCCACTAGGGTAGACGTACTTTCATGCCCCTAAAGAGGAAGATGTAATGGATCACTCGGCTTAACTCAAGATGTCTTATGGGATATATAATGAACCTTACCTTGTTATGAACCATCCTATAATATGGAACATATGTGCACCCTATTTTAATTATCTTCATTTTTGAAGGATCATGTTATAATGATATGGGGTTTGATTGAAATTTTTTGTACCTTGGGGGAGTGACCACATTACCATTTGATCATGTTTAATAACATTATGATAAATGCCATCATATGGAATTGGGAGGATTCCTCATTCTTGATTACCTACTTACTTTTCTAAACTATATATAACTTCATGAGTGAAATAATATTTTGGGAATCTTATGTACCTTATTTCTCATATGTTTCCCATATGATGGATTGAATACCTTGATGACTTGACTATATCACTTTGGCTTGCTTCTCTAAGAGATGATAATGGATTCAAGACATGACATTTATCAACGTTCTTGATGAGTTTCTCATTTAATTTCATCATGATGACATCCTTTTGATGAATTTTAATTCCAATGGGGTCTTGGACTCTTTTCAAATTCTTTTCTCGACCTCATAACTCCTTGACATAAATGTGATCAAACAGATGCTTCAGGATCCATGCAGATGGTTAATTTTATTGTTTGAGAAAGAAAAAAACTTTATGAAAATGAAATGATGGAAAAAACTAGTGAGATGAGTGAAAAGGTATCCAATAACAACTTTCTGCACTGAAAACTAAAATTTTCTATTTTTCGCAAGTGGGGTCAGGAGCTTCCATTTTGGGAAATTTTTGCTTTTTGCACAAAAATTGTTATTTGAAACTCCTCATACACTTAGATTAATTTCATTGATTATTATTTTATATTTTTATAATTTTTCTATTTTTAGAAAGTTTTCCATTTTACCATGTTTCTTATTCTTCACTATTTCTAGATGTGCTTTGAATGATTGGATATTTTGATGTTAGAAGGTTTACTATTTTTAGTAATTAAATATATAGATCATATGCTATTTTTATAAAGGTTGATTACCGGTGTCGATTGTAATGAAACCACCTTCATTGGATTCAACTCTGCTCCATGTTCTCGTGCTCTAATTTTCACTATGTTTCTTCTCAAAGAACTCTTGGAAATTAAAAAGGAAAATTTAGGTGGTAGGGTTTAAGATTTATGCTATGAAAAATTAGGGGAATCATTTGGTATGCAGATATATTCATCGAAAGGAATTTGGGAGTAGATCATTATGTCAAAATCGCAATGCAATCGGATTTTTAAATAAAGAGATATGAAGAAATACTAGTTTTCAAAGTCATGATTATTATGGCAGATATTCGAAACATGATTGGTGTATTTATGATGTTTTTAATGTTTTTCAGAATAAAAAATGGTGTGAGAGAGAAAATTTCAAAGAAATTAAGTTATTTTACCTTTTGTGCTTACCTGTTAACTGAGGTTTGACCTTGGGTTGAATGTGAGCATAAATAAAGTTAAAAGCCGGGTTAAATGAGCTTGCACATGGGTACCCATTTTTTTCCTATATGTCCCCTTGGGTCAAAGGGAAAAGAGGTACAAAAATGGTGCTTTGGGAGATATTGTGACAAGTGGAAAGATCTAGTGAATTGTGAGGAAGATGAGATTAGCAAGTTAAGCGCCCTACGAGTTGGAAAGGGTCACGTGAAGAATTGCAGGGATTACACTTGGGTTCCCATTTTTTCCCATATATACCATTGGAAAAAGGAAAAAAGGGAATACAAGGGGTGCAAAGAGTGAAATCATGACATGTGTAAGTTAAATATTTGGCTAAGTATGGGATCAACACACTCTTTATTAGTGAGGACTTGAAAACTTCACTCCTAGAGCTTGGAAATGTTTTTTAGATGAAATTATATATAAGTATGACTATAAGAGAAATTTTAAGATAAATGTACTAGGTTTTAGAACCTAATTTGTCTTGAAACTCCAAAAAATGGATAATTTTTCTTTAGGATAATGGTGTGCGCTTGTAAAGATTGAAATGTTTTGAGAAACTCTCAAGCCTTGGATAAAATATGATTTTCCAAAAATATAGAGTATTATTCAACCTTTCCATTTTCTTCTTGTTTTTATTTTAACTCCTTACAGAGCTTCTAGAATCATCCAAACAAATTCGGGCTCATGATTTAACAATTCATTCCTTACACCTGAAAAACCCACTTTTGCACGTACTACCCCTAAACCACAAAATAGTTTCTAAATATCCATAAATTACTTACATAACATTAAATTATATACAATACGACCTTAAAAATTTTATGAGCCTATCATAACCTTCCATAGGGTCCACACATGGCTTGAAATGGCCAAAATTAGCATTTCTAAGCTTGTCGAAGAACTACTCTTCTTTTGTACTTTGTTGAATGGAACTTTTGAATTAATCACAATTTTTTTAAAATCATACATTTCCACCCAATGCATTAGTAATGATTTCAAGTGCAAGGTGGCCATGCCATGGGAGATAGGATGACCGTGAGAGGGATTTAGGAATATTTTGAAGCACGATTTCACCTTGTGGCTTATTTATCATGTTTCAAGTTTTGAATATTTGGGCTAGTAATTTTCCATGACAACAGAGTCCTTAATTAGTGTTATTTTCTCTTCATATGTTCTTTATAAGCGAGTTAGTAAGGATATTAATTTTTCCTCCAATTGTGAAATTTTATTTTGTTTTGTTTAGGAAGCTATGTGAGAGTTATGATATCTATGTAGAACATGAATCTCATGAAAATGTATTGGGAGAATAAGTTACATATTGTAAAATATATTTATCACGTTTAAAGGTAAATACACCTCATAGTGTCTAGAAATAAATTGATATGTTAGAAAAGAAGAAAAGGAGGAATGTTTGTTAAATATAAGAGCTAAGAAAGAGATATTTTTGGGATAAACGACTAATGAAGACCTATTACAATTTGGAAATGAGCTTGAAAGAATGATAATAGGATAAAAAAGTTAATAAATAAGTATGAGGTCAAATTAGGAGAGATTTGATCTTGGAAGATTGAATAAGGCATTTTAGGCCTTTACTTGTATGTAAGACTGTAAGAATATGAATAAAAGCTAAGCATTTGATGTAAAAGGTATGTTTGTTGAATAATATACAATGTAAGATTCATTGTGATGTTTATTGATGTTTATTAGTTCTTAATACCAATGTTTCAAAGAAATAAATCTTAGTCTAGTATATTTCTTCATATACTTAATTATACCCCATCTCATTGTACACTACTCCGATACAAATCTTATTAACTAGAACATACCATTCATTTTTAGCATGTTATTTAAAAATAAATTTATTTATTTATGTTATTATAGAAATTTCAAAGTTTTTTTAATCTCACGAGGTGTTTATTTTCTCAAGATATATATTTTCTTCACTTTTTTCCTATTGCTTTGGTGTAGACACGAAATCACACACTTGGGTAAATTTCTAGGTCCCAAAAGAATGATATCATTTATATGATTCCTAAGCAACAAAACTAGTGATTGAAAACTATTTTTGGCCTATTTTTTTGTCTTTTGCTTTCTCTTTTGTCTTACACACCCTAAAACCTAGTCAAAATTTTACTTCTTTATCTTTTATGGATTTAGACACCAACGCTCATCCAGACAACAAAACTTAGGTGCTTATGTCCCTTCTAGGTGCCCTTGAACCTTTCATATCTTACTCACTCCTTTTGGGTATCTTTTAACTTTTAGGCATCTTTTTTTATTATGGGTCATATTTCCATATTTCAATTACAAAATTAAAACAAGGGAATAATTTAAATACATAATTATGTGTTAAAAATGAAGGACCAAACATTAACAATTATTATTACCACCTAATATTACATTCAAAAGGCACCAAAATAACTTCAAAGTAGCCATCTAGAATCCATTCAAGGGAAAAGGTTTGCGTACTCTATTCACACATCCCCTTTGATACACACATTGTATTGTTTTTATCCTATGCCAAACTCTAGTTCCATGGTTCATACTCAATCTGTAAGGGTATACTTATAAAATAAACCTCACATCATCTACATCTCACTCTCTATTCTTCATGGTACATATTTCTATCATCTACTCGCACAACATACTCATTTCCCGATGACACACTCTTGTCATATGGTTTATTCTTTACTTGCTAAGGAGGATTTTATAAGTGAACCTCATCTCATGTATTTCCATTGGGAGGAACGATGCTCCTACCATATTAAAAATTTGCATACGCCCATCACACTCATACATTACATTTGCATATCTTGGTTGCATATAATTTTTCTAGCTTATTATACTTACATGTTACACTTCATTTTCCATGCTAGACGGATTCTTAGTATGTCATTATCTTTCTATATATACACATGCATGTTCACTTGGTATTTTTAGGTGAATTCAGATCTCTTACAAGTTATTACAAGCTTTAATGATGCTTGCACTCTACCTCTTACTAGTCCCATCGAGGCTCCTAGGGAATCTAATTTTTCTATCATAAACTACACAGTTCTATTGCTACATTTTCACTACTTTTTATCACGCTAATTTAGTTTTTCCCAATTCATACATGCTCATGATATGCTCATGATATACTAATTATCTTTATATGATGCTAACAGTGATTCATGAGTAGTATTTTCTTTACATGACTATATGCCACCATGAATTTCGATACAATTTTCTTACTATTATTTTCCATTGTATACTATTCTTTTCAAGCTATTACCTATGTATTATGTGATCATTGTATGATTTTGGATGCCTCGACCCTGATTGTTTTGTGGCATTGTGAGTGATGTCCCATGTATGAAACCCACTTTTGCTACCTATCTTATTTACACACTTTATTTCTATATTGTTTTCTAATACATGTTTATATCCCAAAAACACATAGTTCTAGCTTATTTTGTTTACTTGTGCCTTAGTTTCTACCATGCACATACCCTACTTCCTACGGGGATCTACTTTAGATCAACATCTGGTCCTCTCCTTTGAGATACATTTTCCTAACATCGTCGCATGTATCCCAAATGAGGGGGTATACATTGGGTGAAAAATCACCCCTATAACAAGACATATATCCCAAACAAAAAATACAAGTACATAAAAAGAATAGGATATTGTCACGAGTTGGCTTAGAATCAAACTTGGGTTAGAATAATATAAGAGACACTGGTTCCTAGAATCGGATAGGAACGATTAGGTACTTGTGTCCTACCTTAGGAGATAATGTCCTAGGAGTAGATACACCAATTTATAAGAACATCACAATTTATAATAGGTTACAAAGAAGTTCTATAGTTACATGTACATACCTTCAATGGAATAATACATTATATCTCCTATAATTAGTTGCAATCGCATCAATCGGAAAAATTCAAAATTAATTAGGGAAAAAAGGAATAAATTAGGGACATACCATCTACGGTGGTGATTATTGATCGAGTCATGGAAGGAGAATAAAAATAGACCTTTATCCCCAACACTTTCTCTTTGGCATGAGATCACCCAAAAACTTGTACTTAGCATGAGATCGCTAAAAAACTTGCACTTGACATGAGATCACCCAAAAAATTGTTTTTGGCATGAGATCACCCAAAAAAATTTCCTTTAAAATTTGGATCAATAATCTCCAAGAAACATGAAAATTTTCTACCTTTTAATCGTTTAGATATCAAGTGCACACTTTCCTTTTTACACACTTTTACATACTTATGCATACTTTACACAATTTTTTCATATACGCGACTTCGAGTGATGTCCCATGTATGAAACCCACTTTTTCGGTCTATCTTATTTACACACTTTATTGCTACATTGTTTTCTAATACATGTTTATATTCTAAAAACATATAGTTATGGCTTATTTTGTTTACTTGTGCCTTGGTTTCTACCATGCACATAACCTATCCCCTACAGGATCTACTTCAAATCAACATTTGGTCCTCTCTTTTCGGCTACATTTTCCTAACATTGTCACGTGTACCCCAAACAAGGGGGGTATACATTGGGTGAAAAAATAACCCCTACAACATTGAATATATCCCAAACAAAAATACAGAATAGAAAAATCAAAGGATATAGTCACAGAGTGGTTCAAACCAAACTTGGGTTAGAACAATAGAAGAGACACTAGTGCCCAGAATCAGATAGGAATGCCTAGGTACTTGTGTCCTACATTGGGAGCCAATGTCCTAGGAGTAGATATAGTCAATTTATAAGAACATCACAATTTATAACAAAGTTACGAGAGAATTTCTATAGTTACAGGTATAAACCTTCAATGGAAGAATATATTATATCTCCTATAATCAGTTACAATTAGTACAATTAGAACAATTCAAAACTAATTAGGGAAAAAAGGAATAAATTAGGGATATACCATATATAGTGGTGATTATTGATCAGAGTCATGGAAGGAGAGTAGAAACAGACCTCTATCCCCAACATTTTCTCTTTGGTGTGAGATCACCCAAAAATGTGTACTTGGTGTGAGATCGCTAAAAAACTCACACTTAGCATGAGATCACCCAAAAAATTGTTCTTGGCATGAGATCACCCAAAAAACTTTCCTTTAGCATTTGGATCAGTAATCTCAAAGAAACATGTAAAATTTCTACCTTTTACATATCAAGTGCACACTTTCCTTTTTACACACTTTTACATACGTATACATACTTTACACAATTTTTTCATATAAATGACTTTGAATACTTCTTAACTCTTATTTTATAGGTTTATACTCAATACATAATAAGGAGAAAATTACTTCAACAAAAAGGTTCTAGTAGTACATCTTTACACACACGCTTCACCCCTATGGTTACTTTCCTTTCCTAGTCTTCACACTTCACTTTGTTATCACTCCACGCTTCACTTGTCCACTCAAAATGCTATCGGCTACAAATTATACATGATCATAAAATATTTATAATCTATTTACTTTATTTTATTGAGTATTCAATCAAAAACATAAAGTGGGGGAAAATATAGACACAAAATCACGCACTTGGGTACATTTCTAGGTCCTAAAAGCATGCTAGCATTTACATGATTCTTAAGAAAGAAAACTAGAGGTTGAAAACTATTTTTGGATTCTTTTCTTTATATTTTTATTTCTCTTTGGTCTTGTACACCCTAAATCCTAGTCATAACTTTATTTATTTCTCTAAATTGGATTCGACACCAACACCCATCTAGGACAACAAAGTGCTCGTGCACTCCTATTCCTCCTAGGTTCCCCTAACCCTTTCTTACCTTACTTGTTCCCTTTGGATATCTTTTATCTTTTAGGAATCCATTTCACTTATGGGTTGGCCTTCTAATTATGAATTACAAAATTCAAACAAGGGAATCAAATAAATACATAGTTATGTGTTTAAAATTAAGAACCAAACATTAAGCATTGTTGAATTACCTCCTAAGATTGCATTCAAAAGGCACCAAAATAACTTCAAAGAACCCATAGAACATCCATTCAAGGGACAAGGGATACATACTATAAAATGAAACGTAGGAAATGGAATTTTATTTTATTCCATCCACACATTTTGCATCATTGAGTAAGTATAGCCCTCTATCTAGTACATCTTACACAAGGGAATCCCAGGGAATAATTTTTATACACATATACAAGAACTACATAGATTATAAGATATAGTGTAATGATTAGTCATAAGTTCACTCTTTAGGTGATGGTTGCGGTCAATCTAACTCCACATTCTACATTTTCCTTTTTATGTTTGATGCAGTTTGTAGGCTTGTGCAGTGAACTTATCTTTTATAGTTTATAAGTACCTTTGGTGATCAAGTAAAGAAAACCAAATGATCAACATGGAACAACAATGAAGACCTTGTGACATAAAAGAAATCATATTTCCAGACACTGTACATTCATGGGCATCTAGTTCCAATCTATAGTGCTCAAGCACCTCTTTCCTCCCTAGGAACCCATATTTGACATCGTTTTTAGATTCCATATTTTAGAGTAACCAATGATGACCTTGTTTGCAGTCTATTTAGCTCTCACACCTAATCGATGACTTCTTGTCAATTCATAAATCAACTAAGTTATCTTACCTATTCATATTGTTAAGGGTTTCATATTTTACATGATTTATTTCTTGTGTCTTTACTTTATCTTAGCATTTTAATATCATACATTACATTAGTTACTTTAAATTACATTTAATTCAATTTTTATTAAATCATTGGTAGCTCTAGGAATTTAATAGAAAAAGGTCATATATTTTGATTTATCAAGACAAAAATAATAAAATTTAGTGACCATGGTGTGTAGGATGGTCATAAATCATAGTAAAATTTTTAGAAGGAATTGTCAAATTTTAGAGTGATTTGTCAAGAAACTCGAAAAAATTGTGTCTCATTAGTTTCTAAATTGATCAAGAGACAAATTATTACATAACTTTAAATTGGTTGGTTGAAAATATATGAAGCTTAAAAATTACGTTTATAGAAATATATTTAAGGTGATTTTTTTTTTTAATTATTTTTGATATCATACATTGGGATTGTGCATGACAATTTACTTTCTAAGAATAAAAAACCTAATTGGAGAAGTATTTTCATAAAAGTTGGGCATGTTTCCCAAAGGATAATCCTCTAAGGATTTTTATTAAAATTAATATATGAAATGGGTATCTAAAAATTATTTCATTTCTTCATGAAACTTATTTCAACAAAAATTATCCTCAAATTACCTCTTGGACATGGCTACTAGTTATGTTAGGTAGAATTATTGATTTTGAGCATAATCACTCATGATTATTAAAATTAATGATATTTTCTCTTGTTAAAAGGTTTCATAGATAGTCAAAAGAAAATTAGAGATGTATTTGACATGTTATCAGTAGTCTCAAGGATTTTATGTATGGTATCCTTCATTGAGGTAAGCACCTTCTCAAGCAATTGTCATAGATACAAGGTTATAATTGAGTGTGTAAAGAATTTTTTGTTGGTTTAAAACCTTATAGGAGAGATGATCATCATTGTAAGGTCATTTCATAACATTTGAGAATATGATTCAATCTTATTTCTGTTAGCATAATTTAGCATAGGCATATTTATTGCATTTTATTGCATTGTCTTTTATTTAATAATGTGCAACATGTGCACTCTAGTCTAGTGACTTGCATTCAATATTGTTATGTTGGATAACATTCAATATTGGTATTAGTAGTAATTACATGTGCATGTGAGATGGGTCTTATCATCTTGTAGTTGGTGCCTGATAGGGTGTCATGTCTATCCATATGAGGCTATCTAATATCTATAAATATTATAGCTCTTGCATTGTTATGTAATCTGATTTCATGATCAATAATATTTGTGAGGCTTCCGTCCCTCTTTGGTCATTGCAATCTTATTCTATTCTATCATTTGGTATCAAAGCTATACCATTATTATCATTTGGTATCAGAGCAGGTTCTATCCAAGCAAGGTTGAAGAGGAGCACTATTGGAGAGGATCCATTGGAGAAGAAGATCTACATCAAAGGAGAGCCATTGAAGCATCCCTCAACTAAAATTTTACCTATCCACTTATTTGGAAGGTAATTTTTTTTTATTAGTCATTGGCATAGCCAATTGATCCAACATATTGGCGGAATATTTCAGATTTGGAGATCTTTAAAAAAAAAAGGAGAAAGATCTTGAAAAAAATTGTAGATCTAAAAAAAATAAAAAAAAAAATTAGATCTAAAAAAAAAAAAAATCAGATATGAAAGTGGAGGTGTGAAGAATTTGGGAGCAAAGGTTGAAGCAGTCCCGTCAACAAAATTCCAGCAGATAACTCTTAGAAAAAGGGACGTAAATTTTTCATACAATGTTGGATTGATGTACTATTTTTTTTTTTTGAAAGATAAGTAGGAGGCGCACAATGTTTCAGGTTTACATCATCTTCAGATTCGGCCTCTACATGTGACGAAAAGTCTGTACAAGTCGGATCATTTTTTCTGAAAAAAAAATCAGATCTAGCTAGTAAATTGGTAAGATCTCAAAAACTAAGATTTTGATTCTTCTGAAATTTTGTGGGTTTCAAGAAAAATATTGTATGATGCTACTGTAAATTTTTTAGAAAAACCTAGATCACGGTTTGTGAGAAAAGGTGAAAACAATATTTATATTGTTTGTTTGGATCTTGGGAACAAACAGGTCAACGGTTCAATTCCCACTCTCTCCATATTTTTTATTAAATTATTTTTTTAGAAAATTTGGAGAAATTAATAAATTTTGGAAGATTTTCAAATTTAGAAGCTCACCAAACACATTTAGAGCCACCCCTAAATTTAGCGAAAAACACCTATTGGGGGTAAAAATATTTTTGCCCTAAATTGTGTATTTTGTGATTTTAGACCCTTTTTTCTAAAAAGGGGGGACACAAAAACTTCATTTTGATGTACTTTTAGAGCATGTTGTACTAATCTTGGTGCATAAAGTGAAAAAAAAAAGAAGTGCAAACTTTTTATTTTATGTTTGGTTCTATCACACGAGATCTTTGATCTCATAGCAACGTTCGGTATATACGGTGCCTCTGGGAAGCACTTACGGGTGATGCCGTCGTGACTACTACTACACTTAATGCCTAACACAGCTACCTAAACGTCATCTGGGCATCAACCCTATAAAATTGACGGGAGTAATAAGGACACAATACACACACATTTGAGCCCTCCCATCCATTTGTGCTTGCACAAAACCCTCTCTATACTGTCTACGTACCATGTACTAAATTATTTCATGTGCGTTAACACCTCTTTCCGTACTAATGGGTATATTGAAAGGGTGATCTTCTTCCACGTACTCAACAGTATATCGGAAGGAGCGTATATAGAAAGGTTTCGTATATCAGCTGATGGTATATTGAGAGGAGACCATAAACTTGGAGTGATAAGAGTCTTACCCTTTGTCAAAAATTTAGAGTTTCGAAATTCAGATTACAAAAATGGGTGTAAAAGCACCAAATTTCTTCTTGCAGATTCACAACCGATTAGAGGAGACAACTATCTTTGCATGGAAACCGAAGATCAAGATGGTACTTGAGTTTGAAGACCTATGGACAGTTGTAGATGGAAAAACAACAAGATCACTTGATGATGGAAGACAACAAGTTTAATTTGACAGGGGCCAATAAAAAGGCCAAGTTGATCATCTTTTTAGCGTAATAGATGATGTGGAACCCCACATTAGAGATGCCACATCAGCCAAGGATGCATGGGATAAGTTGAGTACAGTCTATGAGGCAAAGAACAAGAATGCCATCCTCAACCTACTATCACAACTACATACTCTCAAGTTCAAGCACAATGAGAAGGTTGAATTTTTTTTAGACGAGTTGCTACTTTGAGGGCATATCTATTGGCATTGGGAAAAGAGATAAGTGATGAAGACCTCATACCAATTGTGTTGCGAGCACTTCCTCCTTCCTATAGAATCTTTGTGACAACTATCAATATGAGTGAACACACAGTCACCTTTGAGAAGTTGGTCAATCTACTCCAACAAGAAGAGGCAATGAACAACAAAGATCATGAAGATGAGCAAGCACTATCTTCCAATCATAAAGGAAAGGGGAAATTTCAGTCCAATCACAAGAAGTCCCAACAAAATCAAAGTCAACAAAGGTACCAAATTCAACGAGACAATACTAAGAAGTGTCCCATTTGCAATAGAGGGGACATGACATCAAAGATTATTGGTACAATTCCTACAAAAATGGTTCATCAAGTAATTCAAAACCCAACAAACAACAGGGTAACAACAATTCAAATCAAGGGAAGTCTAATAATAACAACAATCAAGGGCGAAAAATGGTAATTGACAAAGAAAACCCAAACAACAAGGGTACATTGCACGAACATGAGGATGATTCGGATGAAGGACAACACATGTATTCTACTCAATTTGATAAAGAAACCAAGTCCACACAAGATATTTGGCATGTTGACTCGGGTGCAACTCGACACATGACTAGATGCAAGGATTGGTTCTACACACTACATGACTCACCTAACAAGAACCATGTGTCATTAGGTGATGACTCATCATACAGTGTCAAGGGGATTGGAAACATTTCACTACCTCTTGGAAAGCATGACTGTAAAATCACAGATGTATTGTATGTACCTGGGTTGACCAAGAATTTTCTATCAATTAGTCAACTCCTTGATCACAACTTGAAGTTATATTTTGACAGTAATAATGGAGAAAAAGTGTGCTTGATAAGAGATAAGTCAAGAGGTTCCAATATTGTAGCAAGAGCCTCCAATGTGGGACGCATGTTCCAACTTGATTTTGTCCATAAGGATGATCAAGCTTTAGTGGCCAAAGACACACAATCTACGAAATATGGCATCACAGATATGGTCACATCGGTTTTGGCTATCTCCAAACACTTCAAAAGGGAAACATGGTGAAAGGATTGCCTACACTCAAGCACAACACCGAAAAGTGTCACAATTGCCTAGCTAGAAAGCAACATAGAGTACCCTTCCGAAGAACACATATAGAGCTAGGGAAAGCTTGATTTGGTGCACACCGCTCTTTGTGGGCCCATGTAACCAAGTCATTACGGATGTCAATACTTCATGCTTTTTGTTGATGATACTCAAGAAAGATGTGGATATATTGTCTAAGAAATAAGATTCGAGCCTTTGAGACATTTCTAAGTTCAAAGCACTTGTTGAGAATGAAGTTGGTCGTAAGATCAAAACTCTCCGCTCGGATCGAGGGGGGGAATTCACAAGCAATGAGTTCAAGAATTACCTGGAAGCTCATGGGATTCGTCGAAAAATGCCTCCTACTCACACACCATAGAAAAATGGTATAGTTGAGAGAAGGAATCATACTATCATGGAAATGGTGCAATGTATGATTGATGACTCAGGTTTAACAAAGACATTTGGGCGGAAGCTGCAAGAACTGCAGTCTATTTGTTAAATAGAGTGCCCGTAGTAGCTCTTGAAGGAGTGATACCTCAAGAAGCATGGTCAAATCAGAAACCATCAATTGCACACCTAAGAGTATTTGGGTGTAAAGCTAGCATGCACATACCCAAGAAGAATAGGAACAAGTTGGATATGAAAGATGAGAAACTGATATTCATTAGATACAGTGAAGAAGCACTTGGGTACAGATTATGGGATCCAAAAGTAAAGAAAGTATACACAAGTAGGGATGTTGATTTCTTTGAGAAGCGGATGCTCCACTCAACGACTCAACAAACATGTAGAATACACCTCTTGTGAAGACAGAATTTGATGTTCCCACTAAAGATGACAGTGATGAATTGGATGATGGTGAAAACTTGGATCCACCACAAGCCAATGGAACAGCTAAGAAGTTACCTAAATGGTATACTTAATTAATAAGAGATGTAAATTTTGATGAAGCACCTAGCACATCATCCAATCCTAGACCTAGAACTCACAGTCAAGCTCGTGAAGAGGTCAATTATGCCCTAATGAGTAGAGTTGTTGAAACAGTTGAGCCATCTACAGTTTAGGAAGCCCTACAATCAAAAGCTTGGAAAGATGCCATGGATTTAGAGTATCAATCAGTGATGAAGAACAACACATGGCAACTTGTCGACCTTCCACCAGGGAAGAAACCCATTGGATGCAGATGGATATTCAAGACTAAGTACAAATCAGATGGGACTATTGACAAGTATAAGCAAGGCTTGTAGCAAAGGGGTATGCACAACAAGAAGGCATTGATTATGAGGAGACATTTTCTTCCACAACCAAGATCAAGATAATCAGGATGATATTTGCTCTAGCTGCACAATTTGGTTGGAAAGTCCACCAAATGGATGTGAAAAGTGCCTTTCTTAATGGAGATTTGCAAGAAGAAGTCTATATGACTCAACCATAGGGTTATGTAATACCAGGAAAAGAGATGATGGTATGCAGACTCATAAAATCTCTATATGGCCTAAAACAGGCACCCTGGGCATGGTACATCAAAATTGATGAGCATCTCATAAGTCATGGATTTGAAAGGAATCCTTATGACCCCAATATCTACCTCAAAAATCAAGGGGGGAGATTGTCATTGTGGTTGTTTATGTCGATGATCTAGTCATTACAGGTAGTTCTGTGAAGATGATCGATGCAACAAAGAAGGATTTTAATCAATTGTTTGACATGATAGATCTTGGGCTGATGCAATATTGTCTTGGGTTGGAAGTATGGAAAAAAGAGAATCATATCTTTGTGTCACAGTTGAAATACACCAAGACAACGCTCGAGAAATTTATGATGATGGACTGCACTCCTATTGCTACACCTATGGAAGCGAGACTTCAATTATGTCGTTTTGATCCATCACCACCGGTGAATGCAACTCTTTATCGGTAGTTGATCGGGAGTCTCATTTACCTAACATATACTAGACCAGATATCAGCTTTGCGGTTAGCTATTTATCATGCTTCATGTAAGAACCAAAAATATGTCATTGGAAAGTAACAAAGAGAATACTGAGATATCTAAAGGGTACAGTTGACCTTGGTCTAGAGTACAAGAAGAACGAAAAGTTCTTCTTGACAGGATATTTAGATTCAGATCATGTAGGAAACATGGATGATAGGAAGTTAACATCAGGATTCATTTTCTTTATGGGATTTAGACCGATATCATGCGGAAGCAAGAAACAAAATTTTGTTTCTCGCTCTTCTACATAAGCAGAGTATCGAGCTGTAAGTAAAGCTGTTTGTGAAGCAATATGGCTACGCTGAATACTGGAAGGAATTGGTCTACCACAACATAAATATACTCCAGTATATGTTGATAATGAAGGAGTTCTGAAGCTTGTTCACAATCCAGTATTTCATGAGAGAACCAAGCATATTGAAGTACAGGTTCATTTCATACGCGAGCATGTCTTGAAGCACAACATACAGCACCAGTTCTATCCTACAGCTGAATAGAAGGCAGATGTTTTCACTAAGTCACTTGCACATGACAAATTCACACTATTCAGAGAGTTCCTCTCCACTTCATTGGATACTATGCAAAATTAAGGGGGGGAATGTTAGCATAATTTAGCATAGGCATATTTATTGCATTTTATTGCATTGTCTTTTATTTAATAATGTGCAACATGTGCACTCTAGTCTAGTGACTTGCATTCAATATTGTTATGTTGGATAACATTCAATATTGGTATTAGTAGTAATTACATGTGCATGTGAGATGGTTCTTATCATCTCGTAGTTTTTGCCTGATAGGGTGTCATTTCCATCCATATGAGGTCATCTAATATCTATAAATATTACAGCTCTTGCATTGTTATGTAATCTGATTTCATGATCAATAATATTTGTGAGGCTTACGTCCCTCTTTGGTCATTGCAATCTTATTTTATTCTATCATTTGGTATCAAATCTATACCATTATTATCAATTTCTCATTAAGATAAACCTAATATTTTGGAAAAAGATAATATGAGGTTTACACAAACTAAGAACAAAGTATATAGAAAGATTTGATTCTACTTATAAGAGACCACTATGAAGATTGGTTTCTCATCATATTGGGCAATATATGATTATTAAATAATTCATTAAATCTATTATCAAATTAAGTTTACAATATTCTCAAGGATAAATCAGGCCTATGATTAATATCACCACAGAATCAAGACAATTATAATTTCTAAATTAATTTGAGTCTTGGACTTGTGTACGATTGTTGTTGAATAATGTTTGTGACCATGTCAATCAAAAATGGCTTAAAAGAAAATTTTGTAGTGTAAAGTAGAATATGAAGATGAAATTTATGCTTCACATGATTTAGAGGATTTTACAGGGATAGTGATAGTTGGAAACATCAACCAAAGGTAATATAGAACCACATTGATTGAGTAAAATTTCTAAAGATATCAAAGTTGATATTAGAGTAAAGGTGTTTTAAATCAAGATTGGAATTATGAACATGATTAACATATGTGCTTTAAATTTTTACAAGATTTTATTTACATTAAATATGAGTTAGAAGGTCATAAGGTACATGTGTGGGATCGTACTTGAGATGGTTAATCTCTAATTAAGTGGCCTTCTAATGATTTTTTCAAAAAAACCTACTGTATGAACACCACAAAGTGTTAATTGATCAAATTTGTCAACAAACATGGCTGAAAATTGGACATAAATTAATAGAAGGAATTGTGTTCAAAATATTTTCCACTAATGTTTTTATTTATACTAGTTTTTTCCCTCTTTTTACACTCATAATAAATTGATTGTTAATTTCTCAAATTTAAGGGTATGAAATTTTATTTAACTAATTTTTTTCTTAATTATAAAAATGTGACTTCTTCTAATGAGTTTCAATAGATTTATTGGGTTTCCTCAAAATAGAGAAGATACATGTTGGAGCATCACCAATGTACTTGTGAACATGTGGTATGGGATTCTAACCTTACATAGGAGGTACTTACATCTCTCCATTTATGAAATTCATAATAAGATTTTTGATGTTCCCTATAGGGATACTTAGAAAAAAAGCATAAGTGAATTTTAAATTGAAATAATAAATATAAGAACATTGTAGAATGAGTTCCTATCTACATTTTGTGACTTAAATTAGATATTAATGGATTTTATTTAATTCTTATCCCATAATTAGATTTCATGTTTTTTAAGCTACTTTAATAATGGATATCTTGGAAAAAACAGTAATAATGGAAAGCTCATAATAAATATACAACCTCTAATTTAATTTAATAATGAATATACACTTTTTTAGATTACTAAGAGATAGGTTGTTTTGAAATAGTAAGATCAAAATGAATATATTGGTTTTATTGTGTTTGTTTATGAAGGACGTTGAAGGATTCCCCGTATCATAATACAAAACAAAGGTTACTGATCAACAAGGATCCGGGAAAAATCTTGTCGAGCAACAAAATAAGTTTGTTTCTAGATTATTTGAATTGATTGTTTTATTATAGTATGTCACCATTAGTATATCGAAACTCTTCAAAATTATGGTATAGATGTGTAGAATAACTACTATTCTTTTTCTTTACTAATTTTTTTAATGAAAATGGTCTTCAGGAAGATAAATTTACACATGTCTAGGTAACATTACTCCTTGGCCTTAGGGTTTTTTTTTCATATGTATATTAGCTGAAAGCACTAAGTATCACGAGGAAAGATTTAGCTGATTGTAGTATGTTATAATTAGCCTTGGAGGAACAATTAAAAATTCTATTTTTGATCTACATTTTAATAATTTTTATTCCACTTTCAAGGGTAAAACTAATTAATCTAGGTAGGATGCATACCTATGCACAACAATTATACATTTCATAAGTATATTAGTTGCAAAATAGTATGAGTATTGTAGTCCACAATGCACCATGAGCTAGGAAAAACAAAAAATTAGGTGGCTATAGTGTGTTATAATTATTAGTCATTGAATAACCATTTGAAATTTTGTTCGTGATCTATGTTACAAAAATCTAATTAGACCCTCCATATTATTTTTTGCAAAGGAAATAAGGAAGTTTCCAAAGATGAGTTGAAAGGGTTGTGCACTTGTTGGTTGCATTTTGTGAAATAGTTTCAATTAATTGGGATGATACCCATGTATTTTGTGTATTACATTAAGAATGAATTTTGGTCAAACACTTTTTGAGAATCCATTATACTTTCACACTTTTCAAACATCACAATTGTGCCACTTAGTATCACCCAAAAAATTGACTACACTATTATCTAAGTTTTATAATATTTAAATAATTTTCCTATCTCACAATTCGTTCTCTTGAAATAATATTCATGTGAATGTTATTGCATTTCTAGTCAATTGTTACATCTTCAAGAGAATTTTGTTTTAAGAAACATTAGTAATATTTTATTGAATATATTATATTTTTCAATAATGTAAGCAATAAGTGTCGAAATACGGATGTACATTCAACTAAATTTCATTACTCAATCTCATCTATGTTTTAATGTCTATTCACTCATGGTTATAGAAATTTAAAAATTATGTGTGTGTGTGTTTCTATACTTTATAAAATAAATTGATTTTATGTGTCAACCTAATTTCTCTTTTGTTATATGCATTGTTTTAAACTTGTTTTGTTTGGATTGTTAATCTACTTGTTAAAGGATAATTTTATGTTTGATACTGATATAAATATTGAAATTAATTTCAATAGATAATTATAAAGCAATGAAAATATTATAGAAAATATTGTCCATCCCTATATTTTTTATTTTTTTGATGTTTTTTACATGGTATACATGTTGTAGTTTCATTTCTTAACTATTGTATATTCAACGGGCCACCAAAAATGGATTTACTATGATTTTATAAAATCATATGCCAAAATTTCCACCCTTCATAAGTATTTTATGAAATTTCATTTAATTTTGAAAGGGGTTTGAGTGTGATAATTGATAAAAATGTTAAATTTATTTTTCTTCGATTCAAGGTAAAAATCATTGTTTAAACATAAGACACATAGGTCAAAAGTATGTCACAAAATAAATAAATGTAGTGGTAGTGTTATACAATCACCATCCTTAACCCTCGACAAGGTGATTTCAGCTCTTATTAAAGTGAAATGAAGGTTGAAAAGCATTGAAGGGCCTACTAGTAATGTACAATATTTGTTAGAAAGCATCAAAATTTTAAAAATAATAAATCCATCAGATTGAACATAGTTGGAAATTGTTCAATTACTTTTGAAGTGTAGGGTACAATTTGGGATGAAAGAGTATGTGATAAATTTTTTTAATAATATATAGACACAAAATCACACACTTTGGGTAATTGTCTAGTCATGATTACATACTACTATTCATACAATTCATATATAAGAAGATTATTAATTAACCCATGTATTTGGCCACCTTTATTTTCTTTTTGTTGATACTTTAAGTCTTACACCCTTACTTGCTGAGTTTTCCTTTTTACTCTTCATATTTTTTCATCCTAGACACTAGCTCCCATCCAGGACACCAAATGCCCTCATCCCCTCCGGGCTTCCATGTCCTTTTTATACTTTAATCCCACTTTTTGGGTTCTTTCTATCCGTTTGAGAATCTTATCTTTTTGGTAGTCAAACTTTTTAAGGTTAATTATGAAATTTAGGAAAGGGAATCATATAAATATAAAGTTATGTGATCATAATAAGGGACCAAGCACTAAGCATTAGCTATCACCACCTAAGGTTACATCCATAAAGGAATTTAAGAGCTCCATTTCATCCATATAGCTCCATCACAAGGGACACAAAGGTTGGTTTTCTGCATCACACTTCATAGGAGGGAATTTCATTCTATTCCATGCACACATTTATTACATTCTACATCTAGCTACTTGTTCACTATCCAAGTTTCATTGCCACAAGAGAAACCTAGGGCACAATTCTAAACACATAAAAACTACATTGGGTTTGATATGTAGTGAATTTCTTAGTCGTAATTTCACCATTGTGACATCTGAGGACACCAACCCTCATTCGCATCTTTTGTTTTTTAGATTTGATGTCTACTAGAGGGTTTTGTAGGTTCATACTTTATTGTAGGTTTATAATGACCTCTAAGATCTTAGTGCAACCTCGAGTGATCAAAGGACACTAAATGTGAATACCTTAAAACACATCGAGATGAGGTTTTCTTAGCATTACCGTAGACCCAGGTGCCTAGAAACAAACCTAGGGCACCTGTGGGTGCCCCCGTCTATCTCCATAAACTCTAGTCTAGCGTATTCCTCTAGTTATATATATTTTTTGAGCTTTGGTATGACAGTAAGTGCTTTGTCCTTTTTATTTTTCCCACTCTATGTGTTCTCTAGAAATCTATGAATCAACAAAGGCTCCCTACCCTCTCTTTATAATTAGGGTTTCATTATTTATTACTTAGTTTACTTGGGTAAATTTTTGTACTTAATTTATTATTCATTTACTTCATAATATTGTATTAAGATTAGACATAATATAAAATTACATTTTATCTTAATCATTTTGGTGAACCTGAACTCAATCTACACGCTCCTAGGATATTTCTTGCTCATCTTTCTAGGGTCTTGTGATCATGAACATCTCCATCCATGCTTATCTATAGAATCATCCTGATTATATCAATAAAATTAAAAAATATTTAGCTACTACTTATATTCCTCCTCACACCTCACCTAACTATGTATATCATAAGTTTACTTCCACTCTATCTCTTAATGAGGATCAAATAACTTTCACCTTAGATGAGCTACCTTCTCAAGCAATGCTTTAGAGCATGACCCCCCCTATATATTCAGGTTTGTATCAACAATGTTGGGGTCAAGTGCGCCTTAGTAGATAATGGGTATGGCCTCAACATTTGTAATATAACCTTTCTTCATCATTTATGCCTATCTCGAGAATTAGTTATCTCCTTCATCAATTTCTATGCATGGATTCGATAATATCCATAAGCGTTTTTAGGTACCATTTCTCTCTTTATTATTGTTGGTCCATGTACAATCACTATTTATTGCCATATCATGCCCATTAACCTCAACCATATCATCCTTTTGGGCAGGGTTCATTTTAAGAGACCTCCTGGAAATCGGAGGTGGAGAATACCTGGCGAATATCCCTGAACCGGTTTCACAGGAAGGTAAATTTTTTGGGGGTTGTATGAAAAAATTTCACCTGATTATCAAGCACTGCGACAGAAGGCTGCAGACGCACGACGGGAGATTTTGCTGTCACACGTCAAAAATGTAATGTAACGCAGCGTCAATAGACCTTAGTGACGCGCGTCATAGACTTATTGACGCGCGTCACTTTGAATCGAGGGTGTTGTCCGAGAAAAATCTTCCATCGTGCGTCTGCAACCTCCGACCTCTGCTTTCTCATCAAAAAATCTCCGTGTCGCACATCAACAAACTCTTTGTCGTGCATCTGCTATGCGTCAATATCTGTTGTACCTCCTTGTCGTGCATCAAAAAAATGCAGTGACGCGCGTCAACAGGCCTTAGTGACGCGCGTCAATAGGCCTTAGTGACGCGCGTCAATAGGCCTTAGTGATGCATGTCACTAAGGCCTATTGACACGTGTCACTAAGGCCTGTGACGCGCGTCTATAGGCCTGTTGACGTGCATCACTAAGGCCTATTGATGTGTGTCACTAAGGCCTGTTGACGCGTCAATAGGCCTTAGTGACGCGTGTCAATAGGCCTTAGTGACGCGCGTCACTAAGGTCTATTGACGCGCGACAACAAATATCCTGTCGCGCGTCTACAACCTCTGCCCTCTTCTTGCTCATCGAAAAAAACTCCATGTCGCTCGTCAACAAAATCTTTGTCATGCATCTACTATGCGTCAATATCTATAGTATCTCCTTGTCTGCAAACCCTCCTTGTCGCGCATCAATAACTTACCCCCTTGTCGCACGTCTATAATATGGGATATATCATATTGTTGAAAAATGTGAAGTAGAAGTGTTCTACCTGGCGAATAATCTAGGTTTATATAGGGGATATTTTTCAAGGGTAGGCGAAGCCGACCCCTAAAAAAAATTAAAGTGTAATTTTTAGGCGAACAGGTCACTGGCCCGTGCCAAAAAATTCACCTTTTCAAAATTTTCAAAAATGGAATATTCACCATATTACTAATATTCGCCACTAAAATTTTCCCTACTTTTGGGTTCCCTTGGATCCACACCATGCATGTGGTCCCCTCTACTATACATATGCAACTTAAATTCCATTATCAAGGAACTATTTATGATGTTCCAACTAATCCATCTCATTTTGCATACTATCATTCTATTGAGAAATTCAATTATACTACTTTTTCCTCTACTCATACTCAAAAAGTTCCTAAATATGGACTCGCAATACAAATATTTGTGCCATTATGGATTATATGATACATAGTTAGGTCATCATGAACATAAAGTGACAAAACTTTGGGTTCTTTTTACACAATCTCATAAATTTGGATTCAAATATCATCCGCCATTTTTGCCTCCTTCGAAATCTTATACTACCTTGCATACTTCCTAACTTCCTCTTGTATATCCAGAACTCATCAACAATGTTGACTCTACCACTTGGGATAATTTAGAAATATTTTCTTTTGACAACACTCTTCTAAAACACATGGTCATTTATGATCAATTCCCTTCTTTTCACCACAAGAGGTGTTCTCCATCATCCTTCATTGATATTGTTTACTTTGGAGATTCTCGATACACCTCTCAAAATCACATATCCTCCTGATACTATTCCTATTGATCCATACATTGAGGATCGATCAACCCTTCTCAATGAAGAGACAATTCAATATAACCTTGGTACATATGAAAATCCATGAATAGTTTTGCTAGTTGTCTCTCTCACTACTGACAAGCAGAAAGATATCAAAAATTCCTCCATGATTTATTTGAAATTTTTGCATGGGACTATAGTGATATTCTAGGTATTGATCCATCTATTACAATGCATAACATTTTCCTTAACCCTAGTGCAAAGCTTGTCTAACAGAAAATTCACAAAATACACCCCAAAGTAACAATCTTAGTCAAAGAAGAGATCCAAAATTACTCAACGCTAGTTGTATTCATGTTGTTGACTATCCTAGATGGGTATCTAATATCATATATGTTATGAAATTGGATGGTCGAGTCCATTGTTACACCTACTTTTGCAATATAAATAAATATTATCCCAAATATAGTTTCCCCTTTCCCCATATTAATTCCATTGTTGATTTTACAAATGGATATGATATTTTATCTTTCACGGATGGATTCATGGGCTATAATCAAATTAAAACCAACCCCGCCGATCAAAAGAAGACCTCCTTCATAACACTCAATGTCGACACAAAAATGGATGCGCCATGGCACAGGTAAGAAGATGTCGACATGAAAATGGATGCACCATGGTGTAGGTAAGAAGATGTTGACACAAAATGGATGCACCTATGGCACAGGTAAGAAGATGTTGACACGAAAATGGATGCGCCTATGGCGCAGGTAAGAAGATGTCGACACGAAAATGGATGCGCCTATGGCGCAGGTAAGAAGATGTCGACACGAAAATGGATGCGCCTATGGTGCAGGTAAGAAGATGTCAACACAAAAATGGATGCACCTATGGTGCAGGTAAGAAGATGTCGACATGAAAATGGATGCACCTATGGCGCATCTTCAGGAGGCACAACATTTTGAGCGTTGACACCCCGACAAGAAGCAAACCCTGATGTAGATATTCAAATGGCCATAACTTTTCACAGGGAGCTCAGATTCACGCAAGGTTGGACTTTTTGGAAAGCTTACAAGGTCCTCTATCCAACTACGACTAGATATCTTTAATTGGTGAGAAAAAGTTCTTCAAAAATGCAAAATACAATTCACCATTTTTGGGTTTGCTAGGGTTCTCACCTACCGCCATAATGAGATGAATTAAATGTAGTCTGGAGGTGGTTGGGGTAGATTTGGATTTCCTCTCTCTTCCCTCTCTCATTCTTCCTATAAATTGTAAGGAGGGTTTCTTTCTAAAGGTTGGACATTCTTGTTTTGCCCCTCCCTTCTTCTCTTTGGCAGGTGAATTTGTGGAGTTCAAACCTCCCATCTAAAATTGTAATGCAACTTTGCCTCTTGGCATTTTGTAGTGTATTGTGTCAATCTTTGGAGAAAATAATGCATGTATGTGGATGATTCTCAACCCTCTCTATGTTCATTTTCATCCTCTTGATCTTTCACTACAAATTTGGTTATCTGTGCATGATCTTGCATTGCATTTTAATGGTTTGTGTTTATTGGCAAGACAGGTGTTCTTCATTCCTCGGTGCATCACCTTTGTTAGTTTAAGTTTATTTTATGCATCTTCTTACCCTGTTTCCTTGGAAAGTTAGATTAGGTTTTTGAGTAAACCCTCTACATTTTTATGTGTGCATCTGAACAGAGGAATAGGAACCGGCCTTCATCCGGAGAGCTTTCCCGATTCACAAGGTCCCACACTTGGGAAAAGCTCCATGTTATGCAATCACACTGAGAGTCTCAACCCATCGAGTTACAGACATTTAGGGGTGCTGTGATTCACCATCAATAGTTTTGGCATGCCCGGTGGGACCAAGAGGTCATTCCACAAGATTTGAAGGAATTTTCAAGAAATTTGGACTTAGAAATTGCAGGTTTTACAATTTCATATTTTTCACCTTCCAGGCTGAACTTTGAAATCAATTTTCAAGGGCTTAACTTGCTCAAAACAAGTCAAAATTTCACCAGTTGATAGATCGGGGATAATCTTCAAAAGGGTATTCTTAGATTTTTGAGATTTTGACTTTCAAAATTTCATAGTTTTTAGTATTTCGGGTTTTCCCAGGTGTTGAGCATGTCCCAAGTTCCGACATAGTGTGTTTCAAGTTTTGTAAGTTGCCTTGCATGACCTAAGTTTCACCTATACCTTTTGGGGATTAGTAGTTGCACAACAAGACCCATAACCGAATTGAAGAACTATATCTTTTGGGTCCTTCAAAGTTTTAAATTATTTTTTATTGTCAGGTTTGGTGTGTAACTTGGCAGGATCTAGCCTTTTGAGGCTCATTATCTAACACATCTGGTGATTCGAAGGGATAGAATTTAGTGGTGTAGCAGCAAAGTTTCCCAGTGCATGAGAAGAATTTGAACCAGGTCTGATACTCGAGAAGAGGGGTTATTTGTCCACTTACAGCTATCACCAGGCAGAGGAAGGAGAGGAAGAAGACCACAAAGATCACCATCTCCACCTAACAGGACTTTATCAACCCCTCCACCTAGTAGACCTTTCATCCAATCAACAAGGGTTCTCAGGCCAATCAGAATGGCGCAACAAAACCCTTTTGTCAACTTCACTGGCAGCAGCCCACTTGCCCTCAATGCACAGAATCTAGTTCCAATTGCAGCATTGAAGAACATTCCATTTTTCACTGGAGAAAATCATACCACTCCTGGTGATCATGTCAAAGACATTGCTAACATTTGTGCAATCCATGAGATAAATGAAATGGATGTTGCTGTCAAATTGCTGGCATCTTCATTCAAAGGGAAGGCATTGCAATGGTTTAGGAGCCTTGGAGCTGGTTCTATCCAAAATTGGAATCAGTTATGCATAGTTCTCCATGAGCAGTTTGGAGAAAAGGGAGACAATTTGTCTCTACTAGAACAATTGACAACTATCAAGAGAGCTCCCAATGAGTAGCTGACTGACTTCAACTTCAGATTTCAAAGGTCTTGGGATAGGATTCTAGTGGCCATTAGGCCAACAGCTGAAGGTGCTTTTCTATATTATCTTAAGGCTTTGAATTCTTGATATTTCTATGTTAATTCATCTATGGGAGGCACAACCTTACTGCTTGCTTGCTTATAGCATTGCCATTAGGGCTGAAAACTATCTTATTCAAGCTGGTAAGCTGGCTCCTAGGCCTCCCATGCCCTTGTATCCAAACTTAGAAAATCCAAGCACTAGTCAAGCACCCACTTTGGCTCCTATTCCCACTCCTAGAAATCAAAGTTCAAATGAAACTTCTACTTCATCCTCTAGTGCTTCAAATGAACTCCAAGAGGTCATGAAACAATTACAAAATTTGGGAAATGAGTTGGTTACACTCAAGAGGCAACAAGCCCAAATCTTTAGACCTTCTTATCAGCCTCAAGCTCAACCTAATAGGCCACCATACCAGCCCAATAGGCCACCCAATCTAACTGCAAATCAAAGCCAAGTAAGGCCTCCCACCAATAGACCATTTCAGCCCTATAGCCCCAATGTTGCATCTGCTTCTAAAGCATTAGTGCCAGTGCAAAACAACATAGCTCAAGAGTATGATTGGTGTTTCCCATGCAATGAACCTCACAACCAATCTATGTGCTTCAATGGTGCTTTGAACCAAGCCTTGATGGTGACAACTACTGGCGTAGAGGGTGAAGTGAGTCAAGAAACAAATCAGCAACAAGGGACATCTCAGCAAAACACAACTCCAAATGATACCGCACTTGTGAATTGGCAAGCTGAGGATTTTTGTGGCATGAATCAAACAATTTCTCAGAGTGTAGCAGCTAACACAAGATCAAAGAAGAGGAATATTGGTGAAGGGCAGTCATTGGCTCAAGTGATCTCTGAACCTTTCATCACTCCTCAAGGTGTTGGTAAGCAAAATACGAGTTCCAAACATGCAGGACAGCCCAAACCACCTTCTAAGCCAACTCAAATGCCGAGTTTTGCTGCCCATGCACAAGAAAGGAATGTGTAGCCTAAAGGACAAAAAAGATCTTTCATCCCCATTTAGCATCATTGATCAAATGAAGAAGACAAATGTGAATATATCAATGTGGGAATCTTTATCCATCCCAGGCCAAAGAGATCTTCTACAAGCTGCCATGAAGAATTGGTCAACTTCGAACCAGCAAGTCCATATGCGAGAGAATGTCCTCAAAAATGCTTGCTCAGCTGAAGGGAATCATGGAGGACAACAAGGTAAAGTTTTGAAGCCCCCTCCATTCTATGTTTCATTAATCATTGGCAATAAACTAGTACACAATTGCATGATTGATTCTAGGGCAAGTAGTTCTGTCATGCCCAAGCAAATAGCTGATCAGCTGGGTCTCCAATATGAAGTCATATCAAAGGGGTAGTGCAATTGGATGGGACAGTAGTAGCAATGGTGGGAGTGATTAAAGGTTTGAATCTTACCTTGCATGCATGCCCCAACGTTACCATTTTGCAAGATGTGTCAGTGATAGATTTGCCACCACTCTTTGCCCTATGCTTATCAAGGGATTTCACAGCTAGAATTGGAGGCTACTTATCTGCTGACTGGTCACACATGTTGTTTAGAACAAGATATGGTACTAAGGTCACAATCAAATCCAAACCAATTGCAAACTTTCATATTGAGCCTCATACTCCAAGCCAAATCAATGCCAACTATTCAACATTTGATCAAGAAGATTATCAAAGCACAGATGAAGTTGACACCAAAGTTGGAAGCATCCCAGATTTGACTCTTGATGAATGGGCAAGCAAGGTACATGCTTTTGATCCCTACCAAGAAGTAGAAGAATCTGAACTAGGAGTCTATTACATACATGAAGAAAACCAACCTATTCCTAGCATCACCAAACCAGACCATAAGGATGACAATGAGGTATGGCAGTTATTTTTCGATGGATCAAGGAGTAGGCAAGGTGCAGGAGGAGGAGTTATGCTTGTTTCACCTCAAGGCATCAAATATTATTCATCTTTCCATTTCTAGTTTTCCTGTTCAAACAACACGGATGAATATGAAGCATTGATTCATGGACTTCATTGGGCTAGGAAAAAGGGCATAAAGAACGTGCAGGTGTTTGGAGATAGCGAGCTAATCATCAACCAAGTCAGGGGACAACATGCTACAAAGAATGACCTGTTGAGGAACTACAAGAATAGGGTATGGGACCTCATTGAGGATTTTGAAGCTTTCAACATCGTGTCCATACCCAGGAAGAAAAATGAAGCCGCAGATAGGCTCGCAACAGTTGGAGCAACGTTTGATGTGGTTGACAACATCAGAAGGGAAAAACACAACCACATATGCATGTGATTGTGAGGCCAGCAGTTCCAGATAATAACACAAGCTGGCAGGTGTTTGAGAATGATCAACAGATCATCAATTTTTTACAAGAAGAGGCTGAATTCTCAGCTAGGAATCAGGATAGACTAGAGCAGCAGTACATGGGGATCAAGTAGTGCAGCTGCGGACAAACAAGCTTCCTAAGGGTTTAGTAATGTTGGAGTCTATCTTCAACCCTAACGACCAGTTCCGTAAGGAAAAGGCTAACATACAGGTCAAGAGAGAAGATTCAGAGCCAATTCTGGTTGGGGAAGGCAAAACACTTCAAATTGGTAAAGTGGCCATTGAGCAGGAGAAATCAGATTTCATACAGCTTTGCCAAGAATTTCCAGATGTCTTCGCTTGGAGCTATGAAGACTTGAGAGGATTCAATCCAAAGTTGGCACAACATACCATAGAATTGGATCCAGATGCTAAGCCCATCAGGTAGAAGCAGAGACCAGTCAACCCTCACATTGAGCCTCTAATGAAGAAAGAGCTAAACAAGCTAATAGAGGCAAGCATTATATTCCCGATCAAGCACTCAAGCTGGGTTGCAAACTTGGTTCGGTCGGAAGAAGAGTGGAGAAATCAGGTTGTGTGTGGACTTTCGAGACCTCAATAGGGCATCTCTCAAAGATCATTACCCACTTCCTTCAATGGAACAAATATTGCAAGTGGTGTCTAGTTCGGAGAGATTCTCTCTCCTAGATGGCTACTCAGGGTATAATCAGATAATGGTGAAAGAAGATGACCAATTTAAGATGGCTTTCACCACCAAATGGGGCACCTATGCCTACAAGAAGATGCCATTTGGGCTATCAAATGCTGGAGCCACTTTCCAAAGGGCAATGGATATGGCATTCAAGGGATTGATCAATAAAATAGTTCTGATATATCTTGATGACATCACTTTGTATTCTCAAAAAATGCAGTGGATCACCTCTTTCATTTGAGGTAGGTATTTCAAGGTGTAGAAGATTTGGGGTATCATTGAATCCCAAAAAATGCATATTCTTGGCTCACGAAGGAAAACTTCTAGGCCATATTGTTTGAAAGGAGGGTTGATGATTGACCCGAGAAAGAGTTGAAGCAATTCAGCATTGCCATTGCCAAGTCACAAGAAGGCTCTTCAAAGCTTCTTGGAAGGATCAATTTTTCCACGTAGGTTTGTTCCAAACTTTGCGCTCTCGTAAAGCCAATAACGCTGATGATGTTGAAGAAGAGCATGGCATTTAAGTGGACATCTGAAGGAAGGCAAGTTTTGAGGCAATAAAAGAGGCTATATCTCAAGCTCTGACTCTCATCAATCCAGACTTCTCCAAGAACTTCATGCTATATGCCTTCGGTGGTGGAGACACAATTTTTGCAATCTTGGTATAGCAAAAAACAAAGAGGGATTAGAACAACCGGTTGCTTTCTTCAGTCAAGGCTTGGAGGAATATGAAACGAGGTACTCTTTCATTGAAAAGCATGTCCTTGCAGTGATCAGGAGCTTAAATAAATTCAAGCACCTAGTCTCAAACAACAAGATCCAATTGTTGGTCTCTCATGCGGGAGTCAAGGACTTCCTTCTAAATAAGGATCTGAATGAGAAACATGCAGGATGGATAACCCATGTCATGGAATATGACATCGAGATTAAGGTCACTAAGCTGGTCATGGAAAGGGATTATGTGAACAACTAGCCTCAAGTCAGCAAGTTGAAGTAGGTGATGAAAAAGAGACTATCTTGGTACTACATGATGGTCAAGAATAGGAAAATGATGATGTGCCCTCTCCTTGTTGGACTCAGAATATGATACACTTCCTACAGGCAGGCCTATGCCCTCCAGAAATGAGCAAAGCAAAAAGGAGATACTTCAGATTACAAGCCATTCCATATGTGCTTGTTGATGGTGTTTTGTTTAAAAAAGACATCAATGGAGTTCTATTGAGGTGCATTGGGACAGGTCAAATTGAGAGGGTGTTACGAGATTTTCACGATGGAGATTTCGGAGGACATTTCACCCCACGAGTAATAGCTCTCAAGATAATGAAGGTAGGGTATTATTGGCCATAGTGTTCAATGACTACTATACATGGATAAGAAAGTGCAAGAAATGTGCACTCTTCACGGGAAAAGAAAGACTAGCAGCACTTCCATTGCACCCAATTTTGGTTGACCAACCATTTATGCAATGGGGATTGGACTTCATCGTCGAGGTCATCAATCCAAACTCAAGCCAAGGCCACAAGTGGATTCTCACGGCAATGGACTATTTCACCAAGTGGACCGAAGCAGTAGCACTCAAAGAAGCAAATGAGTCTAACATACTAGACTTTTATGAAGGAATAGTGACCAGGTTTGGTGTGTGGCCACCACTATCATATCAGAAAATGCATTGGCATTCATAGGTTCCAAGATTACAGAATGGGCTGTCAAGAATGGAATCTATTTGAGCACCTCTTCAAATTATTACCCGCAGGGTAATGGACAAGCAGAGTCCACGAACAAGAATTTGCTAAGAATCATCAGAAGGACTCTGGATGAAAACCAAAGGACATGGCATACCAAGATAAAATCAGCATTATGGGCTGACAGAATAATGCCAAAGAGGTCTACTAGGTAATTCTCCTTACAAGTTGGTCTATGGGAAAGAGGTAGTATTGCCTATATCATTAGAATTGCCTGCATTGGAGCTCATGAAGCAGTTGGAGTTGTCTGAGTTCAACCAATGGAAGCCAGGTATGTAGAGTTGATGGAATTGGAAGAAATCAGAGAACATGTAGTTTAGATGATTGAGAAAGATCAGGCCTTAGTAAAAAGATGGTTTGATAAGAAGGCAAGAGCAAAGACCTTCCAGGAAGGGGACCTAGTTCTGAAATGGGATGTAGATCGGGAAAAACCAGGAAGGCATTCCAAGTTTGATGCCATTTGGAGTGGCCCCTACATGGTCACGGGATGTAAAAGTAGTAATGCCTTCCAATTGTCTACATTGGATGGAGAAGAACTCCTATTCTAGTTAACGGAATCTATCTTAAACATTGCTACTAAAAGGAAAAGGTTTACCCTTGTAAATATTAGCCTAGATTTTAATTCCTCTAAGTGCGGATGCACATTGTCTTGTTGTAGTTAGGTTTCAATTTCCCTAAGTGCTTTGGCATAGGTTTTGTTGCTCTCAGGTTGAATTTCTATAGTTCAGCATGCTCTCGGAGAAGGAGTTGCGGTATCAGGCTCGGGATCAGATATCAAGTTGGTTTCAGGTTATTGCTTATGACTCCATGCCCAATGGATTGCTAAAAGGCCACTGATCTTCTACCTAGCAGGTAGGTGATCCCATTGAGTCACCAAATTGTTGTATATATCTCCCCCAGGTAAATATAGACAAATAGAAATATCAACATGAAAATGGATGCACCTATGGCGCAGGTAAGAAGATGTTGACATGAAAATGAATGCGCCTATGATGCAAGTAAGAAGATGTCGACACGAAAATGGATGTGCCTATGGCACAGGTAAGAATATGTTGACATGAAAATGGATGTGCCTATGGTGTAGGTAAGAAGATGTCGACATGAAAATGGATGCACCTATGGCGCAGGTAAGAAGATGTCGACACAAAAATGGATGTGCCTATGGCGCATGTAAGAAGATTTTGAAACGAAAATGGATGCACCTATGGCACAAGTAAGAAGATTTCGACACAAAAATGGATGCACCTATGGCACAGGTAAGAAGATGTCGACACAAAAATGGATGCACCTATGGCGCAGGTAAGAATATGTCAACACGAAAATGGATGCGCCTATGGCGCAGGTAAGAAGATGTCGACATGAAAATGGATGTGCCTATGGCACAGGTAAGAAGATTTCGACACGAAAATGGATGCGCCTATGGCACAGGTAAGAAGATGTCGAAATGAAAATGAATGTGTGTATGGTGCAGGTAAGAATATTTTGACACAAAATGGATGCGCCTATGGCGCATCTTCAAGAGGCACAACATTTTGAGCGTTGACATCCCGACAGGAAGCAAACCACGCGTAGATATTCAAAATGGCCATAACTTTTCACAGGGAGCTCGGATTCATGCAAGGTTGGACTTTTTGGAAAGCTTACAAGGTCCTCTATCCAACTACAACTAGATATCTTTAATTGGGTGAGAAAAATTTCTTAAAAATGAAAAATACAATTCACCACTTTTTGGGTTTGTTAGGGTTCTCACCTACCACCATAATGAGATGAATTAAATGCAACCTAGAGGTGGTTGGGGTAGATTTGGATTCCTCTCTCTTCCCTCTCTCATTCTTCCTATAAATTGTAAGGAGGGGCTTTCTTTCTAAAGGTTGGACATTCTTGTTTTCCCCTCCCTTCTTCTCTTTGGCAGGGTGAATTTGTGGAGTTCAAACCTCCCATCTAAAACTGTAATGCAACTTTGCCTCTTGGCATTTTGTAGTGTATTGTGTCAATCTTTGGAGAAAATAATGCATGTATGTGGATGATTCTCAACCCTCTCTATGTTCATTTTCATCCTCTTGATCTTTCACTACAAATCTGGTTATCTGTGCATGATCTTGCATTGCATTTTAATGGTTTGTGTTTATTGGCAAGATAGGTGTTCTTCATTCCTCGGTGCATCACCTTTGTTAGTTTAAGTTTATTTTATGCATCTTCTTACCCTGTTTCCTTGGAAAGTTAGTAAAATCTTTTGATACATCATCTCGCAATGTGACATTGAAATCAATCTAAAAAATATTAAATCCATTATTGATATGGATTTTCCTAATAATTTACATCAACTATGATCATTACAAGGAAAAATTCAAGCTATTCAGAGATTCATTACACAATTTTTGATAAGACTCAACCATTTACATAGATCATGAAGAAGGATACTAAATTTATATGGGATGAGCAATTCCAACAAACATTTGATGACATAAAAGCATATATTTTACACCCACCTATCTTAGTCCCTTCAATAGCTGACCGACCTTTCTTATTATACATTTCAGCCACATTTCATGCTTTAGGGGCTATGTTGGGTCAACACGATGACTCTCAATGTGAAAGAATGATATCTTACATCATTGAAACACTAATCTCTTATGAATGAAACTATAGCTACATCGAAAAAATATGTCTTGGCCTTATCTTTGTCACATATAAATTACATCACTATCTTCTTAATAATGAGGTACATATCATCACCAAGGTAGATCCTTTACGATACCTCTTGTCCCATACACATCTATCGGGATGTCTAACACGTTGGGTTATGCTTCTCACTGAATTCGATTTCAAGTTCATACCATAAAAATCAATTAAAGGCCAATTCATCATTGATCAATTAGCTATAACACCCCTTCTTGATGTATCTCCTATCTATGACTCTGGAAAATGTAGTTTACTAGAACTCGTTATCTCTCTCGGTGCTGGGGCTAGGATAGTCTTCATCACCCCATAGGGTGATCCACTCCCCTTTACATATCAATTAGGGTTTTCATATACAAATAACATCACTGAATATGAATCCCTCATCCTCATCCTTCTCACTGCTCAAAAACTACTCATTCACAACTTATGCATACATGGTGATTCTCAACTCATCATAAATCAAGTAAATGATACATATAACAAAAAAGAGGAACACTTAATCCCATACAACACACTTGTCAAATATCTCTTAGCTACATTTGAGTCTTACTCTATCACTACCATTCCTCATAAAGATAATCATCATACGATGCCATGGCTAGTGCGGTGTCACTTATCCCATAAGATATCACTGACAAGAAAGCCACGTTTATCATTATGCGCTTATGAAATCATTCCATTAACACTTTACCTATTGCGGATTATGCCATCACACAAAGTCATGAAACCCCAAATGGTCTACTCCCACTTACAATTTTTTGTATAAACAAACCATTTTAGATTATCTACAACCTCACAAAGGTCATCGGTTGCAATGTGAGTCAACTAGTTATGTCATTGGAAAAAAATTATTTAAATTTGTACTTGATGGTTGAATCTTACGCTACTTAGGGATTGTCGATAGTCCCATTTCTATTTCACAAATGCATGACAACATGTGTAGTGGCCATTTCTCTGGAAAAGCTATGTTTCAAAATATTTTGCGTTAGGGATATTATTAACCTACCATGGAACATGGCTACCTCAAATACGCTACTTGTGTGAAAAATGTCAAAAAACTGGTAACCTCCATCACACACTTACATATGATTTCCAAAAATTAAACCATATTGGCCATTTTCCCTTTGGGGATTTGACCTCATTGGCATGATAAATCCTGAGTCGATGATGGAAAAAATTCATTATTAAAGCTACTAAAAAAATTTACTAAATGGGTTGAAGCATACCCACTACAAACTACAACTGGTACTGACATTTGTAATTTCCTCACCACCCATATAATTGCATGCTTTAGTGTGCCATCTCCCATTATCACTCGATAATGGTCCTTCCTTAAAAAATAAGGATGTTAAAACGTTTTGTGCAAAGTTCAAAATTAAACAGTCATTCTCTACTCCTTATTACCCACAAGAAAACAACCAAGCTAAAGTCACCAACAAAACTATTATCAAAATATTATGCAAGACAGTTTCTTTCAGTGGTGATGACTAGCATAATCAACTATTTTATGCTCTTTAGGCTTATCGTACTAGTGTACACACACCTAATAATGCAACTCCTTTTTCCTTTGTCTACGATCTTGAATCTATCATCCCACTTGAACTTGAGATACTCTCTTTACGTATTTCACTTAAAGGTATAATTAAGGACATTGAATATTGCAAAAATGTTTACATGAATTAGAAATGTTAGACTCGCACCGTGTCCAAACACTTTAACATCTTCGTGCATACCAATCCCGCATTACACATGTGTAAAACCACAAAAATTGACCACACAAATTCAGCATAGGTGACCTCGTATTAAAAGAGAATAAAAAAAATACAAATTCTAAAGTCCCTCTTAAAGGCTAATTTAAGCCCAATTGGATTGTTCCTTATATTATAACTAACAAACCTAGTGGTGGATTTTATTGCCTTGCCATCCTTTTAGGGATTCCACTTAAAAACCCACTCATTGTCACACATCTTAAGAAATATTACACCTAAAACAACAGTCATCACCTGATGACGCACTCTAGTCCAATGGTTCATACATTACTATCGAGTGTCCCATTCAAAAGAGAACCTCTCATCATCACACTGCATCATTTTACACTTTGATCTTCATAATCAATCAATAAACTTTTTTCTTAGAATATCGACAATCTTCTTCATACATATCGTGATATACACTCTTAGGATAAATCATCACCCATTTATACCATCTTATTTGTATATTTCAAGATATACACTTTGGGATACATCATCACACTTTCTATCATTTCCATCCACATTTTATGATATACACTTTATATTATATCATCATGCTTTTTCCTCACACATTTAGTGATATACACTTTAGGCTAAATCATCACACATTCTACCACCTCATCAATTTTACTTTTTGCATTCAATCCTACACATTACATGACAACTTACAACCACCATATTTATTTTGCACACATTTCAAACCATTTCCCAATGATGCACTCTAGTTTATGGTTCATTCTTAACTGTTAAGGGGGCATAAATAAATGAACCTCATTGCATACATATACATCCACTCGGGAGGCACACTAATCCTATTATTCCCTTTGCATTCCATTATACCTCATCCAAAACATACTACATATCTTGGTTACATTTACTTTTGCTTACATTTACTTGTTACATGTTCATCTTATTACACATGCTAGATAGATATCTTGTATTTCATTATATTTATCATACACACATGCATTTTCACTTGATTTCTATTTGTGATCGTAGACCCTACAGTCTATTACATGCGATATGGATACTTTAAAAGTACATATTACTAGTCCCACAATAGCTCTTGGGGAATCTAATTTCGTACACTACAGATTCTATTGTTTTATTTTGTTTCATAGCACACTACTTTATCATATTAGACATGCTTTGACATACTTTTTTATCTTTGTAACACACTAACGGGTGCTTCATGTGAAACATTTGTTATGAAAAGCTACTTTCTTCTATGATTGTTTGTTACATTTTATGCCATTTTATGCTATAATGTACATTATTTCCCTTTGCCTTGTGTGTACACTTATCTTCTTACGAACACTACAACCTTGATTGTCTTGTGACATCGTGAGCTATGTCCCATGTTTGTAACCCACTTTTCGCAGTCTCCTTTGTCTTCTACTTGCATATTAGCTTATACATTATATGTGTAGATTACATTTTGTCTTTTACATGAGTGTTTGTCTTTACTTGTACTAAAACTTATTTTCCTAGACACTTTTTGCATGTTCATTGGTTTCTACCAAACACATTCCCTTCCCCAGTAAGGCATAATTTCAACACAGTGGTTGGTCCTCTTTTGGAATACATATGCATTTAGTGATGTCACATGCACACAAAATGAGGTGGTCATAATATGGGTGAATCAACCCCATACGATGTTATATACAACATGGTACTGATACAACACAATTATTAGTTTCAAACAGGGCTCAAAATCAAACTTGGGTCCTTAGCATAATGACCGTTTGTGGATGCCTAAAACTAGGAGGCAATACAACGGTATTTCCTTGATGCCTGAGACCAGGGGAAGTTACATAATGATTGGTAGTTTAGCATAGGTTATATAACTCCATGCATAGTTGATTTTATACGGCATGCATTCCTTAACATGTGTTTATACGAGACCACCCGCATTGGTGTTCTACATAGCGAGAAGCAATCAAAGGTTGAGGAACAACACTAGAAAGATCTCCCTACACTTTTTCCATTTCATTGGCATGATATTTCCTAAAAATATTTGACATCAACATCATCTACAAGATCATTCTTTACACTCTTTGCTCATCATGGATTAGGTGCACATGTTCCTTTTTACACTTTCAACATTTTTACATACTTTCCTTACACACTTTTATCATATACATGCATATTTGACTATTTGTGGGCTTCTTTTTTACAGGTCCATCCATATGGGAAGTGGTAGTAGAACAAATGTTATCAACAACATCATGCACATCGACATTAACATCAAAATTAACAATGACATCAACATCGACATCAACAACATGTACATCATGACATCTATGCAAGCATTTATGCCCTAGGTTCATTTTCATTATCACGTTTTACACTTTTTCCTCCTTAGCATCCACACTTCACATTTTTATCACTCCACAATTTTTTTTATTCCCTCGACTCAATTTATACATTGATATACATGGTTATTAGGTACACATTTCTATCCACTTTATGTTACTAAGCTTTCGCTCACCAACATAAAGTGGTGAAAAATGTAGAAAAAAATCATGCACTTTGGGTAATTATCTAGTCATGATTACATACTACTATTCATATTATTCCTAATTAAGAACAATACTAATGAACCCATGTCTTTGGCCACCTTTCTTTTCTTTTTTTTGCTACTTTAAGTCTTACACCCATACTTTCTCAAGATTCCATTTTACACTTTGGTATTTGTCATCCTGACACCATTTGCAAGCCAAGACATCAACGTTAGGCACCCTTGTACCGTTTAGGAACCCATGTCCTCTTTATAGTTTACTCAAAAAATTAGGTCCTTTCTATATGTTTGAGCATATCATCTTTTTATTTTTCAACTTGTTCGTGGTTAATTATGAAATTTAAGGAAGGGAATCATATAAATATAAAGTTATGTGATCATAATAAGGGACCAAGCACTAAGCATTAGCTATCACCACATAACGTTATATTCACCAAGACATCTAAGAGCTCCATTGTATCCATATATCTTCATCACAAGGGCTGTTTTTCTACATCACACTTCATAGGAGGGAATTTAATTCTATGCCATGCACATATTTATTACATTCTACATCTAGCTACTTTCTCACTATCCAAGTGTGACTAACACAAGAGAAGCATAGGGAACAATTTTGCACACACACATAACTATATTAGGTTTGAAATGTAGTGTAGTGCTCAATTTTAAGTTCACCATTGTGAAAATTTAGGACAATCTGACCCCTCATTCTACATCTTTATTTTTTGGGATTTCATGTCTATTTGAGGTTTTTATAGTTGCGGGTTTACATCGACCTAGAAAATATTGGTGTATCCTCGAGTTATAAAAGCGATTAAATTTGAATACCTTATGACATGTTAGAGGATTTTTTTATATAATTTTCACAGACCTAGGCACCGAAAATCAAGCCTAAGAAACCCATGGACGTTGATGTCCCTCTCTAGGTGCTCTAGTCCAACTTGTACCTCCGGTTTTGTATTTTTATAAGATTTAGTACGATGGTTAGTGCTTCGTAGTTTTTAGTTTTCCCACTCTGTGCATTCTCCAGAATTCTAAAAATTAGCTAAGACTCCCTACCCTCTCTTTGCAATTAGGGTTTAATTATTTATTGCTTAGTTTACTTGGGTAAATTGTTGTACTTAATTTATTATTAATTTACAAAAATCTTACATTTAGATTAGGCATAATATTATATTAAATTTTAGCTTAGTCATAATAATTTATTTAGATGATGGAAGACACTTTGTAAGTGACTACCCATGCTAATATGTCAACCCAATCAAAACCATCTTCTCTTACCAAACTCAACACCTTTTACAAATAAAACCTTTCTCAATTAAGGAAGATCAATTGACCTCACCTAAACACATTATAGTTTCTCGAAAAATTCCTCCAACCTAAAAAATGTGAACCAAAATCAATCCCACCTAAATACATTACATGGGCTATGATTTAACAAATCAAAATATATTGAGAAGGAAATTGCATAATAGAATGTGGTCTACCAAATAGTTAGTAAAGTAGTATATTTGGGTCATGTCAATCTAATGAAAACATTATCACCTCTATATAAATTCACCCTCTATGGATTCCTTTGAGATTGTGCCCTAATCCATAGTTTATTTTATTTATTCAACTCAAAAAGGAAGACCTAGTTTATATTATTTATTTCTTCAAATTAGAATGGAAGCCCTAGTTTATATTATTTCTTTTAGATTTGATATCTATATTTGGCTAATCCTCAATGGAATATTTGATTCAATAGAAACCAAACTAGCATATCATAGACAACATAGTCCTTCTAGTCATTGAATGTTTTAACAAAAATCCTAAATGAATACATGTCGGTGTAGTTCCCTACACCTACTCATCACTTTGTTAATGGGTTAGACATAGACTAACTTTTATGAATTAACTGCACAGTATTTGTTTCTTGAGAAAGGATAAGTAATTCATAAACACCTTTCTAATCATCCTGGGATGATATTTTGTGTCTAACTAGTTTTTAATTTGATGTTAGATTTTCTTCAAATATGTAAATGCCTCACTAAGAATGAGTTGTTCTTGGAGTGTCGTCTCACATGTACTCATGTATGAATTTAAACCACGATCATTTTTTTAATTATAAGTGTGAAATATTATGATAATAAAAATTGTGATAATATCTATGGTTAGTGTTCACATTCTAGGTGTGGTTTTGAATGTCATGCACTAATAAGTGTGAACCAAATCATGTCCATAATAAGATCAAACAAAAACTCAAACCCAATGTCTTAATAGTAAGAAGCATTAGGTGCCCGATTTCATTAAATAATTTAAGAAACAATACTATGTATAAATTTTAAAATAAATTAATAAATTAATAAAAATAAAACAAAGAAATAAAGGGGAATATGGGATATACCATTGAAAATATCCCTAAACCATAACTTGCCACTTTGTGATCCCTAGCTCCCATTGCCACTTGTTGTTCTCTGGATCTCTCTGGTGATAGCACGGATGCCGGACCCTTCTGGTCCAAACCAGGGCCCCCTGGGGCCCTTTCCCCCAAACCACCTGATGCAGAACAAATTAGTGGAGGGTTCCACCTCTGCCCCGCATATAGACAAACTCATGCCCACTCTTTTTACGGGTCCTTTACACTGTGCATTCCCACCCATATCACAGAGGTAGCTGCTGCATCACATGATCTCTCACTGGTTGGTAAACTGATGGGCCCCTAGACCCCCTTTGGAGGACATTAAAAAATGGGCATGGTCAAAATGGCACCCTTGTGGAGTGCTGGAAATAGCAGCAATGCCAAACGGGTTCATTCTATTCTCCTTCAGCATGAAAGAGGATTTCGCAAGAGCTCTTCTTGGAGGCCCTTGGTTTTTTGGCAGACGGGGCTTCTACATAAGGAAATGGTCTCGGGCTTCAATCCCCACATGGAATCCATGACCCAAGCTCCAATATGGGTTTGCCTCCTAGGTCTTCCCCTGGAGTTCTGGCATCCTCTTTTGTTATAGAAGGTATTGCTCTCACCATAGGCTCTTTAATAGCTATAGATCAAGCTACTAAGGATAAAACTAGATTCATCCATGCCCGTTTCTGTGTTAATGTTGATGTCAGCTGCCCTCTCCCTAAAGAGATTGAGCTACTTTCAGATCTAGGGAACTGGAAGCAAAATATTGATTATGAATACATCCCCCAAGCCTGCTCCTTCTATAAAAGCATTGGCCACAGGCAGCGTTGGATGCCCTTCCAAGCCTCAGCCAAAACCTAAACCCCAAACTCCCAACCCCAAAATCAAGAAAACCTATATCCCAAAATCATCTTCTGAAGAGATACCGAGCATACCCATTTCTAACTCTTTTGCTCTCCTTGAAGAAGGGGAAATTAATGCTGACTCTCAAATGGCTGCACCCACTGATCCCCCATCCTCCCCCGAGAACCATCCCTTCGTTAACCCCCACTACTCCTCTCCTCCCCTCCTCTCGTGGAGGTTTCCCTCTCCTTGGCTGCCCCCTCCTCCCCTCCTTCCCTTTTTCCCTCTCCCTCTCCCCCTCCCCTCCACCCTTCCCCCTTGTTGCTTTAGATGCCCCTTCCTTGAATCTCCCCACAGGTCCCCCTTTTCCCTCCCCATGTGGACTCCTCCATCTCCCCTTTGGCCCTTTCCTCTGATGATAGTTTCAATCCCTGATGGACAAGAAGTAGCAGCAAGAAGCCTGATATTGGTATTGAAAAACCCAGGAGAAGAACTCCGAGTAATGTCAAGTCAGCAACAAGAAGTAGCTCTTAATGTCGCTCAAGGTACATAGAGCACAATCAACATGGTAGTAGGGAACAAATCAAAATCTAAGAAATGAAGATCATTTCTTGGAATATAAGAGGTCTCAACTCTCTCCAGAAATAGAGTCATCAAAGATATAAAGTTTCAGAATTCCCCTGATATCATAATGTTGTAGGAAACTAAACTTAAAAAAGATGATCGCCTTCTGAAAATTTGGCCTACTACTGCTTATGAATCTCAGCCCTCGGCTGGAAATTCTGTGGTTTATGCACCCTTTGGGATCCCAAAAACTTCAAAGGTGATTGTCTGTTCAAACACCCCAACTTCTTGTGCATGCTCTTCCAAGAAGTGGGCTCATCTCCACCTGGATTTCCATCAATGTCTATACCCCCAACTTGGAATCCCAGAGGGGAAAACTATGGAAAGACATATATGATTTCATCAGTAATTGCAGCAACATCCCCATTTTAATAATGGGTGACCTCAACTGCACCCTTTTCCCTTCGGAAAAACAAGGAGGAACTCCTGCTAATCCTTCTAGCATGGAAGCTTTGGCTGACTTCATCAGGGACAATACCCTTCTTGACATGGATCTTCATGGCTCCTCTTTTACTTGGTCAAATCACAGATTGGGTAGAAATCACATTCAAAGTAGATTAGATAGAGCTCTGGGATCTCTCGAATGGATCTCTCTCTTTCCTGACTTCTATCTTTGTTCCCTGCCTAGGGCGGCTTCCGACCATAGCCCTCTGCTTTGCTTAGTGCTAATCATAATCTGAATATCAAGAATCCCCCCTTCAGGTTCGAGCTGGCCTGGCTTGAGAATAACCATCTAAACCCTCTGGTTGACAAATGGTGGGATTTCAATGTTGAGGGCTCCGATATGTTTAAATTTTCCAGCAAACTCAAAGAAATTAAAAATAGCTCAAAATCTGGAAGACCATGGTTTTCGGTAGTATCAAGCTCTGCAAGCAGAAGCTGAAACAAGATATTGCTAGAATATCTGCTCAAATGGAAATTGAAGGGAGATTAGACCACCTTCACCAACAAGAAATATCTCTCCTTAGTGATTATCATAATACTCTTCAAGAGGAGGAGACCTATTGGAGGCAGCGTTCGCGAGCCCTCTGGCTTGAACAGGGAGACCGCAACACCAAATTTTTCCACACCACTACCTCCAAGCATAAAAGCAGAGACAAGATTTGAGAACTGGTGACAACCTCAGGTACCTTATTAACCTCTGACTCTGATATATCTCATGAGCTTGTCTCCTTCTATTCTAATCTCCTTCAGGTAGATCAACCTCCTACGGAGCAATCAATGTCAGCTATGATTCAACACATTCCCCAGCTTGTGTCAGCTGAGATGAATGAGAATCTTACCAAAGCTTTTGCTATGGAAGAAATCCACAAAGCCATTTTTTCCATGAAAAGAGACAAAGCTCCGGGCCTGGATGGCTTCCCCACTACTTTCTTTCAAGTCTTCTGGGAAATAATCAAGCAGGATCTCTTCAAAGTGGTTAACAAATTCCAGAATAGTAACAAGCTTCTTAAAGAATGGAACACCACCTTCTTAGCTCTGGCTCCTAAAGATCAGGGATCAAAGGTTGTCTCCAATTTCAGGCCGATCAGCCTCTACAACACTGCCTACAAAATCATCACCAAGATGATGGCCTCCAGGATTAAACCCCTTATGAATAGCCTCATATCTCAAAATCAGAATGGCTTTATCAGTGGGTAGCTCATCCAAGGTGGCATTATCATGGTCCATGAAGCTATTCACTCGACGTATCTTTCAAAGTCTCTTGGAATGATCCTAAAGCTTGATATGCAAAAATCCTTCGATAGAGTCAGCTGGCCTTTCCTGATTAGGATCCTGGAAAAATATGGTTTTGATAAAAGATGGTGTAGCTGGGTTTACTCTTGTATTGTGACACCTTGTTTCTCCATTCTCATGAATGGTATTCTGCTTGGCTTCTTTAAAAGTAGCAGAGGAATCAGGCAAGGAGACCCTCTATCCCCCTTCCTCTTCGTTCTGATGGCGGAATCCCTCAGCAGAGCGCTTGAGGCTGCTAAAAGACATTCAGTCATTTCAGGTCTGAAAATCACCTCCAGCTTGCCTTCGGCCACTCATAGCCAATTTGCAGATGACACCTTGTTGTTGAGTGCTGCCTCTGTGATTGAAGTGTGAGCGCTCATGGAAATCCTTAACCTCTATCAAGCCACTTCTCAGCAAACCATTAACTTCAACAAAAGTAGCATCTCATTCATAAACTCTGCTCCCAGGCTTCAAAGGAAAATCACTGATATCTTTGGCTGCAAAATTGTGGACCTTCCGCCTCATACCTTGGCATTCCCCTCTTTAAAGGGAGACAAAAAAAAATCTTTGGAATCCTATTATTGAGAGATATCAGAAAAAGTTAGCAGCCTGAAAGGGGCCCTGCTCAGTCAGGCTGGAAAACTACAATTGGTGAAAGCTACTCTCTAGAGCCTACCTACCTACTTCATGTCACTTCTCAAATTACCCACTTCGGTAAAGGAGACCGTGGAAAGAATCCAAAAGAACTTCCTTTGGTCAGGGGCAGAAGAAAAAAAGAGGATCCATCTGGTCTCATGGAATGAAGTTTGTAAACCAACCTTTCAGGGGGGTCTTGGTCTAAGAAGGATGGCTGATATGAATGTGGCTCTCCTTGCAAAAATTGGCTGGGAAGTCGCTAAAGGGAACTCAAACTAGGCCCAGCTCCTTAGAGCTAAGTACCTTGCTCCCAATGAAAATTTAATCTCCTCAACTCTGATCAGAGGTTTGGCCATCTGGAATTCAGTCATTAGCTCCCTCCCCACTATCCGAGCTGGCACCAAATGGAAATTTGGAAATGGGAGGCTTATCGACTTCTGGCATGATCACTAGATGGGAGAAAAACCATTGAACAACATCTCCTCTTGGGACCCTATTAAAATAATTCTCATCCATAGACTTGGCAGGATGGTCTCTGGCTACTAGACTGAGGTGAACACTATACCTACATGGACTATCCCAGAGTGGATGGGAATTAGGGAACAACAGAGGCAGCTTCTGTGTAAGCTTAGGAAGGAACTCTCTTCAATATATATCCCCTTTTCTCGGCCTGAGGATGAGCTTATCTGGCCACTCTCTCCTTCAGGTTCCTTTTCGGTCAAAGTGGCTTACCTCTCCATGCCTCGGACTAGCTCTGGCCCTCCCTTGCTAGTTTCTAGCTGAAGGCTACTATCCCCAAAATAGGTTTCTTCTCCTGGCTCTCTTCAAAGAACACCTTCCTCTCCGGAGAAAATCTGAAAAGAAGAGGTTTCTCTCTTCCCACCCAATGTGTCCTCTGTGAAAAGGCAATGGAATCTTCTTCCCATCTTTTGATCCACTGTCCCTTCTCACAAGCTATCTGGCAATGGTTGTTATCTAGGATGGAGGTCTATTGGATCTTTCCAGAGTCCATTCAGGATGTCCTCATTCAGTGGTGCTCCCCCTTCTCCCATCCAGCCTTGGCTTTGGCTTGGAAGCTCCTCCTTCCGCATGGCATCTAGGGAATCTGGAAGGAAAGGAACAGAAGAATTTTTAAGAATCAAAGTCTTGAATCTGATCTTTTGGCTAGCCAGATCGCTATTTCTTTCCAGGATAATTTCAACTCTCACTACTAGATAAAATATCAGCAAAAGATTCAAATTTGTAACTCTCAGTAGTGGCAGTTGTTATTGGTTAATCTCCCTGCCAAGAAAGCCTCTTCTACGAATCGTGATGATGTTCGATGGCTCCCCCTCTTAGCTGGAGAAAACTTAACACTGATGGGGCATCGAAAGGCAACCCTAGCAAATCGGGTGGTGGAGCCATCCTTCGTAACTCCTCCGGCTCTATCCTTGCTGCCTCGGCCCACAATCTTAATGTCGGTACAAATCATCGGGTGGAGGCCATGGCCATCCTCAAAGGCCTTGAGATGGCTCTCAAACTTGGCAATGATCCTATCCAAGTGGAAAGTGACTCCCTCAATATGATCAAGCTCCTATAGTCAGTGGACTCAAGTCAATGGTCGATCCAGAATATTGTTGCGGATATTCACATTTTGCAAAGGGGATTCCAACAAATTTAGTTTCAGCATATTCTTCGGAGGGAAACAAAGTGGTGGACCACTTGGCTAACATCGGGGTCCTTCTAAAAATACTCAAAATTGGCATGATAACTTCCCGGCTGACCTCCTCCAAATTACTCAAAATGATCTCGCCTCCTAATGTCAGCGGGTTTGTGGGAAAAGCTTACTTGGGTGTCAGCAACATCTCTTTGGACCTCCATTATGGTGGTGGTAATAACTCCTCATTTCATATGAAAAGACCCTTGGCACACAAGCTTTTAAAGGGTGAGATGCATCATGATTCTCGCTGATTCTCACATGCTTGGCACCATGCATCCCAATAAACTCCCTAGGTATGAGCGGAAGAGAAATTATGTTGATGAGATTGTTACACGTAGAGGGCTATTTAAGTCCTTCCTGCGTCCCCTCCTTCTCACGTAGCTCCACTCTCGCAATCAAATGGGTGGTCAATTGAAGCGTATTGAACCCGCCTCATGTAGCTCGATCAGGGAAGACGAAGAAGTGTGGAATATCCTCATGGACAATGGGATTTCCACCTTCCTTGAAAGAATGGCTGGACATTCTGCCCTAGTTTCATATGCAGTGATGGTGACCTGGGCAAGGGGGAGAGTGCAGATTGGTAACACGGTTTTCCACATTTCAATGAACGCCATTGCCGCTGCAACTGGTCTTCTAGCTATTGGTGACATCTACTCCAAATGCTTGCTATAGGCAAAGGTCCAAGATTTCACTACCCCTAGGGAAATACTGGTGAAGAATCTCTCTGGTTACACACGAGAGTCACTCCCTCCCCGTGGGACCGTATCGCGGAAGTCATAATGAGGTATTTCACGATTGATGGTAGATACCGTCTGATCTTCGGCCCCATCTATTCATTCTCTCTCACTTGCGTTGGGGAAAGAAAATAAACTTGGCCGCTTTCCTCTATCAGTCTCTGGAACATTTTGTGCATTTGGTGCGTGATGGGGATGGGGCCATTCTGCATCAAGGTTTGTTGTATCTAGTATTTTATGTTACTTCCCCCCATACTGAGCTTGTCCACTTTCCCCCTAGGTCTGGGTGGCACCGCTGCTCTCCCTTCCCTTCCCCCAACCCCTCTCTTGTCTCTCTCCATTCGTCTAACCACCGCCGTTGTCTTCACATTTCTTCGACTCGATTCTGACGTTGCCATCCTCGGCTCCTATCATGATGCTGCCTCCCCTTACACTCCCCTTGTTTCCCCCCCATCCTCATATCAAATCCTACCTTCTCTTAGAGGATGCTGCCACCAAAGTGCCCTCTCTATTCTTTAGCACCAATGTTTCCCATGATGAGGAAATTTTGGGCCTTGCCCAACTTTACCCCGACTCTCCTAATTCTATACGCAGATGGAAAAAACGCAGCCCATAGGGTGATCCACTTCCCTTTACATATCAATTAGGGTTTTCATATCAAATTAAATCACTAAATATGAATCCCTCATCCTAGTCCTCCTTAGTGCTCGAAAACTACTCAAGAACAACGTATGCATACATGGTGATTCTCAACTTGTCATAAATCAAGTAAATGATACATATAACACAAAAGAGGAATAATTAATCCCATATAACATGCTTGTCAAATATCTCCTAGCTACATTTTAATCTTACTCTATCACTACCATTCCTCATAAAGATAATCATCATGCGAGACACCATGGCTAGTGTGGTGTCACTTATCCCACAAGATATCACCGACAAGAAATCCACATTTATCATTACACACTTATCAAATCCTTCCATTAACACTTTACATCTTGTGGATTATGCCATCACACAAAGTCATGAAACCCCAAATGGTTTACTCCCATTTACAACTTTTTGTATAAACAGACCATTACAGATTATCTGCAACCACACAAAGGTCATCGGTTACGATGTGAGTCTACTAGTTATGTCATTGAAACAAAATTATTTAAATTTGTACTTGATGGTTGAATCTTACGCTACTTAGGGATTTTCGATACTCCCATTGCTATTTCACAAATGCATGACAACATGTGTAGTGGCCATTTCTCTGGAAAAGCTATGTTTCAAAATATTTTGAAATAGGGATATTATTAGCCTACCATGGAACATGGCTACCTCAAATACGCTACTTGTTGTGAAAAATGTAAAAATTTGGAAACTTCCATCACACACTTACATATGATCTCCAAAAATTAAACCATATTGGCCATTTCCTTTGGATATTTGACCTCATTGGCATGATAAATCCTGAGTTGACTAATGGAACAAATTCATTATTACATTTACGAAAAAATTTACTAAATGGGTGAAGCATACCCACTACAAACTACAACTAGTAATCTTGACATTTGTAATTTCCTCACCACCCATATAATTACATGCTTTAGTGTGCCATCTACCATTATCACTGATAATGGTCCTTCCTTAAAAAATAAGGAGGTTAAAAAGTTTTGTGCAAAGTTCAAAATTAAACAGTCATTCTCTACTCCTTATTACCCGCAAGAGAAACAACCAAGCTAAATCCACCAACAAAACTATTGTCAAAATATCATGCAAGACAGTTTCTTCCAGTGGTGATGACTAGAATAATCAAATATTTTACGCTCTTTAGGATTATCATACTAATGTACACACAGCTACTAATACAACTCCTTTTTCCTTTGTCTATGGTACTAAATCTATCATCCCACTTGAAATTGAGATACTCTCTTTACGTATTTCACTTAAAGGCATAATTAAGGACATTGAATATTGCAAAAAAACATTTACATGAGTTAGAAATGTTAGACTCGCACCATGTCCAAACACTTTAACATATTCATGCATACCAATCCTACATTACACATGCGTAAAACCAAAAAAATTGACCTCACAAATTCAGCATAGGTGACCTTGTATTAAAAGAGAATAAAAAAACAAACGCTAAAGTCCCTCTTAAAGGCTAATTTAAGCTTAATTGGATTGTTCCTTATATTATAACTAACAAACCTAATTTTGGATTTTATTGCCTTGCCATCCTTTTAGGGAATCCACTTAAAAACCCACTCAATGTCATGCATCTTAAGCAATATTACACCTAAAACAACGGTCATCACATGATGACGCACTCTAGTCCAATGGTTCATACATTACTACTTGAGCATCCCATTCAAAAGTGAACCTCACATCATCACACCTGCATCATTCTACACTTTGATCTTCATAATCAATCAATAAACTTTTTTCTCAGACTATACGACTAGCTTCTTCATACATATCATGATATACACTCTTAGGATAAATCATCACTACTTTCAACTATGTTTTTTTAGATTTCATGATATACGCTTTGTGATACATCATCACACTTTCTATCATTTCCATCCACATTTTATGATATGCACTTTACATTAGATCATCATGCTTTTTCCTCACACATTTAGTGATATACACTTTAGGCTAAATCATCACATGTTCTACCACCTCATCAATTTTACTTTTTCACATTCAATCCCACACATTACATGATAACTTACAATCACCATATTTCTTTTTCACACATTTCAAACCATTTCCGAATTATGCACTCTAGTTTATGGTTCATTCTTAACTTTTAAGGGGGCATAAATAAATGAACCTCATTGCATATATATGTATCCACTCAAGAGGCACACTTTGCTCCTTTTATTCCCTTTGCATTCCATTCTACCTCATCCAAAACATACTGCATATCTTGGTTACATTTACTCTTGCTTACATTTACTTGTTACATGTTCATCTTATTACACATGTTAGATAGATATCTTGTATTTTATTATATTTATCATACACACATGCATGTTCACTTGATTTCTAGTTGTGATCACAGACCCTACAAGTCTATTACATGCAAGTATGGATACTTAGAAAAGTACATATTACCAAATCCCACAATAGCTCTTGGGGAATCTAATTTCCTACACTACAGATTCTATTATTTTAGTTTGTTTCATAGCACACTACTTTATCATATTAGACATGCTTTGACATACTTTTTTATCTTTCTAACACACTAACTAATGGGTGCTTCATGTGAAATATTTGTTATGAAAAGCTACTTTCTTCTATGATTGTTTGTTACATTTTATGCCATTGTATGGTATAATCTACATTATTTTCCCTTTGCCTTATGTGTACACTTATCTTCTTACGAACACTACAGCCTTGATTGTCTTGCGACATCATGAGTTATGTCCCATGTTTGTAACCCACTTTTCACAAACTACTTTGTCTTCTACTTGCATCTTAGCTTATACATTGTATGTGTAGATTACATTTTGTCTTTTACATGAGTGTTTGTCTTTACTTGTACTAACACTTGTTTTCCTAGCCACTTGTTTGCATGTGCCTTGGTTTCTACCAAACACATTCCCTTCCCCCTGTAAGGCATAATTTCAACACAGTGGTTGGTCCTCTTTTGGGCTGCATATGCATTCGGTGATGTCGCATGCGCACAAAATGAGGGGGTCATAATATGGGTGAATCAGTCACCCCATACAATGTTATACACAACATGGTACCGATACAACACAATTTTTAGTTTCGACAGGGGCTCAAAATCAAACTTGGGTCCTTAGCATAATGACCTTTTGTGGATGCCTAAAACCGGGAGGCAATACAATGGTATTTCCTTGATGCACGAGACCAGGGGCGATTACATAATGATTGGTATTTTAGCATAGGTTATATAACTCCATTCATAGTTGATTTTACAGGCATGCATTCCTTAACATGTGTTTATACAAACCACCTGCATTGGTGTTCTACATAGCGAGAATCAATCAAAGGTTGACGAACGACACTAGAAAGTTCTCCCTACACTTCTTCCATTTCATTGGCATGATATTTCATAAAAATATTTGAAATCAACATCATCTACAAGATCATTCTTTACACTCTTTTCTCATCACGGATTAGGTGCACATGTTCCTTTTTTACACTTTCAACATTTTTTCTATATACTTTCCTTACACACTTTTATCATATACATGCTTATTTGACTACTTGTGGGATTATTTTTTTATAGGTCCATCCATATGGGAATTGGTAGTAAAACAAATTTTATCAACAACATCACGCACATTGACATTAACATCGAAATTAACATTAACATCAACATCGACATCAACAACATGTACATAATGAAATCTACGCAAGCATTTATGCCCTAGGTTCATTTTCATCATCACGTTTTACACTTTTTCCTCCTTAGCATCCACACTTCACATTTTATCACTCCACAATTTTTTCTATTCCCTCGGCACAATTTATACATCGATATACATGGTTATCATGTACGCATTTCTATCCACTTTATGTTACCAAGCTTTTTGCTCACCAACATAAAGTGGGGAAAAATGTAGAAAAAAAATCATGCACTTTGGGTAATTATCGAGTCATGATTACATACTACTATTCATATTATTCCTAATTAAGAACAATACTAACTAACCCATGTCTTTGGCCACCTTTATTTTCTTTTTATTGCTACTTTAAGTCTTACACCCATACTTTCTCAATATTCCTTTTTACACTTTGGCATTTGTCATCCTGGACACCATTTGTAAGCCAAGACATCAATGTTAGGCACCATCGTACCCTCTAGGAACCCCTGTCCTCTTTATACTTTACTCAAAAAAATTAGGTCCTTTCTATATGTTTGAGCATATCATCTTTTTATTTTTCAACTTGTTCGTGGTTAATTATGAAATTTAAGCAAGGGAATCATATAAATATAAAGTTATGTGATCATAATAAGGGACCAAGCACTAAGCATTAGCCATCACCACCGAGATCCACCAAGACATCTAAGAGCTCCATTGTATCCATATATCTTCGTCACAAGAGACAAAAGGGCTATTTTTCTACATCACACTTCATAGGAGGGAATTTCATTCTATTCCATGCACATATTTATTACATTCTACATCTAGCTACTTTCTCATATCCAAGTGTGATTGACACAAGAGAAACCTAGGGAACAATTCTGCACACACACATAACTACATTAGGTCGGAAATGTAGTGTAGTGCTCAATTGTAAGTTCACCATTGTGAAAATTCAGACAGTCGACCCCTCATTCTACATCTTTATTTTTGGGATTTCATGTCTATTTGAGGTTTTTATAGTTGCAGGTTTACATCGACCTCGAATATACCGGTACAACCTTAGAGTTATAAAAGGTGATTAAATTTGAATACCATGTGACATGTTAGAGGGGGTTTATAGAGAATTTTGATAGACCTAGGCACCAAAAATCAAGCCTAAGAAACCCATGGATGCCCATGTCCCTCTCTAGGCACCCTAGTTCAACTTGTACCTCTAGTTTTGTATTTTTATAAGCTTTAGTGTGACGGTTAGTGCTTCGTAGTTTTTAGTTTTCCCACTCTGTGCATTTTCCAGAATTCTAAAAATTAGCTAAGACTCCCTACCCTCTCTTTGTGATTAGGGTTTCATTATTTATTGCTTAGTTTGCTTGGGTAAATTGTTGTACTTAATTTATTATTAATTTACAAAAATATTGCATTTAGAGTAGGCATAATATAAAATTACATTTTAGCTTAGTCATAATAATGTATTTAGATGATGAAAGACACTTTGTAATTGACTACTCATGATAATATGTCAACTCAATCAAAACCATCTTCTCTTATGAAACTCAGCACCTTCTTACAAATAAAATCTTTCTCAATTAAGGAAGATCAATTGACCTCACCTAAACACATTATAGTTTCTCAATGATTCCTCTAACCTAAAAAAATGTGAACCAAAATCAATCCCACCCAAATACATTACATAGGCTATGATTTTACAAATCAAAATATATTAAGAAGGAAATTGTATAATAGAATGTGGTCTACCAAATAGTTAGGAAAGTAGTATATTTGGGTCATGTCAATCTAATGAAAACATTATCACCTCTATATAAATTCACCCTCTATGGAATCCTTTGAGATTGTGCCTAATCCACGGTTTATTTTATTTATTCAACTCAAAAAGGAAGACCTAGTTTATATTATTTATTTCTTCAAATTAGAATGGAAGCCCAAAATTTATAATTTTTGTTTCTTCAAATCGAGAATGGAAGCCCTAGTTTATATTATTTCTTCGATATTTATTTTAGATTTGATATCTATATTTGGTTAATTCTCAATGGAATATTTGATTCAATAGAAACAAAACTAGCATATCATATACAACATAGTCCTTCTAGTCATTAAATGTTTTAACCAAAATCCTAAATGCATACATGTCGGTGTAGTTCCCTACACCTACTCATCACTTTGTTAATGGGTTAGACATAGACTAAATTTTATGAATTAAGCGGCTTGAGTATTTATTTCTTGAGAAAGGATAAGTAATTCATAAACACCTTTCTAATCATCCTGGGATGAGATTTTGTGTCTAACTAGTTTTTAATTTGATGTTGGTTTTTCTTCAAATATGTAAATGCCTCACTAAGAACTAGTTGTTATTGGAGTGTCATCTCACATGTACTCATGTATGAATTTAAACCATGATAATTTTTTTAATTACAAGTGTGAAATATTATGACAACAACAATTATGATAATAGTTATGGTTACCGTTCACATTCTAGGAGTGGTTTTGAATGTCATGCACTAATAAGTGTGGACCAAATCATGTCCATAATAAGATCAAACAAAAAATCGAACCCATTGTCTTGATAGTAAGAAAGCGATTACTTTGATTTCATTAAATAATTTAAGAAAGAATACTATATATAAATTTTAAAATAAATTAATAAAAATAAAACAAAGCAATAAAGGGGGAATATTATATTTGATGGAAATGTAGGTGGAATAAATTTAGTGGAATAAAATAAATTAAAACAAAAAAAATTATAAAACAAAATATAATAAAAAAACAAAATATTTTAGGGCTTGATGACATGGGAAACATGTATCAAAATGCCTCAAATTAATTTAGATGCATAAAATGTCATGGTTACAGGTTTGCACAAAAATGGTTTCGTTTTTAAATCCTTTAAGAAGCTTATAGACTCACAACATATCTAATATCCTTCTAATATGAAGCAAAACATTACAACCCATGAAAACATCTCCCTAGAACAACCAAAATAAAGTTTTCTCTATTCTTTTAGTTGGAAATGGGATGGTATGCTTATACATAATTTCTTTTTATTGAAATGGCCTTGGAAACTTGTAAAGTGATAGGTATAAAATAGACTCTCAACCATCCCTTCATGGAAAAACATGAAATCATATGTTGGGTAGTGAATTGATTGAAAAAAACCTCTCGGAGATGTGGTATTTTTTGGTAATGGTTGTTGGGTATACACATTGTGTTTAGGGGTCATGTGGCCGAGTTAATCCAATAAAAGAAGACATATCTCACCAATTTTATGATTTTGAGCCAAGGAAAATAGTAGACCAAAAATTGTTAGAGGATGGACATCTAAGTCAAATTAAAAAAATAGATTTGAATCACATGATTTGTTGTAAATTCCTCGTAGATGTGTATGTAGAATATGGGAGCTTGTTTGAGAAAATGAATGGAAGATTCATGGTCTTTTGTGATGTGGGTATGGATCCACTCGATAACCTTTTTACAAGATGTCATCATCTATCACGGATTGGATTTCTTCACTCCAATAACTTTATTTGAAATTTCAATTTCTATTGAGTTGGATAAAACATTAAATTTAGGATAAAAAATTTTAATTGACATATTGCTATAAAATCAAATTACAAACCTCTTAAAAGAAATGTTTGTGTCGAGTTAACCAACCATGAGACAATATCACTTTTGAGAATTGTTATAATAAAATTACTCATGATCTTGTTTACAACAAAGTATAAACTTGTTCTAACATGCATTTGTGAAACCATGATCAAATTTTTAATCATAAGTGTAAAATATTATGACAACAGTAATAATGATAATATTTATTATTAGCATTTGCGTTTCAGTGTGGTTTTGAATAGAATGCATTGGAGAATGTGGACCAAATGATGTTCGTAGAAGGATCAAATGTGAAATTGAACCCATTGTCTTGATAAGTTAGAGAAATGCTTAATTTTGTTAAATAATTAAAATCAATGTAATATCAAAATTAAAAAAATTAAATAACAAAAATAAATAAATAAAATGAAATTAAAGGGGTAATATGGTCTTTGATAGGAGTATAGATAGAATAAATTTAGTGGAATAAAAAAATATAATCAAACCAAAAATGATATAACAAAATATAATAAAACAAGAAAAGATTTTAGGGATTTTTTTTTGGTTCCTTTTAGGTGAGTTGAAGTGAAATAGTTACTAGGGATGAAAGAGTAGAAAATGAAACATGTTTAGAATATCACTAAAGTACAATTCAATAAAAAAAAAATTTACTTGAGGCTCTAGTTGAAATGACGTGGGAACCATGTATCAAAATACGTAAAACTAATGTAAAAGCATGGAATGCCATGGTTACCTGTATGAATTTTTTTTTTATAAATCCTTTAAGAAGTTTATGGATGCCCAATAGATCTAATATTATTTTGGGATGAATACAAACCTTACAACCTATACAAACATTTCCCTAGAATGCCCAAAATAAAGATTTTGTCTATTTTTGTAGTTGTAAATGGGCTTTTGGTACATTTTTATAATATGGGTTAGGTGAAAAAATATTAAAAATTACAAATTGATAGGTGTAAAATATATTAATGTCATTTCTTCGTGGCCAAACATGAAAGAAAAATTTGGGTAGTGAACTATTTGATAAAACACTTCAAAGAGATGTGATCTCTTGGTTGTAATGGTCGTTGGGTATACACATTTATTTAGGGGTCATATGGTTGAGTTAATCCACTATAAGAAGACATGTCTCACCAAGTTTAAGATCATGATCCAATGAAAATAATAGATCACAAATAATTGGAAGATGCACATTTATGTCAAGTTATAAAAATATGGATTTGAATCACATATTTTGTTACAAATTCCATCGTAGATATGTATGTAGATTATGGGGAATGTTTGACAATATGACTAGAAGATTCAATGTATTTTGCAATTTGGGTGTGGATCTTCGTTGAGCATCTTCTTGCATCATGTTATCATTTTTCATAGGTATGGATTCCTTCATTCCTCTAACTTGATTTTTAAATTTTCATTTATATTAAGTTGGATAAAACATTAAAATCATAATCAAACTTTTAATTGACATATTGCTATGAAATAAAATTGTTAACCTATTTAAAATGGTATTTGTGGTGAGTTAACCAACTATGAGAAAAACCATTTTTGAGAATCATTATAATAAAATTTCTCATGAACTTGTTTAAAACAAATTGGAAAATTATTTTTCGATGCATTTTTATTATATACCTAACAAATAAGGATGAACAATGCTAAAATGAACCTCTTCAATGTTAAAATAACCCCTTTAAATGTGCAAAATTCCCTCCAAAATGCATAAAAAAATCTATGGATATCTCACCTACATTTTCACCGATAACACTTCTTCTTTGTTGTATAAAAATATATGTGCAATGATTAAATCTCATTAATTTTTTTGAATGATTGCAAAGTGGATTTCAAAAGTAACTTGGAGAGGTAGTTATAGGAGGTTGATTTAATGAAATGTTAAATATTTTCTTTGAGGAATGAGATCAAATAGATATAGTAGTAGTAGAAAATATATAACATGAAAAGTATAAACAAGTATAAGCAATAGTGATTATTGATACAAGAATGACTTAGCTTGTATTTAAATTTTGGACTAATTATGGGATGGGAAAAAGATGACAAGGTTGGATCTAAACTATATATGTTATGTCATAGAAACTAATATTTGGAACCTATTTAGATAGAACCACCTAGATGAGGATAGGGTCACACAGGTGTTGTGTCTAATGAATCGGTTGCTATTATTTTGGAAAGTACTACGCTTATGGTATTTTTAGGGTCCAAACTTCACTTCTTCATTTCAATATTTATCACATCCACTTTTTGTGGAATTCATATGTCACACATGTTCTAAAAAAATAAACCCTAAGAATTTGCATAAGGATCAAGTAAACATTATATGGAATAAATAATGTATATTCTTGATTCATACTAACCTTGAAATCACCACAATATGATTGTCACGGTGAATTACACTACATTTCAAACTCTATGTAGTTCTTGTGAGTGTGTGATTTGAATTGTGTCACTTGAAGCTAGGTTACCCTTATGTCAATCGCACCAAGATAGTAGGATATATCTAATTTTCCCTTAAGATAAATGTGTGAGATGGAATTTAGAATAAACCCTCCTATGTAGTGAATAATGTATCCCAAATGCAGTCCTTGAATGTTGTTCCTTTCCCAAGTAGTAGATAGTAAGTATTAGCTCCCAATTTCCTAGCCCCTAATAATAGTGAGTAAGTCATATATGTATATGACTACCTTACTTTAATTTCATCATTAAAAACTGAAAATTTGACCCAAAGTAATAAGAAATAATTTAGAAAAGGTACAAAATGATATAGAAATTTAAAATCAAGAAAAGAGGGAAAGGGACAAAAGTTCCTAAAGGAGATAGTAGAGCATGGGGTGCTCCTATCCCTAACGGTCGAGTAGTGTCTAAGATGCTTGGAAGATATAATTTTCAATATAGAGCTAGGTCACATGTTATCTAGTTTCCAAAAGTAAATTGATCATTCTAGAAAGAAAATAATAAGAATGTGGGAAAGGTACACGTAATGAAATAGTAAAACAATTATTGTTAATGTCTAGTCTTATCATTTTAGGAATCATGCATATAATCACATACCTAGAGGCACTTATGTAAGTAGAAAGTTCATGATTTCACGACTACGTTTTGCCCAAATTTTTGTTGGTTAATGAATATTTGGTAGCATAAAGTAGATAAGAAGAGTGTACCTTATGGAGATCTAAAGAGAGTTGTAACTAATAACATGCTGAATGAGGGTTGTATTTGATATCATTCTAAATGGAGGTAGTATAGTGTGCATCATGGAATCTAGAGGAGGATAAGGATTACGGGGGTGACTTTTTCATGTGTAGTAGAAGTTATGTATGTGTATGTTCCTTAGATATTTCCTTTTTCATAGTGTCTTTTGCTTGATTTTATTCCTTGTTCCATTTTTGTGTTGCTCTTTTGTTGGATTAATGTCACACCTATAAAATAAAATAATTTTAGACAATTGTCATGGTAAAAAGCGAAATCAAAATTTAACTTAGCACATGTCAAAAATAGAAATGCATGTTAAAAAAAAGTGAATCAAGGGTAGAATACACCTTTTTATTGTGAGAGAAGAGATATAATTGTTCTTGTATGTTTTTTTCCTTGGATGTGGTTGGAATAGTACTAATAATTTGGTCGTCTTGTCACCAAAATGAGGATTTGAGTGTCCTATTGCTAAACTATAGGTTTGAGTGTCTTGCAGTCGAGGGATGAGTATTGGGAGAGTTGTCAACTTTTCTCTCCAACCCTTAATGTTTTATTATGGATCTGTTCCCCTGTAGATGGTCAAAACCTAATTAAAAATTTGTACAGGTGACACATTGTTCCAAACATATTGATTTCCTCCATATTCCTTAGGTGTCACTTCCTTCTTTGATCATAAGAAAAACAAATTAATTAGTTACCTTGTAACTTATCATTTATTTTTTTCTTGTTGGTATTTTATTGCAATCCATAAGCGAGTGCATACAATTAGAATTGGAGAAAACTATCACTGAAAACTTGTTGATCCTATAATGTTCCTATTTTTTCCTTAGGAAAAGAGAACCTAGGTGGGACACTAACACCCATCGTTCATGTTTGAGTTGAGTGTTTCTATCTTCCACTAATTTTTGGCTCACGTCGATTAAGAATGTGTTTATTATCTCTTGTTTATCCTTATTTTTATTTTTTCCAACTTATATCTGGTCCATGGACTATTTAGAGGGTGAAATAGTCACTTGATTATTTCCTCCACTCATTTGGGGTGTGTGAGATGATTCAAGGTGGGCGAAACCCAAATGAGGAAAGCTGAAATTGATGTGGACATCTGAAATATAAATTTTACAAGGGACATGGGGAATATGTATGATAAAACCATGTCATATGAAAACAATGGGATAAAGGCTATCCAAAATTTTAATCACAAACAAGCATACATGATGTAATAGAAACAAGTCACAATACATAGGAACATTGCAAAAAAGATACAAATAGTATTTGGTTGAATACATGGGACACCACTCATTATGTCATAAGACAATAGAATCCTTGAAGGAAGTACAAGAAAATAATAAATGAACATATGGCATAGCTCACAAACAATGAAAATCGATAAACACACAAATAAAGTAAGATATAAGATTATCAAATAACCATGATTGGAATTAGGCCTTCAAGAAAAATGGTACACATGAAGCACCCATTAACATGTTAGAAAAATAGATAGTATGCCAAAATGTATACAACAGAGAAATAGGAATTAAAGTAGTAAATGTTTTGATGATAGAACTGAATATAGAGAAAATAGGAAAGGTATATTCCCCTAGGAGCCTCGGTGCAATTGGTAAGGTCTGATGCCAAGCATCATGCATCGTGTGAGAATATATAAGTAATATACATTCACCTCAAGAGTACCATGTGAACATGCATGATAAACAACGTGCAAAAAAGAATACCATAAACAAGCAAGAGTACAAAAATAAAGATTTAAGTTAGTATTTTTTTAAAAAAATATGTGAACATGAAATGGAGTAGGTATGAAACGGGAGTAAGGTTGCCCCCATATATGTGTGTAAAGTGAGGTCCATGTAGGTAAGTACACCATCGAATCTCATGTTTGGAACTAGAATAAGAGTGCCTCACCGGTAGCAAGTGGGGATAATATTCCCCCAAGAGTGAATGATATGATGGCCTATTCAGCAATGGTAAGAAGAAAGGGCCCACTATCTGCTAGTGTAATATAGGTGAAAATGTTATCATGATCAAATACTTTATAGCCATATATGGTGCCCTCTCGAAATGAGTTGAAAAGGAACATTAGAAAGGAACAAAAAAATTGATAATTTTTTTGAGTCGTTATAAGAATTTCGATGCAGTAAAATAGAATTAAATTTGAAATTACTAAAATTTTATTCCAAGGTCGAGCTCAAGTGCTTGTAATTGTTTTGCATCGGGAGATAATAGGTTATAATTTTTCTATCTCTAAAAATGACATTAGATGAATTTAATTTAATGATTTAGTTAAATTTCTCTACTTTAATAAAGTTTAATATGGCCCAATAAAATATCCCTAAATTAATTTAATTAATTAAAACCATTTAATTCCCATAATTTAAATGAATCGATTTAATTAATTAAAAGCATGTAATTTCCCTAATATAAATTAATCCCTCAAACATTATCTCCCATGGGCCGAAGTTATTTTGAATCCACTTGCACTATAGCTTCGAGGAACATAGACTAATTAATTAATCTCCATACATAATTGTGGCCCTTAGGTTAATTAAGTCCATAAAACACATTTTTAAATTGGAATATAGTTTTTAATTAAAACATTAAGATGTGTGGGAAATGGAACATCCACTTCCCATGGATTAAATCAATCTCCACCATTAGATACCATAAAAACATTAGAAACCCTATATTTCTCTATACTTTCATATATGAGGTTTTACACAAGGAAAAATTATTTTCTTCCTCCTCCATTTTGTCTGCATGTTTTTCTCCTTCCTTTGGAGATTTCATGGAGTTTTTATTGGTGCATGTGAATGGATTTGATCCTCTCCACTCATATCCTACACAAATAGGGATACAATGAGCTTCATTCCTCCATCATTTTATTCTTCTCCAACTAGTTCTCATGAGTTTTTTTAGATCATTTGTAGAAATAATATATCTAAATAATTGTTTCATTTTATACATTCATATATATTTTTGTTTTATATCTGGAATTAAGAAAAATATGAGTTTTGTGTGTGTGTACATACATACATACATACATACATAATTTCACGTATGTAATTTCATGGGATTTATACATCTACATTTTTTTGTTTGAATTTTTTAAAGTGGATTATTTTGTAGGATGTGACCTGTATATAGGTGGCTACTCCAATGATAAATAGAAGGGATTATATATATAAAAATATAGCCACATAGCTGGGGTATGCAGCCAAGCAAAAAAATGGCTTCCAAGTTTAAGTTTAAAACAACACAACATCATTAAGATATCTATATTTGTTTATACCTCTCTCTCTATCTCTCTTTACACACACACACACACTTGCGGTTTTGGTAATTGGAGAGTATATTATTCCACCATTTTAAGAATAATAGGTATTCTATTTCAGAGAGATAAAATTTTCATGAAAGAGTATCATATAAAAAGAACAATATACAATTTTATAATCCAAATTTTAGAGGTGTATGTTCATTTATATTTATGTATACAGTTTGTATATATAAATATACATAATTGAATAAATATTTAAACTTGAAAAAATGTATTTTCACAAATAAATAAAATATTTTAACATTTACAAAGGAATAAAATATTTTAAATTGTGATATTATTGAAATAAAACTATGAGAGAAAGAAAATATCTTACTATATTTTATGTAGGTTTTTCTACATGTCAAAAAAAAAAATAGACTAAATTCACAATTCAATTATATATATATATATATATATATACACACACACACACGATACAAACAAACACACACACACACACACACACACACACACACACACACACACACACATGTAGATGTAGACATGTATGGCATGATTGTAATAAGATGCACCTTGCTTTATTCAAATAGTCATATACAATTATGGTTTCAATAATTCAAGGGGATGATAAATTCAACTATTCACTTAACTTATAAATTGAACAGTTAACTTGAACATGTATATTTGAGTATTGTTTCTTTACTTCTAATCAACCACATCATTTCCAATGCAATTAATAATGAGAGGAAAACAAAACAATAACTAACTTATTTTATTTCACATTATTTGATATTTCCATTTTCTTAAAAATAATGAAGCCTTCCTAGGAAAAATGAAATGCAACCATTAACCAACTAAAATACAAGTATACAAGCCTCCGAAAAGGGGGAAAAACTCGCCAAAATTTTGAATAAATTGTACGAAACCGAAATGATCCAAAAACTCTTCTTCTACAAGATCTAAGTTCTTCAAAACCATAAGGTTTGGTTTCCTCCCAATATATTAACATCATTATATGAAAAAAATCAAGTAATCAACATACTATCCTCCATCCAATCCCATGGGAGAGATAATTTTTTTGATAGATAATAATTTGGAAAAAGGCTCCAAAGGACCATTTACAAGAAAGATTTTACAATACAATCTAGAGACTAATCAAAATATCTATCAAAAAAATGAGACAAAGAAACCCTAGGCAGGATCAACAAGACCATTGATCCAGGACAAAAAACCACAATGGAAAACAACATAAAAATGTATACATAGACCACCGGTCAGCAAAAAAAAGTCACAAAAGGCCTAACAAATACTGGTTCTAGTATGAAGAGATAATATGCTTCTCAATATTTCACAAGGGTTTCAAACACTTGAAAAACCATACAAAACACAAACCCAAAACCAACATCAAGGAAAAAAAAGTGAGTACAATTCTCCACTTTGTATCATAAGGAGAGGGCGGCAATCCATACAGAACACTAGGTACTTAGATTTTTAAATACAATATACATATAAGTATCATACCTCCAAATTAACTTATACCTCCATGAAAAATTACATATCCTACACTCTTCCTTGTTAATTATTTTCATGTCGATCCCCTACTTAACTTCCTTAAATCAAGGATGGGAGAAGCTCCTTTCACCATAGAAAGGAGGTTACCACTCCACCATAGGAGAGAGAAATTACCTATGTATGGAATATCCTCAAAACCCTCATTAAGTCCTAAAATACCCATTAACAAATGTGAGGATGTACCAAAATAAAACAAAAGTTTTAATATAACAAAATTACCATCAAACCAATGAAATTCAAAGGAGAAAAAATAAAAGATTTCCACACTCTAATCCAATCTAAAATAAATTCCAAAATCATTCTCTAATTAAGAACCAAGCTCCCAAAATTATAAAATTGGAATAAGACCAAAGCAAATTGGAACCCCAGTCCCTCCAAATTTGGAGGATAAATAAGAAAAACCCACCAAAAAGAAAACCAATGGAAAGGGGCCTAAGTGGAATGTATTCACCATCCTACTAGATTGCATGTCACTCCTCTCACCCCAAACCCAATGCATCATAAGTGGATAAATCAATTGGATTCTCCAAAACCAAGGTAAATCATTCACCCACTTGATGTGAATCATCTCACCTTGATGAAAACATGGAAAACACAAACACCATAATGGAATAAAGGTGATTAAATTCTCATGGGAAAGAGGTAATGACCCCTTTGCATTAAAAATAACCTACCCTACCTATAGGTGTAGCTTTGGGGGCTCTTTTCAAGACAAAAGTATCCCTCTACAAGATTTGCACTTCCCAAAATCTCATTATTCCTAAATCCGAATTTGAGTTAATGTATTTCTTGGGAAGAGTGTAGCCTCCTCCTAAGCATGATTAAAAAAACCAAATGAAAAATTAAACAAGCTAAACCAACATTAAACTCAAGTAAGGTTTAGGAAAAGTAAGACAAGAAATTAGCTAAATTAAACAAGGTTATCACCAACAATATTAAATCAAAATAACATCACAATATGAAATTCAAATAAACATAAGATGATTAATCAACCACAAAATTTATAACAATACAAAAGATAAAACTACCACAAAGGCTTCAAATATAATCTTCCGAACATGACGAGAAAATAAAAAGGGGGTAAAATTTGGCCTACGAACAATTGTTACAATCATAAGAAAAATCTCATGAATCCCACGTTTGCCAATCCTGCAATCTACAAACTCAATGAACATGGATCATATATTTCCAATAAAATATAACCAACGAACAAAAAATCCAAGCATATCAATCAAAAAAATCTTGACATAATGAAATCAACATCAATCTAGTATGGGAGGTTTGTATGTCCCCATAAAAGGATATAGAAAATACTAATAATCTAATTTTATACCATAAGAATCATAGAAATAAAAAAACATATATAACCAAATCATCGTGAAATAACATTGATCTTATAATTTCCATATGGCTCATAGTGTCAACAAATAATCACACATCCTGCCAACAAGTTAGTGATAAAAAAATACATCATATATCCACCATAGTCTAAAACATCATGTACCTAAATGAAATCAAAATAGTATGATAGTCTCAATACCAACATGATAGATCAAAATATAATATAGTTGAATCCATAATACAATGTCAAAAAGAGGTGGGCACTACATTCCTCTCCTAAAAATTATACTTTCTCCTAGAAGTCACTGAAAAGATAAGGGTATTGTGCTCTCAATGCCATTGTATCCTCCCAAGTGGTTGTTGTCTCGCATGATACCTATACAGTCTCCAACATCCATTGTTTTTGACATCTAATAGTAAATTTGACCAATCCAAACCATGAGATCTATCAGATACATATCTCCATAACAAAAACATGAAAAACATCATGGAAACGAGATATATATGGTAGAAAAGCTATATGGTTAGAAATCGGGCCAATGATATATAAGATCTCAAAGGGTCCAAAAAAAAAGGGGCCAACTTAGAGCCTTTTCCAAAATGAATATGTCTCTTGTGTATTTACAATCTTAGAAATACATTATCACCAAAAAATAGTGACGCTCCACCCTCTTTGTATCTGCATCATACGCCTTCATGCAACACATGAGCATACTATAGATGTTTTCTAATAAAAAAACCTATTGATCCATATCCTAAAAATAGGATGGACCCATAACTAACCTATCCCAACTGAATGGTTTCCTATAGGGTCTACCATACAATGTCTCATATGGTGCCATACCGATCGAGCTATGAAAATTATTGTTGTATGGAAACTCAACAAGGTAAAGGTAATTCTCCAATATGTTCTAGTGGTCCATCACATACATATTCAACATATCCTACAACACCTGATTCACCCTCTCTTCTTGACTATTTTTCTATGGGTTATTTCTTGAATTTAAGTTGAGTGAGTGCCCAATGCTATCTCGAAAGGTAGTCCACAATTTTGATCTATATATTGTGTCTCGATCTGAACCAATCATCCTTGGAATACCATATAGTCACATAATGTCATCAAGGTACACTCTACAATCAAAAATAAATTATACATCATCTTTAGGGGAGTGAATTGGGTGCCTTTGGTCAAATTATCCACCACCACCATGATGGCTTCATGATGGTAGGAGGACATAGGGAGAGAAACAAAAACATCCATCAAAACTATTTCCCACTTCCACCCCAAAGTAGCCTAGGGATAAAGAAGACTATTCGGATGGGAATTATTAGCCTTCACATTCCAACACTCCCAATAGTGGGTGAGAAAATTGGTCATATCATTGCGTAAAATGTGCTAAAATTAAATGTGGCGAAGCTTGACATGCATCTTCTTCACCCCAAAAAGAGATGCATAAGGAGATCTATGAACCTCGAGATAAAATCAAACTACGTAGATCACCTGATTTGGGCACATAGATGAACCTATGGTGTCAAAGAAGACCATCTGCCTCCAAATAAAACCCAACATACATACCCACCAAGGGGATCTATGACTGAACTCTTTATTTGGAACCCTCATAAAAATTGCCCACGGTAGATGTTGTAAAATTTTTGTCCCTAAGATCTAACTAAAGGGTCATGACAAAAATATCATGTCATTGGCTACTCAAAGTGTCAATGATGACATTATCCTTTCCTTTGATATATTGTACATCTATGTCATACTCACATAGGAACTCCATCCAATGTCATTGTTAGGAGTTGAGGTTAGGATGAGTGAAAATTTGTTGAAGGCTCCTATGATCAATCCTCCCAAGAATAAAATTCCTCCCACAATGCAAGGCATGTATAATCAATGCAAGCTCATCATGTATGGGGTACTTAAGCTCATAATATTTAAGCTTGAAGGAATCATAAGTGGAGATACACACATTATGTATATAAAAATAACCCCAATCCCATCGAAAGAAGCATTTGTACACACCGCAAAAATATGCAAGATGATCTGAAATTTCCAAAATAGGTGTGGAAGTAAGGTGTACATTGAGAAACTAAAATACCTTCTTACACCTCTCGGACCATACAAAATTATTCCTTTTTTCTGAATAAAAATGATTGCATTCAAAATTTAAGAAAAGTCTTGAATGAACTGCGATAATATTTAGCTAACCACATGAAAATCATTACCTCATTAACCAAAGTAGTGGTTGGACAATCCATATTTTCTTGAATCTTTGAAGGATCTATAGAGATAGATTCACATGAAATAATATGCCCTAAATATTGTATATTGGTCTAGGAAAAGCCACTTTGAGTGAAAGAGGAAGAATGTTACCCATAACTTTTGTTGCAGTTAACCAAATCAAGAAAGATTGATCTTATTGAAAAGGTCTCATTACTGGCTACATTATAAGGCCAACAAATTCAAAAAATGATGCAGTCTTGAGGACTGAAATTTCAAACATGAGTTTGAGGGAAAAGCAATGGTCTTAAATACACAAGTTACCAAATCATCCCCAACTACAAACATTAATGAATAACGACACCCCTTTTCTTATGTAGATCGAAAAACATGAAGGAATGTTCTTCCGGAGGAAGGCATGCACTTTTGTAAGAGAATTAATGAGTTTTGGTAAGTGGTTGAATTTTGGATTCAAATTTCCATCTCTTTTCCCTCCTCTCTTTCTCCTCTCTTCTATATATTGTGGAATAATTCTCATTTTTAATTGTTAGAACCTCTTGGATTGCAAGATAATTATTCGAGTAGTGTACCCTTACTTTTTGAGTTGTAGGCCTCATATATGATTCATTGCATGTGGATGCTTAAATCTTGAAACCATTGTAATAGAATGTGCATCTCTTGGAAGAAATAATTTTTGTGTGTGGCTATTATCTACCCTAGCTCACATTTTATTGCATCCTATTGTCTCTCTATTAAAATATTGGTTTTTGTGCATCTCTTTATGTACTTTATAGGTTTCCTTTATGTTTTGCACCATGAAAATGAGTTTGTGAGTGTTTTCTCAAACTATGACACACTTGTCTACCCTCCTTCTGCATATTTTCCTTTACTTTCACTCATCTAAAAGTTTTCACCCCCATATTTTTGGTTCTATCACCTTTATTGGCTTATGATTTACCCTTTTCATGAACCATCTCTCTCCATGGTCCATGTGGATTGTTAGAATAGGGTTCGTTAGCTACATTTCCTTCTTTAGGAGTAGTTTAAAATAAGGATTAGGTAGAGGAACCAACCTTCTATGGAGGATTATCTCAAGTAACGAGTCCCAAAACTTGAGAGGAAATCCCATATTATCGAAAAACATTGATTTCTCATCATACGAGTCATGAAAAAATAGAGGGTGTTGTTTTTTGTGATAAAATTTATGACATGCCCAGTGGGACACCGTGATATTTTCTTCTCTTTCATTGAGCTTTGGTGTGTATCTTGGTGAATTTAAGCCTTTTGGAGGCTTTACAACAACACATATGATGACTCTAAACATCCAATATAATGTTTTTAGCAATGTTAGTGCCTCATTTTCATTGGAAGGATTCAGATACAAGGTCAACAACAACTTGGAAGAATATATTTACTACTTATAGTTGTCGTAAAGCAAAAGAAGAAGAAGAGGTAGTTCAATTCAGATATCACCATCACTACAAAAAAATACCTCTCTACTCTTCCTCTCTATAGGCACTTATTGTTGTCTTATAGAGTTTGAAGACATATCCCATTCATGGATCTTCAAATAAATATTCCCTTTTGCATTTTCAATGGTGGTATACCTCTATCTCTCAATGCAAAACATGATATACCAATGTATTCTCTTAAAATTATCCCTTTCTTCACTGGTGAAAACCATAATACCCCATCCAATCATATCCAATATGTTGTTAATGTTTGTTCAGTCCATTTTATTATTGAAGATGATGTTACAGTTATACTCTTAGATTCATCATTCAAAGGAAAATATATCCAATGGTATAGAATTTGAAGACCTGCTTTAATTCATAATTGGGATGAAAATTTCATAACCCTTTTCAATCATTTCAAATATAATTTGTATCTCATGTCTTTGATAGAGCAACCAAGTACAACAAAAAGAGCACCAATTAAGCAGGATGCCTGATTTTAACATCAAATTTCAAAGGACTTGGGAAAGAAATCCTCAAATGGTAGGACCTACACCCCAATATGCATTTTAATATTATTTGAAGGCTCATTTCAGTTATGATTAACTCCATGGGAGGTAGAACATTTCCAGATGCTTATGAAATTTCTATTAGAGATGAGAATAGTCTTATTCAGGCTAGGAAACTTGCTCCTATACCTCCAATACCTATATTCATAGAGATTGTGACACCTACTTATCATCAGACCTTTGAATTTGCTCCTATCCCAACCCTAAGAAATCAAATTTTAGTCAAGCATCTACTTCCTTGAGCTCTTCTATTGAATTCTAGGAAGTAATGAAATAATTGAAAATTTTTGGCAATGAGTTGGTGTCAATTAAGAGGAAACAAACCCAAAATTTAGATCATATTAGCCTCTATACCAATCTAACAGGTCCCCTTACCAACCAAACAAATCTTTATCTCAATTTTTTCCCCAAAATCAATTTCCCCTTACCCTTGCAAGACCATTTCAACCATATAACCCAAATGTGGCTAGTTCATCTCAAGATTTGGTTCCTGTTCAAAATAACCTTGTGTAAGATTATGAGTGGTGTTTCCCTTTTCATCTTCCACACAACCAAGAAATATTCCCCAATGGAATTCTAAACTAATCTTTGATGATACAAAGTGCATCTATATCTCAAGAGGTGTATTCACAAGAAAATCAACAACAAATTGTCACTTAAGAAACACCACCAAGTGATACTTCACTTGTAAATTGGAAAATAGATGAATTTTGTGCGTTAATCAAACTATGGATCACTCAAACATGCCACAACTCCATGCGGTGGATAAAACAAGGTCAAATGAAAGGAAAATGGATGATAGGTTTCCTCCTCTTATTTCTTCAGTTCAACATGACCCCCTTAATTAGTCTTCACACTAGGGATGGTATCTAGCCCCATCTAGTTTGCCACAGGACATTCAAAACCTGCGTAGAACTGCAAATCTACGCAACACACAAGTTATGTTGAATAAATAGATTTTGTGAATCAAACAAAAAGGAAAAGGAAGTGTTGTACCTCTAATGCAAAAATCCAAGGGCCTCCCCTTGAACATTGTTGAATAGATGAAGAGGACTAAGGTGAGGATATCAATGTGGGAATATTTAGCAACCTAAGGACAAAGGGATCTCTTACAAGTAATAATGGCCAATATCCATATTCTAAGTGAATTATCTATAGAGACAAAAATGTTCTCACCAGAAAACCATAATAGAAGGAGGGTCAACTGAGAAATAACATGAAGCCTCCATCCTTATATGTATCTTTAATCATTATCAATCATTTAGTTCATAATTTTATAATTGATTCAGGAGCAAAGATTTATGTGATGCTAAAGCAGGTTGTAGATCGAGATGGGTCTCAAATATCAATCTCTTTCTAAGGGAGTGGTGTAGTTAGAAGGGATAACATTGGGGACTATTTGGGTTATCAATGGTTTAAGCATCACATCATATGTATGCCCCAAATTTTTATTCTCCAAGATATTTTCATAATTGATCTACCTTTTCTCTTTTCTCTATGCCTTTCCAGAGACTTCACTACCAAAATTGGAGGATATCTATAAGTGACTAGTCTCATATGTTCTTCAGAACTAGGTATGGCACTAAGGATACCATCAAGTCTGAACCAATTGCTACATATCATATAATCCTTACATGCCCAATCCCATCAATGTCAATTGTAACATATTTGATCAAGAGGATATTCCAAATACTCAAGATGCAGATACTCATATTAAAGGCATTCTTGATTTACTACTTGATGAATGGGGAAATGAATGCCATGGTTTTGATCTATATCAATAGATTGAATAAGTTGGCCTTAGTATTTATTACCTACATGAAGAGAATTCAACTTTTCCTAGTATTGTTAAAACACATGATCTCAAGAAAGATGGCATTTGGAAAATGTTTTTGATGGATCAAGAAGAAGAAAAGAACTGGGAAAAGGTGTAGTCCTTATGTAACCTACAGGTATGAAATATTACTCCTATTTTAGGTCGTAATTTAATTATTCTAATAACACAGTAGAATATGAGTACCTCATTCATGGTTTACAATGGGAAAGAAAGAAGAACTTATAAAATTTGTAAACCATGTGGGATAGTGAAATGATTGTGAACCAAATTAGAGGATAAAATGCAGCCAAGAATGACTTGTTAAAATCTTACAAGCACAAAGTATGGGATATTTTGGAATATTTTGAATCTTTTAACATCCATGCCATTCCAAGAAAATAAAATGAAGCTATTGATAGATTGGATGTTGTTAGAGTGATGTTTGACATTGTTGAGAATGTTAAGAGAGAAAAAGTGTAACCACATATTAGGGTAGTAGTGAGACTTTCTATACTAGAAAATGACACCAATTGGCAAGTGTTTGAAAATGATCAACATATTATCAATTTTATTCAAGAGGAAGGTGATTTTTCTTTGAGGAACCAGGATAATTTGGATAAGTAATATGGAGAAAAAGTTGTTCAACTCAGATCAAATAATCTACCTAAGGGCTTAGTCACCTTAGAATCCATTTTCAACCCCAATTACCTATTTAGAAATAAAAAGGCAAATGCAATGGTCAAGGTTGAAAATTAAAAACCCATCTCAGTTGGTGAAGGAAAATTTCTTCAAATTGGTAAGGTAAGCACTCCACAAGAAAAACATTCTTTTGTAGAAATTTTCCAAGAATTTGCTGATATTTTTACATAGAGGTATGAATAACTTAGAGGTATTGATCCAATTTTATTCCATCATACCATTGAGTTGGATTCAACTACTAATCCTATCAAACAAAAACAAAGACCTATCAATCCACATATTGAGCCCCTGATGAAGAAGGAATTGAATAAGTTAATTGAGGAAAGCATCATTTTTCCCATCAAGCATTCATCTTGGGTTTCTAATCTAGTTCCAGTGTGGAAAAGAAATGGAGAAATCAAACTATGTGTTGATTTCAAGGATTTAAATAAGGAATCTTTGAAGGACCATTACCCACTACCTTCAATGGAATAGATCTTACAAATGGTTGTTAGATGAGAAAGGTTTTCTATCCTAGATGGATACTTTGGTTACAATCAGATCATGGTAAAGGAAGAAGATCAAGCCAAGAAAACCTTTTCCACTAAATAGGGAACCTATGCCTATAGAAAAATTCCATTTGGTTTATTTAATGCGGGGAAAATTTGTAAAGAACCACGAACATGGAATTCAAGGGACTGATCAACAACATTATTCTTTTGTATCTAGATGATATCACAATGTTCTCTAAGAATACAACTGATCATCTTCTAAGGAAAGTTTTTGAAAGGTGTAGGGAGTTTTGTATTTCTCTCAACCCCAAGAAGTGAATCTTCCTATCTCATAAAGGTAAACTCCTTGGACATATTGCCTCTAAGGAAGGATTGACCATTGATCTAGAAAGAGTTAATGCCATCCTTTCATTGTCATTTCCTAGTCACAAGAAATCACTCCAAATATTCTTTGGGAGAATCAACATTTTCATGTGGTTTGTTCCAACTTTTCAACCTTGTCAAGCCATTAACATCGATTTTAAAATAAGAGCATGGTCTTCAAATGGACCGTTGAAGGGAAGAACAAATTTAAACCTATAAAATAAGAAATAACATGGGATCTAACTCTCATCAATCCTAATTTAACAAAATATTTCATTCTATAGGATTTTTGTGGCACATAGATAATATCCACCACACTAGTGCAGGTTGAATGAGGAAGGCTTGGAACATCCTATTGTAATTTTCAGACAAGGTCTAGAGGATTATGATGTGATAAACTCATTAATTGAGAAACATGACCTTTTTTCATAAATTGCTTGAATAAGTTCATACATTTTATATCCAAAAAATATCCATCTATTAGTTTCACATTTTGGTGTGAAATATTTCCTCTTGAAAAAATATCTAAACGAGAAAAGAGTTGGCTAGATAACCAAAGTAACAGAGTATAACATTGATATCAAGGTGAGCGAGCTAGTTTGAGGTAAATCAATGTGTGAGAAATAGGTTTCAGATCAACGAATTGAACAAGAATCCATCCTCGTGCTTCAAAATGATCGAGAGAAACTAGCTAATGAATTACCCACCCCTTGTTGGACTCATTATGTGGTTAACTTTCTCCAAATAGGCCAATGTCCCCAAGGTTTGAGAAATGCCAAAATATGGTATTTTAGACTTTAATACATTCCCTTTGCACTTATTGATGGAATTTTATTAAGGAAATATGTGAATGGTGTTTTATTGAGGTGCAGTAAGATAGATAAAATAGAGAAAATGTTGCATGAGTTTCACGATGGAGAAGTGGGAGGTCACTTTTCTCCAATGATAAAAACTCTCAAGATCGTGAAATTTGGTTACTACTAGCCTAATATTTTTAATGACTATTATGCATGGATTAAGAAATGTAAAAATGTGCATGATTTATATGAAAATAAAGGCTAGTGGCCTTTCCACTCCACCCCATCTCTATAAACAAGTAATTCATACAATGGGGATTGTATTTTATTGGAGTAATCAACCCACATTCAATCTTGGGTCATTACTAGATTCTCGAGCCATTGACTATTTCACCAAGTGGAAAATAATAGTTACACCGAAGGATGTAAATGAGGCTAACATTTTGGACTTTTACAAAGGTATTGTGACCATATTTGGTGTTCCTTCCACAATACTTTCTTATAAAACTCTATATTTTCTTGGCATGAAGATATTTGATTGGTCTCGTAAAATGGAATATACTTAAGACCTCTCTAAACTATTACCCCCAAGGTAATGGTCAGGATGAGTTCATAAACAAGAATCTTTTGAGGATCATAAGAAGGAATTTGGATGAGAATAAGAGGACTTGGCATACAAAGTTCAAATTATCCTTATGGGCTAAAAGGTTAACCCCTAAGAGATCAACTGGTAGCTCTCCTTTCAAATTGGTTTATGGTAAAGAGGAAATATTTCCAATATCCCTTGAATTACCAACATTGGAGATCCTTAAACAATTGTAAATATATGAGTTCAAATCCATAGAAGTCGGTATGTTTTTATTAGATAAGGTAAAAAGGGATAAGCTCCCGGGGACCTTATAAAAGGAGGAACAAGTACCAAAGATCAAGATAGAAACAAAAAGTCCTCTAAAGGAGTTAAACATGTTTAACTCAGACAACCAAGATTAGGAATTAAACCAAAAATGGATAGAGAGAAAAAGAGAAAATAAACCAACCCTAAAACATCGAGTCAGAAGTTCACCAAAAGTTTGCCTACAGTCCAAAAATACCTAGTAATGTTTTTGGAAAAACTTCACTACTTCCATCATGTCTTTCTATTTTCACAAAGCACCCTCATTACTCTTGTCATTCATATCCTTCTCTAGCTCCTCCTCATAACTAGTGATGCACAAATTGAAACTCCTCCTTTTTGTGCCTTCCTCAATTCCTTCCATCCTATCACTCAGCTTTTTGACCTACAACTCCAGCTCTAGAACGTTTTGTTTGGCCTTCACCTAGGTGAGAAATTTTTCTTAGAAACATTAATGACATCCAACATGGTTTCCCTTTGACCAACATTGGTTTCCTCCATCGCCTAAAGTACCCCCTTTAAATATTGCACCTTTCTACTCCACTCCTCAAAGCCCTTAAAATTTCCATCACAACCCCTCTTTCTTGAGGTGCTCGCTTCACCATGACCTTCCTCACTCTTCTCCTTATCAGAATCCTCCCCCACATTTTTACATTTCCCAGCCTTCATCTTAGTAAGGCATTCCACAAGAGTAAGATCATCCTCCTCCACCTTATCTTTTGGGGAAGAGTTCAGAATAGGTTTCCCATTTTCAAACAACAGGAGGATGAGCCCTTCATGCAAAGGCATCTCCGCCTTCTCCTGATGGAATGCCATCAAAGAATTAGTCATAGACATGAACAAGAAAAATGAATTCTCACCATGACCTTATGAAAAAAATATTCGGAAGGGTCATATGATGAGTATATATTTTTGGTATTTCCCTTCCAGTGTGATATACTTAATGATTTGAAGGCACACTTCTCTCCATATTCTGGAATACACAACCTAGAAATACCATTAGTAACGAAATAATAGCTTTCCTTTCCCATGAAGAACAACTCAATTTCATGCTCTTTGTGGGTTCTATCCTTAAAAATTTTGAGCCCATCCATTTTCATCTCCATTGTGAGGGCGATGGTGGTCTCTGAAACCTCAATTTCCATACCTCTAACCTTAAAATTTCCCTCTTTCCAAGCTCTACCAAAGTCCTTTGACAGGGAAGGGTCATGACCATGTAATTTAGCAATGAAATTACTGAAACCCCCAATCTTAAGCTTGTTCCACAAATGCTAATTAAAAACCTCAATATTTTGGCTAGCCGGTTCAACCCTGATTCTATCACCACCCATCTTCACAAAACCAAACTTCCCCTGATTGCAAACACTTCTCAAATTTAGACCCCCTTTCATGCCAAACAAACCGAGAAATAGATATTTTTATGTAAGCTGTCACAGTACCTGAGGTCACTTGTGCCAACATCATCAAACTTAGTGCCCTCTATCTCTAATAATGACTTCATTAATGTTCAAGGGAAAATCATCTCCTTTACACTAGATCTTATAATCATGACTATGAACTCGTAATTTTCCATCTTATCTGCACACTTATTTCCTTGCCACAAAGTGTGATTAAAATAAACCTTTACAAAACAATTTAAAGTTTCCTTAACATCATTGAGGACATTTCTTAAGGGCCAATTAATGGATCCCTTATTGTTAAGAGCATTAATAATGATGATTGAATCACCCTTGATCTAGATGTCCTTGAAACCTTTTTCTTTTGCCAACAAAACCCCCAAAGGAGAGCTCTAGCTTCCACCATATTGTTTGTTTGATTTCCTAATGGCCCAACATAAACAAAAAACTTTTGACCTTCACTGTTTCTTAAAATTCCACTGCATCAGCTTGACCCGGATTCCCTTTAGATGCCCCATCAAAATTTATCTTAACAACATTTTTCTCAAGCCTGTTCCAAATGGATCTCTTTCTAGGTCTGTGTAATTCCACCGGTCCAAGGGAGAACTTATCAAGAAATTTCTGCTCCCCTTTTAGGTAGGGTTTCTTTTCCTTACCTTTAAAGATTTTTATATTTTCCTTGATGGCTGCCAAAAATTTTCTTTTAACTTTCAAGAGAAGAGATTTCTAGTCCCGAAGATACAATCATTCCTAGCCTTCCATAAACCCCTAAAAAAGTGAGGGCGAGCAATATTCCTGCCCCGGACCAAGATGGGAAAGAAGAAGGGACTATCCCATTGAAAACAACAGTCATCAATAGTCAAAGGAAAAATTCATTGGATATTGAATAGATCCAAAATGGAAGAAAAAACTTCTTGGGAGAAGGAATAGTGAAGGAGAATATGGTTAACATTTTCCTCCTCTTTCCTACAAAGAGCATCTATTGGGTAGCTTCATTCCCCTTTTCCTAAGATTGTCCACATCAAATTATATTTTGGATAGCCAACTAATAAAATATGTTAGCCTTAGCAATAATATCCTTCACCCAAATCTTACCCCAATATTCGTTTTGAAGACCATCCTTGAAATTTAACATATAGGCATATTTTACCAAGAAAATTCCTGAATCTTCCTGTTTCCATTTAATGGAATATTCCTTGGTCTAGAAAATGGGGATATGGAAATACCTTAATTTATTATTGAGAACCTAAAAGGGTTGGATATATCCATCAAATTCTGGAGGAGGATCAATGGTTTCCCACCTAATAGTTTCCTCCTAAATCCAAAAGTCTCTTATCTATACTTTTTACCTTTCCTCATAGAACTAAACAACCCTTTTCTAGATTGCCATGTTATCTAAGGGAAATACTCAATCCAACTATCATACTAGAAACTGATTCTATTACCTTTGCCTATCTCCCATAAAGTACCTTTAGTTAAAATTTATTTAGAGGCCACAAAAGAGTTCTAAAAATAAGACCCTCTAGGAATATTGTCTTGATTGAAAAACGACTCCATTCTTCCTATATTCTAAAAATATTTCATCTTTATGATTTCCACCCAGAGACCTTCCTCTTTATAAATCCTCCATCTAACTTTGGAAATCAAGGCCTCATTCATAAGTGAGATATTTTTTAACCCCAATCCTCCTCAAAAATTTGGTTTAGTGACTTTTTCCCAAGCCACAAGAAGGAATTTAAACGTCTCCACAACACCCATCCAAAGAAATATCTTCTCGGATTTTCTCCAAGGACTTAATAATGTTAGCAAGGAGCTTGAAAAGTGACATCACATAAATGGGAATACCTTGAAGGTAACTTTGAAGCAATTGAATCTTACCAACCTAAGAAAGTAAGAGACCTTTCCAAGATGAAATTTTACTATTTACTCTTTCTACCAAAGCCTTCCAAACTAAAATGTTAGGATTCTTTTGGATTAGGGGCATACCCAAATAAGAATATAGAAAATTCTTAATCTTACACCCTAGGATGCATGCTAATATGGCTTGAACCTGATTCTCCAAATTGATGAAAAAAACACTTTTATGGAAGTTAACCATATGTCCCAAACCAATTCATAACCATTAAGATCCACCTTAAAATTGGAGGCTTATTTGGACAGAGGCCTTACCCATCATAAAACTATCATCCACAAAATGATTAAGATAGATAGAGGGGAGACCATTAGAGATTTTTATACCCTGGATACAGTTAGAAATTATTGCATGTTGATAAATTCTACTCAAATATTTAGCCATTATAACATAAAGGAAAGGTGAAAGAGGATCACCTTGTCTCAAACCTCTACCTGCTTGGAAAAAACCTTCTAGATTACCATTCACCAAGATTGAATAACTAGTAGTGGAGATATATGTCATTATCATATTAACCAGAATGTTATCAAAACCAACCTTTAATAGGATAGCACGGAGGAAAGACTACGTAATCATATCGTAGGCTTTATGCATATCAAACTCAAGAAACATAGCCGATCTACCGAGATCTTTAAATGGAATGGATGGATTCTTGAATCACAATAATGTTGTCATTGATTTTCCTTTCAAGAACAAAATCCCCTTGATTCCCCAAGATGAATGTTGAAAGAACCATTCTAATCCTACTAGCTATGATTTTAGTCAATAATTTATAACTTATGTAACAAATACTTATTGGTCTAAAATCCTTAACTTCTTTAGCTCCAACAATTTTTGGCACTAGGACCAGGAGTTGTTCGGTATGCATATCTCATGGACTTGGAAGAGTTGAAAAATCAAGCAATGTAAACAATGGAAAAGATAAAGCTCAAATCAAAAATGTTATGATAAGAAAAAAGAGTAAGGAGTTTCTAAGTAGAAGATCTAGTGCTAATGTGGGATGCGAGATAGAGACAAACTAGTTAGACATTAAATTTTGAAGCAATATGGAGTGGACCCTTCATGGTTTCAAGCTTTAATATGAAAAATGCTTTCCAATTGTCAAAAGTGGACGGAGGAGAGTTGTATATCCAAGTCAATGGGATCTATTTCAAGAATTTTTATTGAATAAGATATTCCCTTGTATATAGTATTTTAGTTTTAAATTCCTCTAAGTTCCTTTGGCACTTTTTCTTTTTGGTGGCGTATGTTTGTTTGCTCCCATGTGCTCTTACACATGCTCTTTTGTTTCTTCTAGAATTGTAGTTCATGTTTCAAAAGGATACATTATTACACGGTTCCTATGTATGTGTTCCCAAGATGGTGGGAGAAAGTATTATTCCAAACATTTTTCTATTCTCACTAAACTTAATTTAGAATAATTTCTATAATGAGAATGGTCAATTTCAAGTTTCATATTAGTTTCTAGATCATTGGACTGACACCATGCCAAATGGATGCTTCAAGGCCACTGATATCTCTATCTATCGGGAGGTTTACCCCATTGAGTCGTCAATTTTAATTCAAAATTTCACCTCTTACAACTTTGAATAACTTATTAAATGGAGTTAACCATTCCCATGCCTTCTTGAAGCCATTAGAGTCTCACTCGGCTTTCCACAAAACTTGGAAACTTAGTGTTCCATGGATCCTCAACAAATAAGTGGAATAAATGAAGTGAATAAATCATTAATTATGTAGAATTGGTCAATTGGTGAAGAATTCAAATAACATGGGGCAGAATTTTGAGAAGAATTGAAGAATGCGAGTTAAGTCTAAAAGTTGTGGGAAATTGATTTAATGTTCTACATGTGTTTTAAAGGTTAGAGTTTCACCAACTTCAAAATATGTGGGACACTTTGAATAACCCATCAATGAGAAAAACACCATGGAATGTACAAAAAATTAAAATGTTTCAAAGGTTTGTGGAAAAGGGATAAATATGGGGAAAAGCTATCAAGTAAACGAGGAATAATTTTTCCCATAACTCTCACTTAGCGTTAACCAAATCAAGAAATATTTATCTTATTAGAAAGGTGTCATTAATGGCTATATTCAAGGGCCAAAAATTTATAAACTCATACAATCTTGAGGACCAAAATATCAAACATAGATTTAAGGGAAAAGTGATGGTCTTGAACATGCAAGTTATCACATCATCCCCAACCACCATCATTAATGAAGATCAATGCCCTTTTTTCTACAAATTAGATAGCGTGAAGGAATGGAATTCTAGAGGTGGTCATGTGCTTTTGTAGGAGAATTGATGAGTTTTTATCGATGGTTAAATTTTGGATTTAAATTTCCCTCTCTTTTCCCTCCTCTGTTTCTCCTCTCTTCTATATATTGTGGAAATATTATCATTTGTAAAGGTTCTACTCTCTTATATTGCAATATCATTATTTAGAGTAGTGTATACTTTCATTTTGAGTTATAGGCCTCGAGATGTAGTTCACTTTGCATGAAGATGATTTCCTCTTTCCACCATTATAATCAATTGTGCATCTTTTGGAAGTAATAAAAGTCTTGTTTTATGGCTATTCTATGTCCTAGTTCACATTTTATTGCATCTTCTTACCTCTATTTTGTAATATTGGTTTTTGTGTATCTCTTTATGTCCTTTTTAGGTTTATTTTCTATCTCGCTCCATGAAAAATGGGTTTGTGAGTGTTTTCTCAGACTATGACACATTTTTTTTCACTCCCTATGCATATTTTCCCTCCCTCCCTATGCATATTTTCCCTTATTTTCACTCATCTAAGAGTGCTCACCCCTCTTTCTAGTGTTATCACCTCTGTTAGCTTAGGATTTCCCCCTTTCATGCACCCATCTCTCTTGTTGGTCCTTTTGGATTGTTAGAATAGGGTTCGTTAGCTATATTTCCTTAGGAGTAGTTTAGTATTAGGATTAGGTATAAGAAATATTCTTCTCTAGAGGATTATACCATTTAGTGAGTCCCAAAACTTGAGAGATAATCCCATGTTACCCAAAAACACCGATTGCTAATCATTATCTCACGAGAAATCAAAGGGTACTTTTTTTAGAGAAAACAAGAGTAGATCAAAATGTCATCCAAAAATATCAACACAAAATGATCTAAGAATGTCCTAAAGACTCCATTCATGAGACTCTTGAACATGTTCTAGTCATTAATTAGCTCAAAGGTTACTACTATGAAATCATAGAATCTATAGTGAGTCGTAGAAATCATCTTATGGATATATGCCTTTACTATACAGAAATGAGTGATGGTACCCATATTTGAGATCAATCTTAGAGAACACCTTGGATCCCTTCATCTGATCAAATAGGTCATCAATCTTGGGTAAAGGATAACAATTATTTGATGTTACCTTATTCATATATCTAAAATCCACATAAAGATGAAGGTATCCATCCTTATTCTTTATGAAGATAACAGTACGACCCAAAGAGACACACTAATATGAATAATTTAATTCTCCAATAACTCCTCCAAGATGAATCGTGAGCTTGTGAATCTCAGTTGTATTTATATAGTAAGGTGATTGAGAGATGGGAGTTGTGTTAGGCACTAGATAAATGGTGAATTCTACCTCATGACATGATGGTATCCTAAGAAGATCCATAAGAAACACATTAGAAAACTCTCTCAAAAGCGGGTAATCATATAGGGAAAGATCTTGGGGGTCTCATCATATTTATCACTAATGGTGATGGAAAACATCTAAAATCCCTAATGCATACACCACTTAAGATGTATAGTAGAGATCATATATATGGATCTAGGTATCTGAACTCCTTAAATGATGGTTGTGCTACCCAAGTCATCTCTACACTCTATGGTCTTGAGTTGAAAATATAACTTGTCCCAATAAGCATCAAAGCAATCCAATCCCAAAACTTCCTTATAAGATCCCAAGGGTAAGATACAAAGGTCACAATTGGTGGAAAACACCCCTAAGTCTAGGAAAAAACTCTTGAATAGGTGTCTATGGTGAGCTTTCCCCCATTATACAACTCTATTAGACATCATTCTGGCCATCTAGCTACCACCAAACGACACTGGTCCATAATTGAAGGTGAAATAAATGAATCTAAAGCATCATTGTCAAATAAAACGTAAGTGCAACATCTCTGATCATACCTAAAACCTCGATAATTTTTTCCTGGTGTTTGGCCTAGAAATCATCTATGGTGGCTTAAATGAAATTAACATACCCTATGTAAACCAATGTATACTCAGAGGTAGGACTAAGTGGCATATCTACATGTATTATGTGAGGGAAGTTATGAGCATAATGACTAATGCCTCCAAATACAAAATATCCCCACCCCGGTGTAGAAGGTCATGTACTCTATTATACTTATCCTACGTGCCCTATCCTATCCAACTCTTGATTCCTAGCGGCATGTATATGTTGATCACTATGTCCTATATCTCTGAAATGCCCCTAAACTAGTCTAAATCTACCTCTCTAAACATCCTTTGGTAGCCTTTATTGCTAGAATGACTGATGAAGAGTTTACACGGGTTTCATAGTTTATTGTGTAGGTCTAAAACCTCCTCCTAAAGGTGGTGGTGCACTCTTGTATCTAGTTTCTTGTTGTACATATTCCCTATCCTGAAAATAGGTCATGTTCCTATCTCTAGACTCTTAGAACTTACCTTTGTTATCCTCTCATAGGTATGCTTTCTACACTACCTACACAATGGCGGGACAAGAAAAATCCTAATTGCACCTTTCAAGTTTGCATTCAGTCCTATGATGAAATGTTTCACCTTTAATTTCTCCTCTCGAGATAGTCTACATACTACATTAAGTTTGGAAAGTGACTCTCATACTTACTACTGTGTCATGAGCTTGACAAAGGTCATGAAACTCGTCAATCCTCCTCAAAGTAAAAGTGCTCGGACATATAACATGCTTAAAATTTCTTATAAAATAACTCCGAAATGATTATCTCATGTGAGAGATGGAGCTTCCACTCCTTTTAACTCCACCAAACACCTATTGTATCTCATAAGAGATGAATACCCAACCTAGCCTTGATGTTGTTTTCAAATGCCTAAAGGCCAAACCAAATATATAAGCTAATAAATCATTCCTTTGTACGAAAACCATCCATAGAACCTCTAAAAGTGGGTTGTTACATCCTAAGTAGACCTCCGATAATACCTAATAGTGATGAACTAGGAGTATGGGGCTGTGATAATACCTCTAAAGATGGCGATAATGGTCTCAAATGAGTTGGTTCCCTAACAGGCGATGGTGGCATAGTGACACCCATCAATTGACTCTTGTTTTGTGATGTACCACTATCCAAAGGTTATCTCGGGATACGAGATCTCACCCGCCTCTTGAAATAAACTAAGAATAAGAAGAATGAGAACCGTGCTAGCTTTTTGGTCAATATAGTATTTGTTGTAGCACTGCTGGCCTCCACATTCTCTTGTTGTACAAGTAAATGGTCATGAATCACTCCCATATTCTAATGAAGGGTAAAATGAATATGTGGCCAAACATATGTGTAGGTTACTCCATATTAGGTGAACCATGAAGTGATAGGGGTTTGATATAGGTTTATGCGAAAGGATGAAATTTGAATAGTATCTAAGGTCATTTTTTTATGAGTTTAATTCAAATTTAAATCTCTAATAACTTTTAGGTTTTAATAAAGATTAGGGTTATCTTTTTCAAAATGATATATTGTGGAAACATTCTGAAAGTGGGGTTGATTAATTTAAACTTTAACTAATCCATTTTTCAAACCATAACCACAAAATAAAACCTTGATCTCCTAGTGTTAAAACCATCTCGGATACCAAGTGTCACACTCGCTCGAAATGTGTTGAAAAGGAACATCACAAAGGAACCAAATTTTGGGATAGTTATTTTTGATTCATTATAAGAATTTCATACTAAAAATGGAATTAAATTAGACATTACTAAAATTTTAACCCAAGGTGAGCTCAAGAGTCCGTAATTTTTTTACATTGGGAGAGAATAGGTGTTATTTGTTTCAATCTCCAAAAATTTTGTTAGATGAATTTAATTTAATGATTTTGTTCAATTTATCTACTTTAAAAAAATTAATCTGCCCAATCAATTTAAATAATTAAAAAATCCATTTAATTTACGTAATTTAAATTAACCGATTTAATTAACTAAAACCATTTAATTTTCGTAATGTAAGTTAATCCCTTAAAAATTATCTCCCATGTCCCTAATTTATTTTAAACCCAATTGAAATATATTGTTTTGGACCATAAATTAATTAAATTTAATCTCTAAACATAATCTTGGCCCTTAGGTTGATTAAGTCCATAAATAATTTTTCAAAGTGGACTATAGTTTTTAATTAAAACATTAAGATGGGTGGGAAATGGAGCATCCATTTCCCACCCTTGGATTAAATCAATCTACACCCTTAGATCCTAGGAAATATTGGAAACCCTAGTTTTCTCTATACTTTCTTATATGAGGTTTTACACAGGAAAAAATTATTTTTTTCTCCTCCATTTTGTCACAAGTTTGTTTCTCCTTCCTTTGGAGCTTTCACGGAGTTTTTATTGTGGAATGGGAATGGAGATGATCCTTTCCATCTAGATCCTACACATACAAGGATATAATGAGATTCATTACTCCAATATTTTATTCTTCTCCAACCGGTTCTCATGAGATTTGTTGAGATCATTTGGAACAACAATAGATCTGGTTTTTTGTTTCATTATAGATATATATTAATATATCTTTTTGTTTTAGAGATGGAATCTAGAACACATATGAGGTTTATATATATGTATATACATACATACATACATACATATATATATATATATATATATATATATATATATATATATACATACATATATGTGTGTGTGTGTGTGTGTGTGTGTAATTTTGCCTATGTATTCACATGGGAAATGTATTAGAGTATTTTTAAGCCATGCCCTACATATAGGTGACCTATTGCTCCCTAAGGATCCATAAAAACACACCACTTCATCATTTCCATCAGCACCAAGAAGGAGAATTGAAGAAAATGAAGGAAAATGAGGTAAACAAAGGTTATGGATAGAACCACCACTTTGTGCAGAGTGACAGATTACATAACCACCACCCTATAAGGTGATAATCTTGTAGCATCTACCCAGCTAGGGTGGCAGTCTTGAAACTACCATTTTGTTCAGGGTGGTGGTCCTGACACTTTCAAACAGAAAAGAGAAATGAATCACGAATGGGTGCAAATTTGAAGTAGTTGGTTGTGTCCCTTTCCTCCCTGACCTTTCCCATTATCCAATGCATAAGAGGAAATGGGAGAAGGATATAAATACAAGGAGGAGTAAGAGAATTTATCATTCAGAGATCTAAAGAGATCAAAGAAAAAATATTTAAGAGCGATTGAGCAAGATCTTCAGTGTTGGAGTGGAATTGTAGGAGCAAGGTGTAGAAACAGAGCGAGCAAGCATAATAAAGGAGAGGTTTACATTGTTCTCTCCATTTTCTACTTATTGTAATATGTAATTATATATAATTGACCACTAAAAGTGGGAAGAAGGAGCATTTTCCCTTCTTGACTAGTTTTCCTCCATTGGGGTTTCAGGATAAAATTGTTGGTGTTTGGAATTTGAATTATTTCTTATTCTCTACAATTTCCTTTCAATAGCTCTGGATAACCAGTCACTAAATCTCTAATATTTAATCAATATACCATTTTCCAAAGTTGAAATTAGAACAACATAATTGTGTGATTTCATAGAGTTCCAAAATAGAAGTTTATAGATCATTTTGGTATTAGAGAAGATTATATATCCAGGATCGTGGTATTTGATTATTTCTTGTGATTTATATGACACTAAATAGGTCCAATGGTGAAGACCTTTTACCTTGTGAGATAGATATTTATACGAAGAATTGGAAACAGAGAATTCTAGCTCAAATGGAGGAAGAGAACTTGGTCTTTAGAGTCGAGATGATAGAGACCATGATGTATAGGTTGCATAGAAAACAAGAAGAGATTTCAAATCAAAACATGGATTCGGTTAAGAAAGATTCCATGGACTCAGTTGGTTTGAGTACTAGTCAAAAAAATTGGTATTAGAAATATCCACGAAGAGGAAGAATGGGAAGAGCATGAAGAAGAGATGCCAATTGTAAGTGAGAAGGTAAAATTTGCTCATACACCTTTTAAAGTTGAAATGAAAGTGGAAATAAAGAACTTTGAAGGACAAGTAGATGTAGAATTTCTTGATAAGTGGATAAAACAATTGGAAGTCTATTTTAGTGTGTATAATGTCACTAAGGCACAAAGGATTACCTTTTCATGTCTCAAAATGGAAGGTCGTGCTTATGGTTTTGTGGGAAACCCATCTAGCAACTTGTGAGAATAAAAATGTCATATTCTCAAGTACTTGGAAAGGTTTTAAATAATTACTTAGAGCTAACTTCTATCCTATTGGCCATAAGATTGACATGATCATTAAGTGGGAGTAATTTAGATAGGGCGGTAGTCAAAGTGTGGAAGACTACACTACGGAATGTCGGAGACAAGCCATGTTGCTTAATATGGACTTGGAGGATGAGGACATTCTGACCAAGTATTTAGGAGGACTTCACAATCACCTTTGAAGGAAGGTAATCTCCATAAAGCCCAAGGATCTCAATGAAGCTTGTATATAAGCATACTACATTGATGATGAGAAGAAGCAAGGAGAAATGGAGCCAAAGGGAGACCAATCAAAAAATTAACATAAAAACAAATAAGGGAAGACAAGTAGAAGAGGTGAATGGAAAGGTGAACATGTCGCTACTACTTTAGATACTTATAAAGATCCTAAGAATTTTTGTAATAATTGTGATATAAATGGACATATTGATGCCACATGTTGGAAGTTGCATCCATAATTGCACCCCAATGCACTAAACCAAGGATTCCAAAAATCCATGGCCACTTTGTGAAAATAGAAGGAGAGGTGGAGATTTAGGATGATTGGGATTTAGATGAAAGGATGGGATAGACACCACTAAAATGTATGGGTGAGAATAAGAAGAAGAGTTGAGTAAGCTATTTCATATAAGAATCCAAATAAAAAAGACTAAGGTAAACACTTTAGTAGATTTTGGTTCTCATTCAAATCTTATTTCTGATGCAGTTGTAGAACATCTTGGTCTAGAGACTTACGTGCATCCACATCTATACCCATTGGGATGAATGAATAAGGATGTAGAACTATAGGTTACAAGAAATTGTAAGTTCTGGTTTGGGATAAATACCCAATATATTAATGTATTAAGGTGGATATCATTCCACTTGATGCATTTGAAGTTGTCTTCAAATACTAACTTGTATGTTAGGGATGTTGTTGTTAGACCCTAAAATATTGGCTAAGTAATAAGAAGCACGTGTGCACATGATCGATAGATAGAAGGGCACTCAAGGAAATTACATAGGAAAAAGGGTTTAAGTGAAACTATGGTGTGCGGGGAGGTCTAACAAGGGTTTAAAGGACTTAGCCATATTTGGCATCATGGATTCACTTGAGGAAAAATGTGAGGACCCGAATAGGTGTGATGAGTGGATAAGGTGCTATCCTGGAACCTTGGAGGTCAAGAAAAGAATATTCCATACAAGGAATATTCCTAGAGGAATCATTATAGTTAGTGGAAGGTTTACAAAGAGGATAAGCATCTTCCAATGGAAGACTAAATCGAAACTTAGCACGTGATCCACTTGGGAGAAAAGTCATGGAAGTGGACAATGGTCCTATTTAAAGGATTACATTGGGACAAGAATGAGGGCAAAAAAATAAAATATAGAGATATATGGGAGAGATAGAGAGAGAGAGAGAGAGACAAAAAAGGGAAATGGAGAGAAGGAAGGTAACAAGGTGTTGTAGAAATGTTAGGAAATGCTAAGGTTGTAGAACTTATGGTGCTAGGTGTAGACACCAAAATTGGGTTACACTCCCCTTGACCCCTTGTTAAATCACCAACTTGAACACACTAAACTAACAACGGCCCCTTGCACCCCACACTAATATTAATTTAATTAATTTAATCCATGTCCTCACAATATTTATTATTTAATTATCCTAATTAAGATAATTCCCACCCCACCACCTCACCTAGACACCTCACCTAGCCACCTCACCCTAAATATATTCTTAGTATGTTTCCATAACTAACTAAGACCTAACTAAACCCTAAAAATCAATGCCTACATCCCTCTAACCACATTCCCGCATAAGAAAAGGTAACTCCCACTCTTGCCTAGATGAATAGAGAGATCTGGTGGAAATCATTGCCATGATCTCCTATTTTTAGTAAACCTAGGGAATCCCACCTTAACGACGCCAATCACCCCTAACCGACACTAGTCAATCCAAACCATCTTCAGTTACCTTGTATTCCCTTTAGTAACCTTATTTTGAGGTTGGAAAATTTTGAGAGAAAAAGAAAGAGACCAGAGTTGTATGTAAGTGAAACAAGCATCATTTTACGCATCCAGACATCTAGATCCATCACCAGGATCAATCATAGAGCCATTGCATTCATGGGAGCACTCTAGGAAATCACCACTACAGGACCATACATGTATTCTCCGATCAACCACCTCCACCACTCAACCATCAGATCCTTAACACAATAAGTATGGCCCTAACCAGTATGGTTTATTTTAGTTAGTAATCTTTATTACTCATGTTATTAATCTATTCTTTGCATGCTTATTGTTTCATCACCCACTTGTCTGTGAACCTAAATATCCCTTCACCCATATCACCAAATCACCTATCCTCACCTGTTGTATACTTTTGAGCATACCTAAGATCTCTACAAACCTCCCCATTCACTCTCCCAAACTTTATTTGACCTCAAATCACCCCTACCATTTAATCTATTTTGAGTTTCTTTTACCTCGACCATACCGATGCCAGTTATCCACAACCATCATCAGTTCTACCTAAACCGGCATCGGTCACATTTAGCTAATGTCGGTCTCTATGTTTTACACCTTGACCAAGAATAGACCTAATAATCACCCTACCAGTTGACCTAAATAACCCGAATATGACCCTAATCGTTCCAACCTTGACGATACCTCACCTCTCTCGATCCAACTATAGCCTAGCCTGTTGTGATTGGATTTTCTTATTGTATTTGAATGAGATACCTAAATCATATCAACTATAGTAGGAATTTGTTTATTTCTCACATTAACTTGTTTTAAATAGTGGATTGATAGCCATCTAGGAAGTATCACACTTCCTGGAACTAGCATACGCTAGGCAGTCCACTATCATATATCATTTAATTATCTTTTGTGGTCTTGTTTCTATTATAGGTAGTTCCTCCTAGCCAAAAGGAAGCTCTCACATTCAGCTATGGATCAAGAAGTCAGAATGCATGCAACAACCATCAACCAACCAACATTTAACAGTATTCCTCCTTGGCCCTTACCCTTATCTATTTTGTCATTTCAAAAGGTAAAGAAAATGGTGAAACATTTTGGCACACCCTGGTGGGACCCATCAAGGGTTCTTTTGCATTTATTCATTCCTAGGTGAAAGTTGTGTGTTTGTTTCCCTTCAAAAATATTCCACATTAATTTTATTCTTTGAATCATTCTCCTTCTTTCTATTGTCTAAAAACAATCATGTTTTTAGTGCTTTAAAAAGAACACATCTTCCTTTCTTTTGCATTGCATTAGTGAAAGAGCATCCCTCTTCCTATTCATCTCTTGATACATCGAATATCACACTTCGATTTGGGTTTAAAACACTTACATTCCATTCTAACTTTTTGCATTATTAGATCACATTAAATCAAGGGAAACCTATATGCTGGAAATCATGCCCAGCTGATGGTTGACACAAAGAATCATAGAAAGCAAATTTTTCTCTCTCTCTCTCTGTCTTACCAAACTTACACAAAATCAAATATACACATATTTCTTAAACAACATCTTACTCGAGAACATCTTTCAGTGATCACACGATCCAGTTGGTAGGTACTCCCCATCTCGTTGCCTCTGTCGAGTCATCATCTCAGAGGACGGCCTACCCCTGCCATAACATACCTGAAACCTATCCTTTTAGATATCCTTCTTCCCTTCCCAACCAAAAGTTTTTGTTCTAAATACACACAAGTCAGTCCTAAATAGCATAAGCTAAACAAACATAAGAAAATCACTATTAGGATCATGCTTTTTCTTAGCATTCTTCTTGGTTGTGTTTTGAGGTGTGAGACTACGAATCTCCATTTTTCTTCTTCCTTGCACACTCCACCATCATAGTTAGAGTATTATGACTTTGTCTAAGTGTGTCAGAGGGCCCATATCCTCATCCTTAGGTTTCTGAGTTTGATTATTCACTTAATTTAATTCAAAAAAACTTTTCTTCATTTCTTTCTAATTTCACAATCACCATGAATGTCCGTGAGCATCATCATTGGTTCACATCTCATCCACCATCGATTAAACCCTAACCGTGTCGCCTTATTCTGATTTCTAGTTACTTTACCTAGAATAGATTTCATCATTGCTTCTATTCTGTTTTTGGCCCTCAGGGCATCATCATATTTCTCTCCTGTTGATACTTACTATCATACATAGTTTCACCAGTACAAATCCAACATTCCTACTTCATTCTTTGAGATTGGTTTTCTTCCATAGTAACTAGTATCGGTCTCAGCAACTGTCATTGGTTTTCCTCAACCATCATCAATGGGTCATCCTACCATCATCATTTTTTTCCCATCAATCATCACAAGTCAGCCGACCATACCATCGATTTCCGTCGTTTCTCACGTGTTTGATTTTTCAAAATCTAGACATTAACCAAATTCACCTCCCAAACCCCATTATTCTTTGTTTCTACTATTTTTTGTGTCATCTATAGAATACAGTCTTACCAGGTCAACACTTGTTCACATGGTGTTGACTCATGTAGCCAAAATAATGCCCTCATATTCCATGCTAGTCATCAACCACTCCCACCTAGTCCCTCACCGCCTTCCATCCTATCACCCATGGATCCAACCTTACCTACCACCATTGCTATAGGTGATGAAGAGTTTACATGACTCCTTGATCAAAATCCCATAGCCTTATAGTTCTACCTTTCCCACTCTTCCTCCCGAGACTCCTCTGGTCAGTTGATATACGATATGCCTTTATTAATCTCTCCTACTCTTATTCCCATTGCTACATCAGCCCCTAATAATACAATGTTACCCTCACCTAATTCACCCCCGTAGTTTCACAGCTAGGACCCATACCCACCATGAATCGTGCATCTCTAGGTTTCCCTCACGCTTATTTCGTATCTGTTGTCCCATCATCAAACACCCAAACCATAGCACAATCCACACCCATTGTCTCAAAAATACCTATTGCAACATAACCACCCATGGTGTCGGTGATCCCTACTCCATTCCAAAATATTTTCCTCTCCATCCCATGACATTTCCCCCAATCACTACCAGAGTCACGACAACCATCCCACCTACATACACCTACTATCAACAACCCCTATCTCATTTGTCACCCATTCTGGATATGTACCTTCTATGTCGGTTCCTTATTCTCAACCTCCCTATCAAGTTCAATATCCACCTCCTTATACCATAGGAGGTGTCCCTCCATCACAACCTACCAATGACCTCATCAAGTTGATGATGGAAAAGATGCAGACACTAGAAGCATCGATTTTTAGCTCACGCAATTCCCTCACCTATGATGAAATTTGTAATGAGCCTATTCACCTATCCATTCCTATTCGACCATACCCCATACATTGGGAAATGCCAAAATTCAACTACTTAAATAGCAAAGAAGATCTGCAACAACATTTGTGGTCCTTTAAACATGGGTGTTACCTGATTGCCCATGATGATGCTTTACTTTTGAGGACTTTCCCAATGTCCCTGATAGGACCTGCATTGGACTGGTATAGTGGACTACCAAGACACTCCATTTACTCATTCAATCAAGTATCCCAAGCCTTCCTAGATCATTTCTCCATCAACATTGTTAAGAAGGTTACCATGACAAATCTTTATTCCACATGACAGTATGACGATGAGTCTATCATTGACTTCTTCACTTTTGGCGCAACCTCATTAACCAAATCACATTCCAATTACCTCAAACTGATCTTATAGAACTATTTACTTAGGAATGTGCTAGACACATCTCACCAACCCTACAGGTGTAAAATTTTCACACTTTTGATGAGGCATTCACCATGGCATGGAAATTGGAAATTTGTGCTATCGAAGAAAAGAAGATTCAACTTCATAACAAGAACATCGCATTCAAATCAAATGATGCTTCTTCATCTTCAAAACCCCAAAACAACTATTCAAATCCCAAAGGGTCTACTAATGCCATAGTTCTCAAAGCTAGTCCCCCTCATCAATCAAACCTAGCCAAACCCCCTTCTAATCTCTCTCCTATCCAAGCTTTCCAGTTCAAATGAGAACAATGAAAGTACACTTCCCTAGGAGAATCTTATTCTTCCATTTTGGAAAAGCTTATTAAAGATGGTGTCATTACCCTTCCACCTATAAAACCACATACTGGTTTTGACCCTGAGCAACCCATGCCCACGTGGTATAAGGAACACAAATTTTGTAACTATCATCATGTCAAAGGTCACAACAATAATAATTGCATCACCTTCAAAAATATCATCCAAGAAATGATAGACAATGGAGATCTAGTCTTGGATAGTCCAATGCACCCACTAACCAAAACCTACATATATTCAAGAAGCCATTCCCTAATCATGCCCCATCTTCCAACCAAGCTGGTGATACCTCAAAACAATGATAGCAATGTCCGCGAGGTCCACGCTATTTTCAATGATATACTAGTTGCTTCCCAATTTCCTCATGTTCCTTCCATAGATGAAATCTTATCCTACACTCCCTACCTACACCAGAACCTATTTCATCTACTCCTCTACCCACAGAGGAACCCCCTTCATCTTCTCCTTCACCCGTGAAAGAGCCTATAATCAGCACACCACCTTTGACCCCTCAAAATTTGAGTAGTTGTCGTGGCACCTCTCCTACTCATAGAAGATGCAAGTCCACCCCTACACCACACAAGGAGAGACCACTTCACTGCCCATCCTCTCCTCTACCCATGGAGGATAATATAAGTACACCACCTCATGTCGATGACCATTCACCATTAGACCTTCAAGATCCCGTTGATCTACTTTCATCTCTCTTACCCACAGAGTCTAAGGCTATCCATTTCCCTATATCTCAAACACATTTTATGGGGATTTCCACTTGTTCCATGTCGCTCCACTTACATAGTTCCATTCTCACGCTTGGCACGATCACCTGAATATGTCGATAGAGCCTTAGTTTGGGGCATCTTCTACTTCTTGTTTCAACACAAATGAAGTTGTCACTCATTGACACCTCCACTATCTATCCAAAAGTCTTTCAAGCACCAAACCAAACACATGCACAACTATTGCAATACCTTCCACAACACCAATCATGGCCAAACTCACACCTATTCCCATAACCCAACCTACATCTACACCCAAACCCACACTATATCATCTCCCTTACCTAAACCTATCACTACCTTAGGGTCATACCAATGGCTAGCCTTACTCACCCACCCATTAAATTAGATTTAGCTACATCTTCCAAAACTAACACCAAACTTAACCTACCCCTAAACAGAAGATCCAATCTCCTAGATCTCATGCCCCAACCTTGCCAACCACACCTTATCACCTTCACCCTTTCCCGTCCCATCCTAGGACCTCACCCCTCGACCTTGGCAAAAACCCCCATCCACCAAGAAAACCAAGAATGTATCAACCCATTTCCCCATCACAGACGTCTAATATACCCAAAGCAACCTACACAAACCTCCGCCCCTCACCTGTAACCTTCTTACCACCCATACCTCCAATATCATCAATAACTTCTTCACTACCCATACACTGACACTTCCTTCTATTTCACTCATGCTTCCCGCCCAACCCACACCACCTACCTCCACAACACCTCGATTACCCCCACATGGGTAACCCACCCTCTTCCACCATCCTCTTTTCCTTCCACATCTCATGCACCCATATCACTTTTACCCAAAGAATATGTAACCTAAAGCTAAAAATCCACTACCCTCCAATAAGGTAGTTAAACCAACCACACCTTCTATTGCTATTTCATCTACCATGCCCCTACCCAAGTAGATATGACCAACACCTAAAACCACACCACACACCAAACTAGTAGCCCAACCTACTCCCCTCTTGCAAAGACTCTTCCTACACAGTCAGCCGCACCTGTACCCAAACCCACATTCACCTCCCATTGTGATCCATTAGCAGGGATCCTATGCCAAAATCCTAACCAACCTCCTCGAAACTTTTGTCATCACATTACCACCTCTTAGACCTTATGACCCACTCAAACCCAAACCAAAAGGGTTTGATGAAACAAAAATTTGTGCCTACCATCATGTGCCAAGACACGATGTAGAGAATCTGTAAGGCTTTGAAAATTGCTCTTATCCAATTGTGTCCTCATAAAGAAAACTTTAACGATGATGATGATCTTCTTGATGAGGACCCCATTTCACCTTCACTAATTTCCAAATATCTTCCCTCATTGCCTACTTAGCGACCAAAATCTCCACCCCCACAACTCTTAGATCCATCCCCAAGATTCAAAATTAACATGGTTCACATAAGAGAGTTGGCCAAACCACCACCCAAATTCTAATGCACCCTACTCATCTCACAAGGCTCATATTCCACTACTAGGGTTTTGTCCTCTTGCTGCTACTATACCTTCATGACACCCTCTTCTTCCACCTCCCTCGAGATTAACATGATCAACATTGTGACCCATGCTTAGAAAGAAAAGGACAAGGAGAAAGCAACTGGCCCATCAACCAACCCTATATCCAATATATCATCCACACCCACACCCAAAGTCATCATTTGAGGTCCTGCATATCCCATTTCCAATGGGTCACACATCACACAATGCTAAAAAAACTACATCGATACCCCCTCAAAATGTCTTTATACGACCTCATCTAGACCTTAGAGTCACATTGTCTAGCCCTCATGGAGGTCCTTCAATCTATCAAATTATTACTAAATGACCCCACACCCATAGCCTCCATCATTACCCCTCACCACATATCCTATCTCACTAAGTTTTCTTCTTCCTCTACACCTTCACCCACTCACCAAGTGGCCACCCTCGATTTTTCGGATGAAGAGATCACTCCCTTCCAAGATAATGACCCCGACCACACTCTTTTCATCTCCATATTTATTGATAATATACACATACAACATGTTATGATTAATGGTGGTGCTAGCATTAACATCATCTCCTCCCATGCGTATGAACAAATGCAAATACCTACCCATTACATGCATGGTAACCCCATTATGTTGCATTCCTTCAATGATGCCATGACCTCTACACTAGGTACCATTGTTCTCCATGTCCGCGTAGGTCCCCGCACCATCCCAAAACTTTTCTATGTCCTAGAAGGGGAGTTCCAGTATAACTTATTGCTTGGCTGACCTTGGATCGTGTTATGGGTTTTGTCCCTTTGACGTTACATCAATGCCTCAAATTTGAACACGAGGGACATAATTACACCATCCTTGCTGACCCTAACCTTTCAAGACCTGTAACATGCTATATCGACCCAATGATGTACTTATACCAGTCAAGGAATCTACCACCACAACCAATTCACCTCCACCCATAATCCCATCCACCAAGATTGCCATTGCTTCGCTGCATCATCTGTCCTTGTTATCCCTACTGCAGCTATAGTTTCTGTTGCTAGCACCCCTATCTCCCCTTCATCTAGCAAGCCATCTATACCCGCTACCCACATACCAACTACTGATCCCTTAGAAGGTGTTTTTCAATGCCTCACTCTAGGGGAATACCACCTATACAATATTGATACCTTCCTCACCCCACAAGAGTATGGGAATCTACGTCAACACCCTAATTATGACATTCACATTAGTGACATTTTCCCTTATGGCCCTCCCCACCTTCACACCAATCTAACGTATGGGGGACTTGATATGGCCACCTATAAACCCGAACCTCCATCCCAAACCCAACCATTTTCCTTTGACCTACACTCCCTCACTAACCATTGTTTCACTCACACTTTCCTCCACCAATGCACGTGGAAAGGATTTGGATTCATTTTTTATGAACAAAGCTTCCACATTGTCATCTCCTGTACCTCTCGTAAACACAATGACCATAGTGGCATTTTTTGTACTCTCGTGATGAGGCCAGAATATGTTTGATTAATATATAATATATGATCTCATCTTACTCTCCTTTTGATTAAGTTTGATTGCATTGTGTGACTTTTAGTTGATATGATATGAGTTAGGATTTAATTGTATGTCTTTTGAATGATTGTGATTCTAATGTTAAAATCTCTATAATTCTTGACAAGTGTGTGTGTTTGAATTTAGTTTTGTAATAAATTAGGTCTAATCAGTTGAGGAAATGAAATAGGAAGCATATAGTATGTTTTCAGCAACATCTGTTCCCACACAACTTAGTTCCAAAACTTCCAAGCTAATTCTAGAAATCCATCACAAATTCATCATTTAGTTATAGAAATTTTGGACTTAGTTCTGGAACTTCGATGTTTTAGTTCCATAATTTTCAGACTTAGTTCCAGAACTCCTGGGGATAGCTCCGGAACTCTCACGGTTTTGGTCCTTAAAAATTTCCTATGGTTCTGGAACTTCTCTGAAGTTTCAGAACCAATGGGAGTTATCTATTTTAAACCACATTTGGAGATTTTACATCTACAACCCTTTCAATCAAGAAGGACAAGAAGATTTTTGAATGCAGATCTAGGGAGAGTTATCCTACAGCTATCTGATCAACCACAATCCGACTCAGCATCTATTTTGGGCATGATTTGATTTCATCAGAATCATTGAGACAGCTGTGATTGTAAAATGTATATAAAAGTAGACCTACAGTAGATAGAAATTATTATTAGATATATAGAAATAGAGAAATAGAACAAAGAAGAGAAATAGACTAAGTACTCAGATCCAATACGTTTGTAATTCCAAATGTTTTATCAATAAAATATCCATTCCTATTTGAGATAATTTTGAGTTGTTAAATCCTGATTCAAGGAGGAGCAAGGGCCCACTACCCCAAGGACACGGATATTCATTTATTTGGTATTTATATTTCTTGACAAAATAGCTTGGATCTATTAATTCTTTATTTTTTTAATTCTTTGATGGCTTAAACTCATTGTGTACTTGTTCTGCAGGTTTTAGGCAGATCGATTCTTATATTTCTTGCAATTGTTTTCAAGCATTCTAAATTAAGTGTGTTTATTTTCATCAACAAATGTGTTTCCATTACGCACGGTATGTTTCCTTTCAAATTTAAGCTTTCAAGGCATTTACTTTTAGCAAGTTTTCATAGTTTGATTTAAATAAGGTTTTACCAAGAATTCCTTAAGACATTAAAGAGATCCCCTAGAAAATACAAAAATAAATACAGTCAATTACTAGATTGGTTAAAGTACTCTTGTTGCATATAGCTTTAGACACACCCCTAGTTTGATATGGCATTAACAAGAAGTTGATTAAATGAAGGGAATGATGACACCCATCAGCTCCATCTTCTAATAAGGTTCACATAGACCTTATTCGGGATGAGAAATATTCCCCTCTCATTCACCCACATTACCATCCTTACCCACGAGTCCATAGATCCCGAAACTATACCTCCTAATAACTTTTTTTTCATAAACACCATTTCCTAGGAATTCTGACCTATCAATGTGATGGTGAGGCTCCTATTCTCTCCTATTCATATATCCCGACATGATCAATGATGATATGCCTTCAATTAATATCATTTAATGTCGGGATGATGAATCCATCCTCACGTACCTGAGTGCGTGCGTAAGACTCTTATATTCACCGATTCTTACCCTCTCGAGACGTAAACCATGTTGAGCAGATCAACCATCGAAATCAACATTAATACTGAACAAACGGCCCGCACATCCTAAAGATCACCAATATTTAGATGCTCTTGAACAGGAAGCCTTCTCCTCTTTCCTTCAAGACTAGAGCAATGCATTTTCTTGGTCCTATGCCGATATGCTTAGTATCAAGCCTAAAATCATGGTTCACAATATCATAACCATTCATGATGCCAAACCTATCAAACAAAAGCTATAGAAAATGCATCCTCGCATTGCTCTTACAACTCAATGATCAACACTCAATGCTCTTGACCATCTCCAAACCTACCAAAAATGTATCAAATATGCCTATGAAAATGTGTTCACGAGTGAACCTTTCAAGTTGGTGATCTCGTCTTGAAGGAAAATCAACATGTAACCAAAGACGAGAGAAAAAAATGGGCAAAATTTTCTCCTAATTGGCTTGGACCCTATATCATCACCCATGCCTATGGATCAAGTGCTTATCATTTGTCTTCACTCAAAGGTAAACCCAAACCTGAGCCCCTTAATACCTTGCATCTTCTACCATTTTATTGTTGATATCTAGTCCTATATCATTTTCTATCAATTTATCACTTATCCCTTAAGAGTTGTTCACCTTCCATTATTACCCATTTTGAAGATCCATGACTAAACAAGAATCATCCGATTACCCGTCACCTTTTAGCCTTTTCTTCAATATGAGTACCACATGGCTCTTCTCATAGCATGATTCTCATGGATACTTTTTATCTTCTTTAAGATGGAATCCCATGGTCATTCATCACTAAACCACCTCTTTCATAGTTAAATTTTGTGTACTACGATCTTGTCTTCTAAATCAAGAACCTAATCATCCTCTATAATCTTGTCCATGACTTAAATGTCTAAAAAAAAAAAAGGGATATAACTCCTTGAGTCAAAATTCCAGCAAAATATGACTCACTTAAAAGGGATCTTCTCCATATTCTACCACTATCAATACACTTTGCTCCCTCAAGGACAACTATATACGATCATTATAAAAATATAATAAATATTTAGAAGCGTCCCACATCGATCACTTCACGAAGACCTCAAGGAGATAATATATTCATCCCATATAGACTTCCCGGGTTGATCGATCTATTAAAAAATTAGAAAAAGATGAAATTTTCATCATGGACTTGCCTATTTTGGATTCTAGGTTTCTTGTTCCGAAATGCACGTCGTTGTACACTAAGTTACGTTAAACCTCTCATTATCACCTCTTGTCTTTTTCTCCTAAATTCCTCATTACTCAAGGGACTTTAAGTAAACATGACATTTTGTGATCATCGACTTTTATTCACCCTTAAAATGGTCCATTATGTAATGCCCGTAGGGTCTTACGTTCATAATCCCATCTAGGGTATGGTAGACTCATCAAGGTTTTTATCAATTAAGCAGCTATTTTACCACCTCTTACAATTCACCTTCCTCATTACCTATTAATTATCCTATATAGGACCAGATCCTCGGCACATGTATTTAAAAATCAATCAACCACATGTACAACCTAAACTCAATCATGCCTATGACCTACATCACCCATGTCTGACACCTATTCAACCATTCCGCTATTTCACCCTAATCTTCCCTAGCTTATGGGAGAACACATCAGCCTAAGGTCCCTTTTCATCAAGACTATGTAGGTAACACTGAGGGCATGGGGCCCTTGGAGGTTAGCTCAGACACTCTCTACCCTAACCAATTCCCTCTTCCCCTTTCCTATTCACATTCTACCCTTGTTAGTTTCCTTTTATATCAATAATTGGAAATTAAATCACACAAACAACAATTCCTTCACATCTTTACCATCATCACTCATACATTTATTTCATCTTGTCTACCATTTCTTTACCATTATCATACATTTTCCTAGAAAATATCTTAACATGATTCACATCGTCATTAATTACACAAATTCATGATTTAGAAACTCGCCAATTCCTAAACCAACCTAAACTCAACCATACCTAAGTCAACCTGACTCAATCCATGCCTATAGCCTGACTCAATCCATTCCTATGACCTAACTCCATCCATGCCTATGACATGACTCCATCCATGCCTATGACCTGACTCAATCCATGCCTATGACCTAACTCAATCATGCTTGAATCGACCTAACTCCACCATGCCTAAATTAACTTTGACTCCATCATACTTAATTCACCTAGTTTCCATCATATACACAAATAATAATGGAAATTAAAATAAGTACACCATCCATGATATAAATATCATCATCTATAAATCATGATTTCTATGTATACATATATATGTACACATATAAAAATAAATACAGACATATGATCAAACCTCATATACATCCTCACCATCTTTGGCATGCATGCCGATATATCATCAAAATATAAAAAAAATATCATATACAACCTCACCATCTTCGGCATACATGCCGGTGTATATCAAAAATAAAAAATTACATCAAAATGGAGGTCCACATGGCTATCAAGCATCATCTCGCGATAGCCTCCATCTTCATGTCTCTTGTCTCCTCCTCCTCGACTCCTGTATGACAGCCTGCTAACATCTCACCACCCATCATGGGTCATGGCTAGGTATCGGGCCGATACATCACCTGGACTAGCCTTCGTGAATTTTCAGCCTCACCCCGAACCTATCTCGTGGGATCATTGGCCCCCTATTGTCTCCACACTATGGGTGCATGACTTGTTCCTCTCACTCGAGGCCTGTTGTGCCTTGTAATATCCATAGGATAGAAAATCTATCCCTTCGACCATCAAAATATCTTGATAATACCTAGCCTCACCTAGGGCATCCTGCAATCTAGCTACGAGTACTATTTGTGGTGGCCCTATTAGTCTCTGACCCTATCCTTGTGCCTATGCCTATCTTGAGGGACCCTTTCCCACTCCTATTTTTATTTGGGTCTAAAGAGTCATAACTTGTGCTTGTGCAAAGTGGAAACCTAGCCCTACAAACTTATAACCCACGCCTATAGGGTGGCCACCTATATCCCATCACCATCACCACCCTATGCAGGTGCATGTCCCTATGCTATCTGGGCCTATAAACTAGCCACCTATGCCTAGTAAAGTGGCCACCTATGCCTCTACACCTGTCAACTTCCCCTACACCATCCCTAGCTGTGTAATCAAGGTAGCCACACCCCTTTTATAGGGTGTCCTCTAAATAGTGATGGTGGCTAAATCGCTGCCCCAGCCTCAATGGTACTACTCATAGGTGTGCAACCCACCACTATTTATATCTATTAGTCACCCCGGCATCATCGCTTTGTCAGTCTCTCACCTACTCTTCCTATTTTGTAAGCACTGTCCGGGTGGGAAGAGGCAACAACCTCTCCACATCATCCCTCCTATATTGTGGGAAGGGTGGAGGTATATCTGTGGCAGCCTAAACTATCATCTAACCCTATCTACGGGTATCATCTCATGCTCTCTGGCACGTCACCCCTCTATCCATCTAAGTAGCTAAAATCCATCTCGCCATATGATGGAAAACCCACATAGGGCCTCCAAATGATGTCCATGCAAGAAAATCCCTCCAATAAATTCCTATAGTAGGTGACATCATGAGTCACCTTCAATAACATCCACCCATCACATGCAGCCCACTCGAACAAAACCTATCTCGAATGCATCATCCTGGGGCATACTAACTAGGAACACACACACAATGTGCTCATATGCACAACAATGTAGTAGGAAATTACAGCACAATTTGAACCTCCAAAGTCACCCATATTCCCATAACTCCTTGTATAGCTACACCAAGAATGCTAGCACCCATGCAAAATGGTTCTAGTCTATCACCATATCATGTAGGACCCCATCAATGATCATGGGAATCTACCACCCTATGTATCTGGCAGTGCAAAGTAGCAGACTACCTCCATCAACAACACAACTAGCCTAGTCTCCTCTAGATGATTCAAGTGCATCTCCCCATAGATCATGATGGAACTATGAAACCTCATCTCTGCTAATCCCTCGCCAAAGACTGTCAGCATTAACTCCTCAGATTCCTCTGAGGAGATCAAATATAGTTGTGCCCCCACTATCGGTAACCACAGGATCATGTACACATCCTCAAGGGTGACTGTAATCTCACCTGTTGGTAGATGGAATGTGTTTGTCACCAAACCCCATTCGTCGATGAGGCCACCAATAAACTCGGCTATCGGACTATATGCCAATAGCGTCGACCCCAATCAACCCAACCTCTGCAACATACCACCAATCCTCGGTTGTTGCACCTGCTTGAACCATCACGATCAAGGGTGGCACCCTATCTCACATCCGCAGCTGGTCTCTCACCTACATCTAACAAAACATCACATTAATACACCTTGATCATACCCACAATCACTCTTGACACTTCACCTACACCTATTACCCTCCCTCCTTTTCCCCTCACAACTTACCTTCTTATCACATATTCTATCTACCCACCCCAACCTCACACACTATCAATCATACCATACCTCTTTCAACCTCTTACCCACACTCTTGTTTTCATCACCACAATATTTTTTTCCCACTATCTATCTCACCCAACCACCCTAGGGCTCTTTTAGCCCCTTTTTCTCCACATGATGACAAGTACCGCTACTCCTTACCAACCATGGACTATCCCAAATTGGCATAAGTTACCTTATCTATGATCAATACCGCTTAACACCACCGACGTTGGCTACCCCTTGACTAGCGCCGATCATTGTTACGAGAAATCCGTGACACCGAAAACACCCTTTTCCCTAAAACACTCCCTTTTTATTAGCCATTTCTACTTAACTCTACCCTCAACTCCTCCCCTCCTCATACACCTAAACACACCTCTCCCCATTCATATTTTACCCAATTTTCCTTCCCAAATTCAAATCCCCTTTTCCCCCCAAAATCTTGTATTTCCTTCCCTAACCTATATACCCAATCTACCTCCCAAACCAATGGCAAAGATTGAATCTTACCTCATCGCATTGCCATCTCCATGGTGGCACATTAGGCCACTGCACCGTGGTCCACCCAATCCCTCTCCCACCTCTACCATGTCCAATCACCAAATCCAATCCTCCTGACCTCCACCCAATCACAATCAATCCCCCTATGCTTGTGAACCCATCTACCTGGCTCCTCTAACCAACCTGGATCCCTCCACCTCAGTAGGATATCATCCCTCATCTTTTCCCTCCCAAAAATCACAACTCATTCAACACTCTATCATTTTCACAAAATCAAAACTATACAAATGAATTCGTATTATACAACTTTTTTCTTTTTATATACCCATGTCGACTTGACCGATAGTGGTTATACCTAAATGACATCGGTCTTGTGCCCTAGCACACCATGGTTAGTTATATCTAACCCGACATCTGTCCTCTACCCTAATACACCATGATCACTTATCTAGACTATCACTTTGGTTTTGTATGACCAACATCGGTTACATTTCATACTCTTACCCATGTTCTTTCCCCATTTCTGATCAACACTTAACCAACCTAGTCACTTTGTTTGACCTTACCCACCCTTATGACAACCAACCTCCACACCTACCTTAACTATACTTGTCCTTAATTATGTTTTGGGACTTATTAATTTACCCATACCTCAGCCCTACCCATGCCATGACCTAGCTACTTTGACTTGGAACATTGTTAGTAACTTGTGAACTCATGTGCTTGCTATACCTTGTGACCTATGAACTCATGTGCTCATTATACCTTGTGACATTGTTACCCATGTTGTTTGACCTAATGACCTTACCTTTCCTCTTTTCGTGACCATTTATCCTAACCCAACCTTTGGTGTACTAGAACATACCTAAACATTCTTGCACCTGACCTGCGACGTGCTTCCGCACCATATCCTATACCTTAGATACTAAAATCACCTCAACCTTGTTTGGATAAACCTATCGACCTTAGACAATGTAGAGTTTGCATGCTCTTCAACTTAGTACCGTGTTGCAGTTTATACATGTGTGTGTGTTTGACTATTACTACCTTTGACCCTGGCCCATTACCTGGATTACCCGATTGGACCTTTACCCCATTACCCTTGTTTCCCACCTTGATCTTCATCAAATTCACCTTTTATCAAACCACTCACCGATTCGTCTTCTATCACATCAGTTCCTAGTTTGAGGGGGATCACCTTCACTCACACATGGAGCAACCATATCTTATTTTTGTCAACATCATTTACCAATATAAGCTACGCAACAAAAAGGGGCAAAATGTAGAAACCAAAATTGGGTCACACTCCCCTTGACTCCTCATTAAATAACCAACTTGAACACACTAACCTAACCATGGTCTCTTGTACCCCACACTAATGATAATTTAATTAATCCATGTCCTCACAATATTTATTATTTAATTATCCTAATTAAGATAATTCCCACCCTACCACCTCACCTAGCCACCTCACCCTAAATATATTCTTAGTATGTTTCCATAACTAACTAAGACCTAACTAAACCCTAAAAATCAATGCCTACATCCCCTCTAACCACATTCCCGCATAAGAAAAGGTAACTCCCACTCTTTCCCAAATGAATAGAGAGATTTGGCAGAAATCATTGCCATGATCTCCTATTTTTAGTAAACCTAGGGAATCCCACCTTAACTGATGCCGGTCACCCCTGAACCGATGCCAATCAACCTAGAACCATCGTCGGTTAACTTTTATTCCCATTGCTAACCTTATTTTGAGGTTGATAGATTCGAGAGAAAAAGAGAGACTAGAGCTGCATGTAAGAAAAACAAGCATCCTTTTACGTATCCAGACATCTAGAGCCATCACCAGGATCAATCATAGATCCATTGCATTCATGGGAGTACTCCAGGAAATCACTGCTACAGGACCATACACGTATTCTCCAATTAACCATTTCCACCACTCAACCATCATATCCTTAACACAGTAAGTATGGCCCTAACCAATATGGTTAATTTCAGTTAGTAATCTTTATTACTCTTGTTATAAATCTATTCTTTGCATGCTTATTGCTTCAACACCCACTTGCCTGTGAACCCAAATATCCCTTTACCCATATCACCAAATCACCTATCCTCACATGTTGTATACTTATGAGCATACCTAAGATCTCTACAGACCTCCCCATTCACTCTCCCAAACTTTATTTGACCTCAGATCACCCCTGCCATTTAATCTATTTTGATTTTCTTTTACCTTGACCATGCCGACGCTAGTTATCCACAATTGTCATAGGTCTTTATTTAAACCGGCATCGGTCACATTTAGTGGATGTTGGTCTCTGTGTTTTACACCTTGACCAAGAATAGACCCAACAATCACCCAACCAGTTGACCTAAATAACCACCGATCAATCCCAAGACCTTGATAGATACCTCATCTCTCATATCCAACTATAGCCTAGCTTTGTTGGACTGGATTTGCTTATTTTACTTGAATGAGATGCCTAAATTATATCAAATATAGTAGGAATTTTTTTATTTCTTACATTAAATTATTTTAAACAGTGGATCGAAAACCATCTAGGAAGTATCACACTTCCTAGAACTAGCATACATTAGCCACTCCTTTGTCATATACCATTTAATTATACTCTTGTGGGTTTGTTGTCTATTACAGGTAGTTCCTCCTAGCCAAAGGGAAGCTCTCACATTCAGATGTGAATCAATAAGTTAGAATGCATGTAACATCCATCAACCGACCAACATTTAATAGGTATTCCTCCTTGGCCCTTACCCTTATTTGTTTCGTCATTTCGAAAAGGTAAAGAAAATGGTGAAACACTAGGGTTTAGAGTTCTTAGTAATAGAGGGTTTTAAGGGATTCCATTAAGAATAAGTATGGATATTGGGGTTTACAATAAGGGTGATAATGTGGAATTATAATCTCTCATCATACTAGTTTGTAGGGGTTAGATCTTTATCATTTGATGTATATGGTCGAGATGATCCTTTTTAATGTAGTATGGCTACCATGACACTTTTAAATCAATATACATGGATCTATTCTATATATCTTGTTTATGGGTATAAACCCTCATATTATTTGGTTTTTCATGACTCAAATATAGTTTCTTGTGCTTCATACAATGTTTATTTATCTTTTGTGATGCATTGATGTGTAGATCTATTAGTTATATCTCTTGCCTTTTTAATAGATGCATGTACTCATGTTTTTGAAAATGCTCCTCCATTAATAGCAGAACTCTCTTAAAAATCTCACATAAAGGATGGGTTCAATGACCATGCATGCCTTGGGTGAGTTCCCAATGTATCTTTGGGTGTTAGGCCAATGCGTTTGGGTTTAGAAAGAACTATTGAGGGTAAAATAATGATTACATCTTGGTTTTGTTGTTGGGGCCTCGTTTGAAGCTACTGTGAGAGAAATGTGTAATGAAGGAGCACTTGACCTTGGAAATCATCGATACCTCACTTAAAAGCATGGATGATGAGTTTTCTTAGAGGTTCGATGATTGGATATGAGTTTGATGCATGAAAATGGGTGGAGGAGAACCCAGATGTATCAAGAACTCTATGAGACATTATTCTATTGTTTCCTAGTAGATTTGTATGAATGGCTATCATCATATGCATGATAAATATTGTTTCCTAGTAGAGTTGTATGAATGGATATCATCATATGCATGAGGAATATTGTTTCCTAGTTGGTACTATATACCTTATGTTTGGACCCATGAGCAATATCAGCAGTTGTATGATGTCGATCGGACATTGACCCGTGTTGTTGATCACTAGCGGAGTAGATTTTTGACTAGTTATACCCTATAATATACTATTTCTACGTGCTCTTTCCCTTAGATTTCTGAGTTTGAGTTCTTGAGGGATCCTATAGGATAATTTTTGCATGATATTCCACTAACAATCAAGATCCTGGTCATTACTTTGAGTTTGGAAACCTTTCCCATGGCAGCTAAACTCCCGATAGGCACAAGGTGTGGAAGCTAGCATGGTAGAAGGATGGTGGACCTTGCGGCATAAATGAAGAGAGAGAAGAGGAGGCTCAAGTATAATGAATCTTGGAAATACAAAATGAAGATATAATAGTGATGGATTTATGGAGGCAAATGTTGTGGGAAGGATTTGAGGTTCACGAGGAGGATGTGGAATCTAAGTAGTCTGAGCTACCCCATCTTGGCAAGTGTGGAAGAGAAATCCCCTTGTATTTCAGAGAGAGCTTGTCATATGAAGAAAGGATAAGAGAAGTAGGCATGCATCTTAACCCACATGGTTACCATAACCTTATGATTAGTTTTCCAATTCCCCGAGATAAGATTTGGTAATCCGGTTGGTATCGGTATTCGTAGTTGAGTGAAACCTAGGAGGTATGATTTTTCATTTGGTACATATATGGTTGCACAGTCATTTCCTATCTTTGGGGGTATTTTTTCTTAAACAACATATAGGAAAGGTGCGTGATCACAAGGTTTGAGTATCACATCTAGGATTGGCATGGGAAACACATCTAGGAGTGGTTCGAAGATATCATAGATTGTTAGTGCATAGTTTAGCACGATGGTGAGCCCGCAGGGTGCAATTGCATTAAGATCCTTACCTATGCTAGGAGGAGGATTTGGTGGAACTGGAGGAGTTGGCACAAGTGGATTTAGTGGGTCTTGTGGTGGAGGTAACCTCAAAGGGAATGAAGGTCTTGGATCTGGTGGATAAGGTCCACAACACCATCAACATGTGTTTTATGATATGTCACTCCACTTACTCGATTACAAGGGCATTAAGGATGCCACAAAACATATACACAAATGCTAATTACTATGGTGTGGGAAGGGAATAACTTCCCCGGAGAGGAATGAAATTCAATTTGAACCCATGGTGTAAGGACGCATGCATATCTGGGACAGGAAGTTTGACCCACACCATAAAAAGGTGGATTACATTGTACTATGTAATGCCTATTTGGAAGAGCTCCATATACCCGAGTTTGAATAGAAAAGCATTAGCACATTGAAATAAATTTAACAAGGAATGGAGGAGAGTGTGTGGGAGTATGATGTGTGGTTCAATACTCTCATATCTAAGTTATATTATGACATTCACCCTTTGCAACATGATTAGTGGTTTTTCAGAGGACTCATCACACCATTTAGGAGGGTACTTTCACACAAGACTTTCACAGATCTACATAAGGCCTTGGAGGCTACATTACACACCGAGGTAGTTGGAAGCATTGATACAAGGGTTATTTCGCTCCTAGAATCCCAAATTGCTGCAATGGAAAAGTAGCTGAAGAAATTGTCTCGTGAACTCAACTCATTAGAATCGTAGCGGGTTATGGTGTAAAGATTGTGAGGTAGAAAGAAATACAAAGGAAATTGTCCTCGAAGATCAGAAACTTGACAATGGTAGAGTGTGAGATTTTCCATGGAGATTGTGATACAAGTAGGTGTCTGCTACTGTAGCACATGATCCATAAGAATGTGTCTTGCTATTGCAAAATTTTCACCTCTACTACTCATGACACCAAGGATTGTAGATTGATTTACCAAATACATGACACCATTGATATTGTTGTGCACTAGACTAGTATTGCAAGCAATTCCAAGGATGAGGGCCATCATTATGAAGGGTGCATGGATGGAGGGAGTCACAGAAGAATATTTCTTGGAGGATTTAGAGGCCATGAAAACTATGGAGGAAAAAGAAGTGAGTTCCCACATGGAAGTTGTTACAACTTTGGGTCTACGGAACACTATAAGTGTGAATACGTCAATCTGCTATAGTGCTCTTGGTGTGGAAAGAAGTACAAGTATGAGGAGTTCCCATAATTATTTGAGCACATAATCCAAAATTAGTGGAAGGATAAGGGTGATGGGATGATAAGTGTAAAGAAATATGACTCACATTGGATGCCAAGAATGGCATGTGAGTCGAGTTATAACCTATACTTGTGACAACGTGAGTTGAGGCTTCACATGCCAGGGAGAATCCAAAGTAGAGGCTTTTGATTATAAGAGAAGAAGTGGTACATGGGAAGTACCTAGACCTACGCATCATAAGGAAGTATATTAAGAGACCATGGATGTAATACAAATTATTCAAGGGGAAATTCAGTGCCTAAATGAGAAATCTAGGAAGTTGGAGGAGAAGAAGAGCACTGAGCTTCCTTAGTTAGATATAGATGATGTCAGAGAAGTGTGTAATATGTTTATCTAAGAGAATATCGTTCCTCTATTAGGAGAATGGTTGAGAGATGAAGTACCAACAATGGAGGAGAGAATGAGAGGTAGGTTTTACATGATAATATACCTCCCCACATTCTTGACTATAATAAGGAGTGTAAACACCTAAAATCCATTTACGCAACCTTTAATGCTAATATTGCACTAATTATCCTCTTTCTCATCATTTCCGTGATAATTAGTGCTTTTCCGCTAATTAGCTAACATTCCTCTTCATATTCATTAATGAATGACCTTTCATTAATTAATTAGCCTTCCTATCATTAAATATGTCAATTAATGACGTTTTGTTAATTAATATCCACTTCTACTTGGTTAATTAATTATTATTAATTAATTACACTCGCATGACACTAAATCAATAAATTACCATTTATTGGATCAAATTCCTCTCTTACATCCCACAAATAATATTAATTTTCATATAATTAGCTTCTTTAATCTTACCTCTTCCTATTAATTAATCACCTTTGATTAATTAAAACATCCCCAACTCCCCTAACTTACTAATGACAAATTAAACTCTTCTAAATCAAGATTACGTTTTATAAAGAAAACTTATCCATTCCTAATTTTGTTTTACCTTTATCCCACATTCATCAATTTGCTATCCTTGCCTCTTTAGGAAAGCTATATAAAGAACCCTCCTTCTTACCTTTCTTCTTGCACCATGCTTTGAATAGTGAGAGATTATAAGCATTTTGATCTTGAGCCATTCTCCATTGTTGGAAAAAGCTTCTCCATCTTGCATCCTTTCACTTAAAATTGAGTAATATGGGAAGATACAAAATGGCCTTGAAGCCATTCTTGGTGATATTCCATTCTCAATATTTGAGATCAAGTAACAATCCAATTTGATTCCTTATGTTCTTCATAGGTTCATAGTTTAATTTAGCAATCATAGAGAGTAGGAAATAACTTAGCATGTAGTTTCATTTATGCATTGAAGAAGTATTTCCTTTAAGATCTTATCTTGATGGTTCATTTTTAATTAGAATTTTATTTTGAAGCTATGTAGATATTAGTTTCAATTTATATCTTAGTTAATAAAGCATGAGCACATTTGGCACGCCCGGTGGGACTTACTCCATTATCCTTTGCACTTAATTTCAAGTTTTTGTAGTTAAGTTTCAGTTTTGGTTACTAACCCTCTTTTACACATGTGGATCTAACTTGTTTTGTTTAGTTTGCATGTGTTGATTCTTCCTTGTAAGTATAAAGGAAGTGAAGTGCTGTCAAAATTAGAATTGATGGGAAAATTTCAAGATTTCTCCATGTTTTCATTTTTAGAGCTTACTTTTTCAACATTCTACATGCTAGTTTTGTCAATTTCTTAAAAAATTTAAATTCTTGAGCATGTAGGTTAGTGTTTGATAGTGCTAAGTATTCTATTTACATATTAATGTGGTGGGTTTCTATTAAAATTAAATCTTGGTGAGAAAATTTTAAGATTTCATCATGTTTTTATTTTTAGAACTTACTTTTTCATCATTCTACATGCTAGTTTTTCCAATTTCTTGAAAAATCTTAAATTCTTGAGCATGTATGTCAATGGTTGATAGCGTTGAGTCTTATATTCATATATTAATGTGATGGGTTGTTGTCAAAATTGAATCTTGGAAAAAATTGACCATTTTGTAGATTAAGGGATGTTTTTTTGACATTTTTTGAGTGCATGTCAAGTGCATACTTGTGAGCATATGCGTAACCCATCTTCCAAAGGCCTTAAATTTTTCTCCCAAAATAGAAATGAATCCATTTTTTTGTGTTGGAAAGGTATTGAAGTTAAATATGCAATGAAAACATAAATTTGGGATTTATACTTACAGAAATTATAGGTTTTCTGTTAGGTTAAAACTTGTCATTTTCTAACATGTCTAATGTTTTGATGAATGTTGTACTTCCATGCTTTACTTGATTTAGACCAAAGTGTGTGTATGATATTATCTTACACCTTTTGGTGATATTGAGAATCAAAAACAACTTTGATATCTATCTTTTTAACATTGGGATTAAACTTGGATATTTGATTATTCATTTTGCTTAAGGGAATGAACCTTTTCAAAGCATTTTTCAATGGTCCTTTAATTTAAATTTTTCCATTTCTATATAGTTGGGCTACAGTTTGTGTATGATCTTCTCTTGCACCTTAGGGTGATCTTTAGAATCAAAAGCAACTTTAGTCTTCATTTTATAACATTTGGTAAATTGGAAACTTCATCTTTCACTTTTGGTATAAGGGAATGAACATTTATCAAGATTTTCTTTAATTTTTAGTTGGATTATTTGATGTGTATGATCTTCTCTTGCATCTTTGGATGATCTTGAGAATAAAAATCAACTCTTAATCCTCTTTTAAATAATGTGATTTTCTTGGAGAACTACTAATGCTTAAGTGCAGAACTAAAACACATGCTTGTCAAAGAAAGATGGAGTCAAAAAAATAAAAATAAAACTACTAATACAATTTCTATGTAGGTTGGCAAAAGGTGTTCAAGAAAACCACATCAAAATTAAAAAGATAAAAAGAACAACATATTAAAAAAGCGTATTGCGGGTTTCGAGAAAAGGGTACGTCCTATCCGCTCCGCTCAAAACAAACATAACCGCTTTGGAATAGCACCTTAAGCTACAACAATGGGGGTGGTACTAGGAACCCCAAAGTAGTCCACACAAGAGGGGACCTTGTGGATGAAATAGGAAGTGCTTCGCATAACCTACTTGACTAGTCATTCCTTGTGAGTTAGCATTACTAGTTATCCGTATGACGAACCCAATGATGGTACACATAGATGTAGTAGTTGCCTACTATGCTTAAAGGGGATAAAGTAAAGCCAAGATACTTGCAAATTAGTCATTGCAACTATTTGGGTAAATTGAGCTCGCTTAAGACAACTTTGTAACACCTAGGAAGAGAGAACCACCTAGGAAGATATTCTTTGGCCAGGAGCCCACTTTGACCATTTCAAAACAATGTTGAGTTGTGAGCCATGATTCATCATGAAACATGGGAAGTGTTACTTTTTCTTAGTTATTCACTTGCCATAAGGCGAGGTTAAAATCTGCCAAAGTAAAGCCAATATTTTTCATCCCCATTTTGATCTACTTCCCTCAATTTCTTTTAACACTTTGTTGATCAAAATAATATTGACAACCTTTGCGTTATCTATTGATTGTTTCTTCCACTTTTTGTCTATTTACACCCATCCATGTTTGCGGTTTTGGTAAGTTAAACATCTAAACTATGTGGAAACATATTCATATCATTAGTGGCCTTGTTAATCTTGATAACCACATCAGATCGTAGTCATAGTTAGGCTTGGTTTATCATCTTGAACTTCCTCGAAAAGGTTACCTTGTTTATGTCATATCACTACAATTTTGGTATTTACATCTTGTTTCTTGTAAACTTGACCTAAATATCTACATTGTAAGGTTACGCTATACACATTTTAACAATTCTTAGTTATACTATAAGCTTTTAGTTTGATTCCATTACTACCTCGATTTTGAAAAGTGTTACGTGTTACCACTTGTGTGTGTTATATCAATATCATCTTGATATCAATACCTTACTTTCTCACAAAGTTTTGTTAACATATCTTGGTTCCATTTTTGTTTCATTCACAAATTGTAACTAGAACTTTTTAGGATATAGGTATTAATTGAATTTGAGCTTTCTTCTAGTATACCTTGTTAGGAGGTCACATTAACTTCTTGTTATTACTTACGTCTTGTTCATTTATTTGAACTCGACATAAGTAGGGACATCTTGTTAATTATCTTACAACATCAATTGTCATTTGGAAATAGACTTAGTAAGTAATTCGATGATTGATTGGTTTAAAACAAACAAACTTTTCTCGTGATTGTGTCTCATTTGTCACATCGACATGTCCATTTTAAAAATCACTTTGATCCTTTGATTCTTTATCATTCATTATTCTTTGGTCATTAATTTGGATTTGTGTTTTGAACTTGCATGATTGTTCCTTTTGTTTATCCATCTTATAAATTCATTTCTAGGACAATCTTACGGGTCTTTTATCCTCTTGATCTTCTTGTTTTTTTCTAAGTTCACGATCATTTTGAACACATATTTCAGACCTTAGAAAAAAATTCAAGAAACTTTTGCATCAATTGAACATTGGAAATGTTTCCTTTATATCCTTTATGTTGTTAAAATTTTGATCAATCCTTTGGCATTTACACCTCTAAACCTTATTGGATTATCAATCTTGAGTCATCATGATATATGTTTTCCTTAGCTTTCCTTTTGGAAAACCACACAAGCATCCCCATATTTACGAAATGTCTAGCTAGTTGTCATTATGTTGCTCAAATCAACATGAAAAATTCTTCACTTTGAAGAAGTTTAACCATACAATCTTGGTGTAGGCCTTTGAACCCAAAAAAAAAACGCCAACAATGACTAATTATCGCAAGGTCCCTTATACATATGACAACAAGGAATCAAATTTTTGGCATTCACATTAAAATACTCCCATCACGACCAAACATCATTTGGTTCTTCATTCTAGAGAACCAATTCTGGTAACTCATTCCCCACCTTCATCTCATAGTCGGTGGTATGATTTGGACACTTCTGATCCAAATTATTATTCAAGCTCCCCCCACCCTTCTTCTCGGTTCTAATACAAATATTTCTCCTCTCTTCTTCTAATTCTAATCCAAACATTTCCTCTAACTCTTCTAATGATTCAGATCCAAACTACAATTTAGATTCATCTAATTTAACTCCTAAGTCACGGTCCTCTCCTTCTTCGCAGGACCTCTATTATCAGTCACCTAAACAACGTTCCCCTCTAAAGATTTTTTTCACCAAAAATTATCTTCATCATTCATCTAATGTGACTCCTATGTCGTGGTCCTCCCTTTCTTCACAGGACCCATTTTATCATTCACCTCAATGATGTATTCTTCCTTTGAAGATACAAGCGACTCCAAATCCCTCCAATCAAACATCTAATATAATTCTTGAATCGCGGTCCTCTCTTTCTTCGCAGGACCCTTATTATTCATCCAATTTGATTCTTGAATCATGGTCATCCCCTTCTTCACAAGAACTTCTTCATCAATCACCCCCATAAATTTTTCCTTCTTTGAAGATTCGTGTGACTCAAAGTCCTTCTAGTCAAACATCTGAATCGACCCATGCATCACAATCTACAAAATTTAGACTTAATCCTACTAGTTTACGACAATATTCCATTGTATATGTAGGTCTACACCACCTTCTTCTACTCCTAAGACATCTAGCTACACATATTCTTCCTTCCCCACACATCATCATCTTCTATCAATCATCATCAAACATCTTCTAAGTCTTCCATACCAAGTGAACTTGTTTCTTCTAATTAACCCTTGGTGGTCGATCAAAAACTCATACCGATTGTTCTCTTTCGAGAATGAAGAAACAATTAGGGAGTTTATAAGGGCACATGAAGATATTCCTTTAGTAGATTACAAGCAAGGATTCTCTTTAGACTTCAATGCGCTGCGCATATTGTGAGGAAAATGTTGATTCCTTTGATCAAGAAATAGAGAAAGATCCTCAAATCATGCAACTTTATCCTCCTCTTATTGTTCCATCTTCACATTCTTAATTATGTGATGAAACTCCTTAGTCTTGCATTGATCCATGGCCTATACTCTCATCACCCAATCACTCTTTATCTATCACAATTCCTCTTATGGGGTCAATGCCAAGTAGCCCTTCATCTTTGTCTAGGTGTGGGTTACCTTCTACTAGCCCTCCCTTTGCTATTTGTGGGAAATTTTCAAGTAGTCCACTATCTTCTATTCTTGGGGCATGCCCAACTAGCCCCTTGTATTCTATGTATGGGTCACCCCCAAGTAGTCCATTATCTTCTATTCTTGGGCCACATCCTAGTAGCCCATCATCTTACATCTATGGGTCATGTCCCAAAGTATCCTTCTTCTTCTATTACTAGGCCACATCCTAGTAGCCCTTCATCTTCTATCTATGGGTCACATCTTAGTATCCCTTCTTCTTCTATTCTTGGGCCACATCCTATTAGCCCTTCATCTTCTATTTATGGATCACCACCCAATAGCTCATCTTCTTCAATCCTTGACAAGATCATTTTCACCAATCACATTATTCTTCTACCAAATATTATGGCAAGCCACTACCATTCCTCTCATCAATTCTAAATTTCCACAATCTTCTCTCACTTCTCAAGATCAAACAAGTCAAGCATTAGCTTATAAGAAACCCAGATAGGTTCTTTATTAAGTCAAGATCAAAAATCCAAAAAGATCCAAAAATACCAACAACTCTAATGATCATAAAATCCAAAATCAAACACTATTCCAAGATGCACACCAACGTACCAATCAAGTATGGTGCAAAGTGCGAAACCTCGTGGATAGGGAACTTAAAATCCCACATATGAAACCCATATTTCATAACAAATCATAGTCATTTTTTGAGTGTGAACTCACCATGATCATCAAGATCGGGATCATATCACTCTTGATAAACAAACATGCTTAGTCTCCCTTATCAAGGAAGTCACACACATCATTGTTGGATCCTATCACGTAGAGTGGCATTATTGGTCCTAACTTCCAAAAAAATATAAAAATCATAAAAATCATAAAATAGTTCAAAAATACAAAAACACGAGAAAACATTAAAACATTACAAAAATAAAATCAAAGTTACAAAGGTGAAACATTGCATTTAGGTATTGCGTACACATAGATGTTCATTCTTCCCTTTCTTTAATATTCATCTGCAAAGTCATCTACCATTTTCATCCCTTCATTGTTATCATGGTTAGCCTATTCGCATGCATTTTTGACATTTATCTCTATGGTATCCGTTTGACCTTAGTGTTTCATAACATTGGTAAATTAAAGAACGACTGGCCTCTTAGAGATTACTATCACTATTCTCATCTAATAAACTTGTGGCGAAGAAATTTTGGATGTATTTATGGACACTAGCCATTGTTGTCATCACAATCATTTGCACATCCTTCCATGAAGCCATCAGTGGTTCTTAAGCCCTTGTCAAACAAGAGAGCTGAAATAAGTTTTTAGAAATCAAAAGAATCAATATCTATTAATCAAAAAGCAAAAGAACATTGATATATAACTCTCTCTTGGGGTATTTCCAATAATCTCTACCATGGCTATGAATTCTTGATGATAGTAGAGAAATGTTGTTATTAGAATAAAATGCATCTCCATAGAGGCTATGGACACTGGCTAGTAGTGGAGCAATGTATAGATCTCCTTCCACAATCCATTCAAAAATCAATTCCAAACTAAATCATTCCTACACATTGACTAGTGTCTTCACTTGTTGTGTATCAACTCTTTCCTTCAATAGGTAATTCATTTCAACATGTAAACACAGGATCTCGATGACTAAATAGGATTGATATGTTACCAAGTGTTACTTTTTGGACCTTGTTCAAACTCTTTCTTTAGCACATGTCTTGTCTCATAATTTGTGCCTTAAGATAATCAATTTTCCATCAACCACCTTCTAAATATTTTCATAGCATCCTCTTTTCTTCGAAAATCATTTAGAACATCCATGTGTATAGGATGGCCTTTTTGCTATGTTTTTGGACCCCTTTGTCCCCTTTTAATAAATCAATCACCCACATCCTTTCTATCATGTGTTTCTTGGCCGGCACTTACGCTGGGGCATCCTTGCTCCCTCGTGATTGAACCTATTTTTATTGGCCTTGATCCCCCTTTTATCTGTGAAGATTTTATCTTTGAGTACTCCCACCTAATTTTTGGGGCATATTACATCTTCACTTTCTCTTATGCATGGAATTCTTCCCTGTGCATCCCATCTATCATTGGGGAATCCAAGCTTCTTTGTCTTCTTGTACATAGCTTCAGAAAACTTATAGAAAATCACAAAAACATTCAAATATGTTTCTAAAAAATAAAAAATAATAAAAATAATTCTAAAAATCTCATTTTTTGGTTCTCACTTTTTCTTATGTGTGACTCACGGATCATCTCTATCTACCTCCATTAACAAATCTGGTTTTCTTACTATTTCTATACTCTGGGGCATAATGAGTTGCTTGGTATTGTTTCATAGTTCACTACTTTTCATAGGACCCAAGTGTCCTTCGTTATTCCCCTTGCATGTATCATTGCTTGGGTCACCATATTTTAACCCTTATCATTAATTTGCATAGGTCGAATCGAATCGTGATTAAAATAAACATTGCATTATGTTTCTCTCACAAAGTTATCTTGTTTACTTTCTCGTATTGCATTGCATTATGTATGTTGCAAGGAGTTAGACATATTTTACTTTCTTGTATTGCATTGCATTTTTATGTTGCATGGATTTGGTGTTTTTGGCTATGGAAATTTGTTCGTATATGGATTTTCATGTCATACTACACTTCTGTTCATTTTTTTTAGTAAGGACCGATGACGTCGATCATAAGAAAAATGATGAAATAAAGTTGGTTTTTATATCGGTAAGATGATAGCTATATCCATATCTTTTCATCTTCATTTTTCTTCCATGTCACTCTCCTTCTATCAACACTTTTCTTTAAAAGCAACTTAGGGCAATAGGGATAAATTCTTCTACTTCTTCTATTATGTTCTTTCATCTTTTTGATCACAATTGCCCTCTTTCATCACTCCATTGAAACTTGAGGGGGCATCCTTCATTCTATTAATTTTTTTCATCTATTTCTTCAAAAAAATTATTTTTTTGTACTTCTCTACTATATTTGAAGTGGTATCACTTACGCCACCCCAAAGAGGGGGAAATGTAGACACCTAAAATTCACTTACGCAACCTTTAATGCTAAGATTGCACTAATTATCCTCTTTCTTGTCATTTCCATAATAATTAGTACTTTTCCACTAATTAGCTAACATTCCTCTTCATATTCGTTAATTAACAACCTTTCATTAATTAATTAGCCTTCTTATCATTAAATATGTCAATTAATTACCTTTCGTTAATCAATATCTATTTCTACTTAGGTTAATTAATTATTATTAATTAATTACACTCACAACTCTAAATTAATAAATTACCATTTATTAGATCAAATTCCTCTCTTACATCCCGCAAATCATATTGATTTTCCTCTAATTAGCTTCTTTAATCTTACCTCTACCTATTAATTAATCACCTTTGATTAATTAAAACATCCCCCAACTCCCATGACTTACTAATGACAAATTAAACTCTTCTAAATCAAGATTACCTTTTATAAAGCAACCTTATCCATTCTTAATCTTGTTTTACCTTTATCCCACATTCATCAATTTTCTAGCCTTGCCTCTTTAGGAAAGCTATATAAAGAACCCTCCTTCTTACCTTTCTTCTTGCACCATGCTTTGAATAGTGAAAGAATATAAGCATTTTGATCTTGAGCCATTCTCCATTGTTGGAAAAAGCTTCTCCATCTTGCATCCTTTCACTCATAATTGAGTAATATGGGAAGATCCAAAATGGCCTTGTAGCCCTTCTTGTGAGATTCCATTCTCAATCTTTGAGATCAAGTAACAATCCACTTTGATTGATTATGTTATTTATAGGTTCATAGTTTAATTTAGCAATCATAGAGAGTAGGAAATAGCTTAGCATGTAGTTTCATTTATGCATTGAAGAAGCATTTCCTTTAAGATCTTATCTTGATGGTTCATTGTTTAATTAGCATTTTCTTTTGAATCTATGTAGATATTAGTTTCAATTTATAGCTTAGTTAATAAAGCATGAGCACAAGGAGATTACCTTAAATGTAGTTGATGATGGATGGCTCCTAAGTAATATTTTGATTGACATAGATGTGGAAGTTAATGTTATCACTTTAGATGCATGGAATCAAATGGGAAGGCCCCCATTACAACTATCTTAAAATGTGTTGTATATGGCTAATAAGATAAATACAATTCCCATTGGTGTTTTAAAGGATGTTTCTATCCATATACAAGGGGAGAAATTCACAAGAGACTTTAAATTATTACCACTTTCCGAGGAAGAAAACTTTCCAGAATTACTTGGGCATCCTAAAGCGCTTATAAAAACAATGTTGAATTACATTTCAATAAGGGGTATATAAGTTTTGAAAACAAAGAGGAACATATTATCATTCCTTTGATGGATGGGAAGTTAGTACCCTATACTAAGCCCTTGGGAGAAGTAGACCTCAACATAATTTATGCGTGCACTATCGGGGACACCGAGGTTGTGCAACCAACAAAAGAAGGTGTTATTAAGTGGGAAGACACAATTTATAAGTGATAAAACTAGAGTGGCATGTGACAATTGGGTGCTTAGGACATATGTGTTATTCAAAAGGTAGTTAAGAGGCATTGTGATAAGATTAACAAAGGAGCACTTAGTTAGGTGCACGGGAGAAAAATAGTTACCAAGTTACATTGGGGAGAAAACCATGACATTTTCCTATGAGAAATGAAGACCTAGTGGATATATGAGATAGAAAGAAGAAGGAAACTTAGATATGCCTTTCTCAGGACCATATCATGTTGGTAGGTGACCCATCACGATAACCTTCTAGAGTGGCACAAGGTGAGAATTGCGTTCTCTATTAGGTATCTCAGAAGCAATGCACCAACTACTATACAAGACTATCATGGGAAGGAATCTACCTCATTTCATGTCCAGTATGTGAGAAGGCTCGAATGGAAGGAATGGAAGCATTTCCTCCATATTTATGGGTATATAATCTTTAATCCACCTTATAAGGTTGTGTGCGCATGGTACATTTACTCGAGAGATGCACCATTAGATAGGAAACTAGTAGGAGTTGACGGATGGTCTCCTTCCAAATTTCGAGTACCAGTACTAAACCAGTGGTGAATGAGGTGCTACAGTTGTTAAGTGCCTAAATAAGGGATATTTTCCCATCGAGGAGGATAGAGAATGGGAGTTTTGGGTGAACCTTTCTTAGAAGAACACTTTTATGAGGAAGAATCAGATGAGGTACAACTTGAGCATGCATGCATGGAAAAATAGAAAGGAAAATTGGTCTACGTAATATATGGTGAAGAGGTGGAAAAATTGGATGTTAACCATAGTGTGAGCACACGTGAGGTTATGGATAGTGCTGATGAGAAAGCATGTGCCTACCATGAACCCCTGAAAACCAAGAAGGTTAACATTGGTTCAAAGGCGGAACCTAAGGAGGCTATTATTGGAGATAACTACATAGAAAAGGAGTTTTCAAAGATCATCGATTTTTGCATGAATTTCAGGATTTGTTTCTGCACGGGTACCATGAGCTTAAAGGAGTTCACTAATCATTGAGATAAATGAGAATCAATTTAAATTAAGGTACGTGCCTAATTTGGAAGAGAACTTATTGAATGAATCTAAATCTACGTGTCAAAGTCAAGGAGGATATTGACAAGATGATCACATTAGACATCATTGAGGATGTTGAAGAATTAGAATGGATAATTCCAATGGTCACCAACATTAAGAAGGATGGGAGGATAAGGATTTGTGTTGATTATAGGGATTTGAATGTGGTATGTCTCATTGACGCTTTTCAAACCCCCTTCACCGAGGAGATTCTGGAAGGATTAGCTAGGCATGAAATCTATTCTTTCACAGATGGATTCTCAAGATATCATCATATTAGAATTGTAAAGGTGGAAAGAGAAAAGAAAACATTCACCACTAAATGGGGAAGTTTTTCCTATATGGTCATGCCTTTAGGGCTGAAGAAAGTGTCTATTATGTTTTCACGCATTATGGTTTAGGAATTCTAGGAAATCATCCATAAGTTTCTACAGTCTACGTGGATGATTGGACATTATATAGATTAGTGAGGGACCATTATGATAATATGAGGCTAATGTTTGAGAGGTGTCGGTTGAGTATATCCCTCAACAATAAGAAATGTGTTTTTCTACTCCATTTGGCACTCGTTTGGGACATATAATATGTAAGGAAGGCTTCCTGGTGGATCCTACCAAAGTTTCATTATTATGGGATTAGGGAACCTACTAATGCAGTGCGGTGCACAAATTATTTTGGCATATGGGGTATTGATGGAAATTTATCAAGGGTTATGCCAAGATCGATACGTCATTGGAAAGGTTTCATTGGGGAGAGGCATAACAGATGGAATTTGACACATTAAATAATAGGCTTATCACCGTGCCCATATTACACTTTCCCTCTTATGATAAGCCATTCCATGTATATGTTGATGCTTCAGGGATGGCGATTGGAGTAATATAAGCACAACTTGGAGAGGGAATTTTTGAGCACCCATTGTGCTTTACTAGTAGGAAGCTAACCCCAGATGAAACAAAATTATACTACCAAAGAGCATGAGGCATTATCAATGATCTACGGGTTGCACAAATTTAGGAAATATTTTCTAGCAACTCCTTTTATCTCTTACATAGACCACATGGCATTAAAGTACTTAGTGAAAAAGCTCATCTTGCAAGGGTGCATATGCAGGTGGGTCTTATTATTCCAAGAGTTTGAGTTTATGGTTGTTTTAAAAATAGGTAAGAGTAATTTGGGGCTGACCATGTATAAGGATAGGATTAGGAGAGGATGTGTAGATCATTTAGGATACAATGCCGGATGCACAACTGTTGTTCGATTGCAATGTGCACCCTTTGACTTGGAATATATTGTAATTTTCCTCAAAATGGGTGTGGTCCTGGAGGGAATGAAGACTTTGGAAAGGAAGTAGTTATCCATATGCGTCATGCCCTACATGTTAATTGGTGGATAATTATACAAGTTAGGTCATGATGAGTTTTTGCACTTTGGTGCATGCTTGAGCATGAGAACACTATAGTCATGAAAGATGATCATGGTGGAATTGCAAAGGGACACTATGCAGGGAATGCAACCATGCACAAGATCCTTCAATCATGCTTTTCATGGGAAACAGCTTTACAAAGATTGTATTGAATATTACAAATCTTGTGACCACTTCCAATGCCTTGGTAAACTAGAGAAAAGAGATGAAATTCCATTAAGACTGATTTCAGCAAGTGCATCCATTTGAGAAATGGGAAATTGATTTCGTAGGACCTATTTCTCTAAGCCGCATGAAGGATGCATTTACACTATATCATTACATGTAAATATTACCTTACAAGGTGTGCGAAGTGGTACCTACAAGGGATTACAAAGTGGTGACAATAGTTAGGTTCTTGTGGGAAAATATAATTAACAAATATGGATGCTCGCTGAGCTTAACAAGTGATAGGGGTACTCACTTCTTAAATGAGACAGCTTAGAATATTATTAGTAGGATTCATGGTAACCCATCACAAGACTACCCTTATCACCCACAATCTAATGGGATTGCTGAGGCGTTTAACAAAATTTGAATCACGTGTTAACCAAGATTTGTGATGTGGGAAGAAAGGATTGGGATGAAAATGTTTCTGTTGTGTTATGGTCATATCGTACTACTTATAAGATATTGAACAAGTCTACATCTTTTCAATTGGTGTTTTTCATGGAATTTTTGTTACCTATTGAATTCATGTTATCATCATTGTGTATATGGTGCGTAGGAGGGTTAGATGATGAAAAATCACTTGAGGAGATGATTGATAAGTTGATACAATTAGATAAGAGGTGAGCTATTTCTCACTTTGGAGTCAGAAAATAGAAAAATCTAGGTATAAGACATGACATAATAGATACATCAAGAATAAGTAGTTTAAGGTTGGGAATATGGTTCTCTTGTATGATTCCAATTTTATGCGCCATCCTCGGGAAATTCAAAGTCCATTGGTTGGGCACATGTACATTGTATCTAATATAAATGATTCGAGGCACTTACCAATTATAGGTGTTGGATGGAACACGATCTCCGGCCATTTCAATCAAAGTAGGCTAAAGCCCTACTATAAAAAAGTCTTCTTTGTGTTTGTAAATAAGGTAGTATTTCTAGTTAGCCTAGGATTTTATTTGATATAATTTACTTTCTATGTGTTTCCATTTCTTGTTTCTTTGTTTTGTGTACATTTGTGCGTTGTTATCCACTTATTATTATTATAAACAATTCTATATGCAAAGGACTCATGTATCCATTTTTGTGTGGGGTGGAGTGATATGAAAAGTGCTAGAAGATATGGTTGTGGATGGCTTGGGTTGAAAAATAAAAAACACGTGGATTGGAAGATCGTGCGTAGAAGAGGTGAACATAAGGGAATGATGGTGTCAAAATTCTTTATAAAACCACATACAAGCATGAAAATCACATCAACAACATGAGGTAGGAGATGTCAAGAACCAAGATTAGGAAATAGAGGAAGAATTCCTTTGGCATTGTATGCACACGTGTAAGGATCTATGGTCAGTAAGGGGTTTTTACGCACTTTGAAGGTTGCTAAAAAAATTTTACGTAGGATTGAGCATGAAGGAAAAGCATTGAAGGTTGGCATTGGAAAAATCCACCTTTATTGTGAAAATATTTTATTGGGTGGCATGAAATTTTTTGCAGAGAAAAGAAAATTCTATAAATATAAGATCAACGATGCATTATTTCTTACCTTGAATTTTAAGTTATCAAAGAGCTCTCACAAACTAAGGCATCCTTGTGAATAAGAGTTGTGAAGATTTGCATGTATAGCTAGTTTGATCAGAAAACCAAAGTGGAAAGGCATACACAAGTGTAAGAAGATAAGGTTGTGTGGAAAAATCCCATGGGTGTTATGCCTTCTTTTGTAAAAGGGTTTTTCTAGCTTAGGGTTGTATAGCTAGGAACGAGGTTTGAAGGAATTTTTGCAAAGAAGTAGAGTCGCAAGTTGAGCGAGATCCGGGATTAGGAAAGAGGAAGAAATTTTAAAGACTGACGAAGGAATAATAGCAAGGAAAGTAACAAATTTGTCACCAAATAATGACAAGGGCAAGGAAAACAAGCCATTTATACCATTTTCAATGAAGAATGGTATGTGTAAATTCAGCACCCAAACGATGTATTACTTTATAAAGAATGGGTGTCTCACATTAGGAAGATGGCCATTAGTGATTACAATGATCGAATGAGCACCACTAAAAATGAAATGACCCTAGAATTAGTTCACCCTACAGAGAAGAGGACACCATATGGATTTCCTATCTATGGCTATGCCAACAAAGTGAAGGTGAAAATGAAGAAGGTTGGTTTCTTAAAACTCTATGAGTTTACCTATCTCAACAAGCCTAAGTGACTATACCAATGGTTTATTTCACATGCACATGAAGACCACATCTATTTCATAGGTCAGAGGATGCACATAACCCCCAGCTAATTTCTAATTTCAGCAGCCTTATCTGTGAAGGATAATCATTGGATGATTATTTCTAAGACAAGGAAGCCATTAAAAAGACCATTGAGGCTTCTTACTATAAGAAGGGTCTGTGCTACTTCAAAATTTATGAAATTACTAACCCAAAGTTGATGAGGATGACTACACACTAGGTCACAAAGCTAAATGGGAAAGAGAGATGGACACAAATCAACAATTCCTAGTTGAATGTATGCCACAAGATCTCAAAGGGGACCATCTATAAGCTCTCAAATTTTATTGCAGAGGAGATCATAAATGCCACACGCGATAGAGAGAAGATCATGTTTGGTAATTTCCTCCTCACCATTGTCTTTTCAAAGATTGGAGTGCTTGATGGGCTAGATAATTTTTTTGGGAATACCCAGATGAGAACCCCTCCCTCACCAAGAGGTTTGAATAGTATACTTATGACAATATGATGACCGCTCATAAGGCCAACCTATAAAAGTGGTATAAGTCGATGCATGACACATTCAAGGATGAATGGATAATACCCAAGTAGTTTCCTTCCCTATTATAAGGAAAGGCTGAGTTTGCAGGATACTAGAATTTTTGCATTAGAAAATTTATTTTGATAGATGACACTAAGATTCCTTGGTGTAAGTTACCTTTCTCCTTCACAAGGCAAGTACTTTTAGGATGGGGTCAATCGATCTAAAGAGGTGAAGAAACTCGGTTTGATCTAAGTGTAATAGATAAATACTAATGCGAGCTGCACATGAAGTTAATATACCCCAAGAAGTATGCCTATGTGGAGAAGTATGTCTCCCATGATGTACATGTGTTAAAACTAGTATCATTACTTGTTGCAGGGAGGAAAAAAATGAGGGTGTATTTGTGTATAAGGCCTAAGTATGAAAGGTTGCTTATGTTGAATATGATTTCTCCATTCCTGAGGACCCCACCACATGGAAAAAGGTTGTGCCAAGGAAAAGGATAGAGGATAGGCTCCTAAGAAAAGTCGTCGAGTGCATAGTTAGTAAAGATAGTAGGGGTACATGAGTCATGCATGGGCATAAGTACTTATGTCCACCAGAAGATGTCTCTTGGGAGAAAAGAGTAGCCGCAAAAGGAAGAGTCGCCACATAAGGAATATTCATCGTAGAAGGAAGAGTCACCGAAGGGAGAGTCTCCCAAGAAAGAAGAAAAAGAATTCCCCTAAATTGGAGTCACTAGTAAGGAAGAAAAAGAGGGTGAAAAATATTCTAACTTAGGTGAAACAGAAAGCATGGGCCGGTGACAAGGGTGATGAAGACAATGAAGAGCATGGTGAGGATCAAAATCATCCTATGTATAATGTACATGAGTCATATGAAGAAGGAAATGAAGATAAGGATGAGAACAAGGAAGGTGCTCATGACAAAGGGGGAGTGAGGAAGTAAACATGAAGGATCAAAAGACCCCGACCCCGACCAAGGAGTAGATGGATAATACTATAGAGAGGGAAGTGGTAGGAATTATCCAATAGTTGGTGGAGCACAAAGTCAAGAGAAGCACTAAAGAAGTGCTAAAGGAAACCAAGGAGAGCACAAGTGTAGGAAAGGAGTATGGGAGCATGGGTGGAGACCCCAACTTAGTAGTAAGCTTCCCAAAGATAGCGCATAGGTGGAAAGGGCATAGTAGTGGTATAAGAACAAGAGATGACTTACATTAATGATCTCGAACAAGGTACTACATGCATGGTCTAAAAGTACCATGCCCACAAACAAAATCCTTAGTTGGTCTTATTTTAATGATCCAAAAAGGTACTACGTGCATGCTCCCAAATTATCATGCCCACAAACCAACTCCCAAAGCAAAAGGAAAATGCTATCTTGGGATTACGAATCCCAGTTTATGAACTGAGTTCGAGGTAAATCTAGATACATTGATGAAGATACCATATGCCAAGGAGTAAACCCTCTTGTAAATTCCCAAAGAACTATCATCGATGAGAAAGCCTAGAATCCACTATATAAAACCCCGGTGCATTGGCACATCCCCATCCCGAGTTGAGTGATCACCCGAGTGCAAAGATACCATGCCTCTCTTTAGAGTTTCTTTTGTATGATGTTAGTGTGATGAAGATACAACATATTCGTAACCATAAATAGCCATAAACATTTCACAAAGTATATTCCGGATCTAGATCTTATAGGATCATGAATTAAATAGTAACTATAATAAGCTTAACCATACAAGACCCAAGATTCTGATCATGTTTAACACCATTATCCATCTAATATACTCCATTACATTAAACATTTTAATACATAGAATCTTCTTACATTATAAAATATCACCATAAGTCATGTGCATATCAGATCCAACTTCATAAATCTACAATAATTCACTCCTCGTCTCTCTAAACTACATAGTTCAATACATGTGTATAGGGGTGGGGTCTTTCCCTTCACCACCTATGCACTTCTCAAAGATAGGTTATATGTTGATCATAGCCATACACCTTTACATTAACATGCTCACATGCAAGTGCGCTAATAATAGACATCCTATAGTTAACGGAAGATATAATCCTATTATTATTTTGAACTTTTTTATGGCTCTTATTAGATGCTCATTCCCAAAATAGCATTTTGTGTCACACAAGTATTTATCCTAACGTGTTCTCCACATTCTATCTCTAAAAATATCCCGCATCCATGAAAATGGCTAAGTCCCAAATCAGCTTATCTTGGCGTGTGTTTCCTTTCCTATCATTTCGCACCTTCAAATGCACCTTGTTCCCATGTGCAAATCCTATGTGTGTCTTCTCCTTAGAACAATATTGTTTGATTAACATTACCCACACTAAAGTACATTTATGTCCTAGAAATAGGGATTTTTTTATGTTTCTAATTAATAAAGAATAATAATGAAAATAATGTAAAAATTCAATGTACAAAAGAATGGGTCTTTACTCTTGACTTCTTCTTCTTCAACCGGAAGTATCAAATCTGGATATTCACTTTTAATCTTAGCATCCAATGTTTACCAATTACCCATCATGGTCCTTGTGTTCTCTCGGAATGTTTATAGCAAAGGCATCCAACTCATCCGATTTATATGTTCCTTTCATTTTGCAAAATGTGGACAACATAGGCCATAACAGACATTGTTCCCTCCAAGATATCCATCTTCTACGCTATGACCTTCTTAATCTCATATGTTCTCTCCTTATGTGGGTCTTGGGCTATTGCAAGGGCTTCACACTTTTGTTTTACTAGTGCTAATGAAGGCCTCATTATTTTTCTATTCTAGGTCCTTTTATCCTTTTAAACACACTATTAATGTAGGTTTGACTTTTTATCTTCAAATATCACTCTAATGGTGGCAACCTTATCAATGTTCCTATGTGTCACCTCTACTAGATACCTTAACCAAGGTATTGCTTACTTGCTCATTCAAAATTAGATTATGATTTACCCTCATGTGTCTCGCTTTAGTGTGCCTTCTTCACTCTCCTCGATACACAAGATTCCTCACACACATAAAAATCTGACTCGTCCATATGGGTCTGCATGGACCAGGATAATTGTTTCCTTATGTGCATGGTGGTCATGTCTAGATTCATCATTTCTCATCCATACAATTCCTTAAGGCCCAATGTGCTCTGAAATTAGTCATGGACGATTTTTATTGTGTCCTTAGCATAGCCCATACTTGGCACAACATATTCTTCACTTTGGTTCTCTTTGTTCATGGCCCTTTAGAAACCTATGCACCAAGGTTTGGAGTCAACCCTTCTTCATCCCGAGTGATAACATGCACATTGGGTTCCTCTTGCACCTTCTCTTCTTATTGCTTCACCCCTTCCTCTTCATATTTAATTTCTTCATCTCTGGGTTCCTCCATATTTTCTAGTTGTCTTGGGTTTCTAGAAATATCTCTTGATTCCTCTACCTCCTCATTTAGCTTCAAATTTATCCTTTTATTCTTCTCAAGTGCCTCTTTTTGAGGGGAGAGTCTAGGTGATCTTCTTCCACACCTGGCTCCTGGTTCTTTTGAATACCCTCTTAAATTGATGCTCTTTAGGGACTACATCCATGTCCAAGTAATCTTATTCTTCTTGTGTCTATGGTGGAGTATCTACACACTCAATCTCCACTTTGTCTATGGGATGCCTCTAACCCCTATGATTCAACCCTCTACTATATTTGTGTTCTTCTTCTTCCTCATCTATCTGTATGGTCATAGTAGGCTTTGGAGCTGGTACATTCTCCATTGTATGTTTTCCCTTAGGAGACCCTAGGAGCATGAAATCATTTTCCAAATACTTATTATTCTCTAACCTAGGCTTGAGCTAAAGATATATGAGCATGGCTCCACCATCCCCAATATCCAATCTTACCAACTTCATATTTAAGATGTCTTAAATGAGCCTCTCAATGTAGGTAGACCGACCTGGATATACATATGTTTTCCTGAGAGTGTGGTAGTCACAATCTACCTTGTATGCATTGAAGTTTAGATAGTGTGCATCAAGTAAATATTTGAACCGAGGTCTAGAAGTAGTAGTCTGTGAGGGTATATGGAATTTTGCACCATGGACTCCATGTCCCATCTTTCATGATAAACTACGTAATTTAAAAAAGTTGATAGACCAAAAGCTGTATTGCTTTGCCTACTACCATGGGTAGCTCCTTCAGAATGTGCCACTCCTCCTCAAACTCCACATGAAGTCAGTCATACCACATTTATGCCATTTTCTTGAATGGGCCAATCATTGATCCTTCAAATAAATATTTGTTGAACATTTCTGCAAGGGACTTCTTCTCTGTGGGGTATTCCCATATTTTATTCTTTAGCCCATCGGGCACTCCAATTTCTACAAATACAAGAGATAAGAGAATTATGCCAAAACTTATCTTTTTTCCTGTGCATGCTTCCTCAAAAATGGTTTCTACAATATAGCCTGCTAAATTGTACACTTCTCCCTAGGACATTTTATTTACAATATGAAGCCACATGGTGTTTACCTGCAACCATCTCTCTTGATCATTCATCTTGGTGAGAAAATACATGGCTTCCTAAACTACATGATACTTCCTTAATTTGTAGATTTTCATTCCACATGGACCCTTGGTATACCCTAACTCCTTACTTGTGGATATAACCACTTGATTTATCAATCATATCTATAACATCTTTGGCAAATTGATAGCTTTCTCCTCCTTACACTGCAAGCATTGATATGTGATTTTTCCTAAGAAGGTGTATTCTTTTGATTGTTGGGAATCATTCTTGCAAAGGGATAAATTATTTCCATTCATGGATTCATTTTGCTATGTTGTTGTTGCTTGGAAGTAAAATTATCCTTCCTTGGGCTCTGTAAAATTTGTGAACTAGAATTTCTGTTGCATACTTATTTTAATAACAAGAAAAACCTTGGATCAATTCCATTAATCCAAGGTATGCTTCAGTTTCTTACCTATTCAGTTTGTTAAGTTGACATTCTAGAATGGAAGGTATTAAGAGAAATAAGTCTTTGTATGTTTACAATTTTTTAGACCCTTCTTTTGAGGTCCTTGCTTTACATTTTCTATGAAATACGAAATTGGATCCTCTAGTTAATTTCTTATGATGCTTATTGGTGTAAGAAGGAAAAAGACTTACTTTAGGACTATTAAGGTAAAGCCTTAATCCTAGATCTTTAAGATCTATCCTAACTAGATTCTAACCTAAGGTAAACTAGACCTACCTTAGATCTATGTCTACACTAATCCTGTTGCATCCTAATCTAAGTTGTATGTTTTACAAGTGTGGGATTTGGAAATAACCTAAGGTAATGAGAGGTATATCTCTAACCTATTACCTAATACTAAACTACTATGGGGTATGGCTTATCCTATGATGGAAAACTTACCTAAGGCAATGTTTAATGACCTAAGGTAAATAACTTTTAACTAGCCTAAGGTCGGATCCTAAACTAATGTAAGGTGAAAGGGGACCTAAGGGGTCACATGAAAAATGGGAGGTGGTGGCGATGGTTTCAATGGAATTAAAGAGATTTGATTTTTGAATTTATGGGACATGGTACTGCCAGTTATGGTAGAGGCATGAAGTTTGATGGAATGTCTAGTGACATTGTCACTAAAGTTAGAGATGCATGCTTTAGTTAAGTTTGAGTTCACCATTTTAGATGGAAATGGCATGGAGATTTAGGTGGGAAAGTGGAATTAAATGGCATTAATGATCATTGGTTTTGGCGAGAAAACCGCCTTGAAACCATGCAAGTGGAATTCTTGGAGGTTGTTTGGTCTTTCATTCATTTTGATTTTTGCTCTGCATGGAGATATCTAGTTCTTCGAACCAACAATTTAGTTTTCAATTTGTTTCTATTTTTGGCTCCTTTGGACTATTTTCGATCCAATGGAGGTATAAGAGGCATATGAAAAATAATTTTTGGGTTGTTTACTTGATTTAGAGAAGAAGGAATTGTGGAGGCATGGCTGAAATATTCTTTGAATCAAAAGAAGCATATCAAGCATGATAGGCTCTATCCATTAAGTTATTCTGCTTTTCTCTAAACGTCTTCATTAAAACAATTTTACTCTTGTGATCAATGGGTTTTTACTTTATGATGAATACCTTTCTTTTCTTGAAATATCTTTGTAATTTTCTGGTAATGAGTCTTTGTTAGATAATATGGAATATGGGTCATTTCCTGTTTAAGTTAATAGTGATTCGTACCTTGATATTTGAGTTATGTCAATATATTGACTACCGCCTATCTGCTAAAAAAAGGGTTTATGGAAATATGTTGTTGCTTTAAGACTTGGAACTGGGTTTGTCTGTTATGGTTGATAAAAGGTAAGAAAAGTGTCCTTCTCTATCACATCTTTTATTAGTTGAAATATTGTTACTTCTTATTGGAACTATATATAAATGGATGATTGCATTCAATGTTGTGTGAACTATAATTCATATGGAAAACAAGAATAAATGAATGAATTCTTCTTGAACTTTCTTGTGTAAACTTCCATTTATTTTCCAACTAGGTATTTCGATGGAAGCTAGACTGATAATGGGTGTTTGGATTTTTTGTATTTGTGGATTCAAACTCATGTGGAAATAAGAATGAATGTTTTATTTATTCTCTTACCCCTTTCAGTTAAAAATTAGTTGTTCAAATCTTGTTCCTTTATGGAAACTATGTGGTAATGGTTTCTTGGATACTTAGATCTTGGAATTATCTTGTTGAATATAACAGTGTGTGAAGTTCCTCTTTTTGAACTTTAAATCTTGTTGGTTTTTTCCTTAAATATTTGGAAGACCGAACTAGAAGTTGGGTAGATAAGGTTTTGTCATATTTAAGGAATTTTTGAATTTATTTGGTGTGAGATAATATTTAGTTCTATTCACATCATCTCTTTTCAAGCTTGCAAGGTAGCTATCTCACTTTTCTTCTTCACTTTCATGTTAGATAGTGATTGTTAGTATTACTTGTTCTTGATCCGGGTAACCTCTTAAGTTAACTTGTTAAGTGTAAGTCTATTGAACCCTTACTATTGAAGTATCATGAGGATTTAATGAATGTATATGCAGATTTTTGGTTGACGTATCGTGATCTAGAACTAACCAATCGGTTCAGTATGAAGGGATTTTATAGATACTTTAGTTTCTATGATCTCTGAGTATGTTGAAGGGTTAGAATGTCTTGTCAACTTATTATATGCATGCAATTGACCCTATCCATAGAAATATAATGGAAGGAATTCTAATCATCTCTATAGTTAATTTGTGCACCTGTAGCTAAGTCATGTCATTCTTTGTGTTGCATCTTCTTTGAAATCGTATTCGGATGGATCTTTCTCTTTCCAATAAAATATGTTTTCTCTCACCTCTGTGAGGATGTGAGAGTGAGTATTTCTTACTGATTGTTGCACTATCGTCTGGAAGGAGTGGTTAGTCTATGGCTCCTTGAATGATATTTTAATGATTTGGAATGATTTCATTGAAGGCTATTATTTTGTAGTAAGATGTTTAACAATTCTTGTTATTTCATCTCCTTCTTGATAAGGATAATGTACTGCTAATACTATAATTGTGTCATGATGGGGAGCCTTATTTTGAGAACTGATTTGTATACTACAGTTGTATATTCGGTTTAGCATCTTCTAATGCATGATTTCTATTTTTTAAAAAGAGTTAAAGGATGTTGTGATTGGGTTTGTACCAGTCCTTTTATGACCTTCTTTACTTGGGATAGAATGTTGGAATCCTCATATAAACATGATTTATTGAATCCTTTCTCTTCTATTCTCTGAGGTAAAGTTTTCATCACTTGTCTCCTTTGGAAACTATAAGAGATTATGTGTTGCATTATCTTTTCTGAGTTGTGAATTGATATTCAGTTTAACCGAATTGGAAGGGAAGTTCTAATTTGTTTATCCTAGTTCGTCCTTCCCTCTTCTGTGTAAATCTTGTTTATATATTTAATAGGTTCAGTTGCATTACTTTCATGAATGCATTTGAGTATTCGTTGATACTTCTTACTTATTCTCTTGACTTATATTAAAGGAATCAATATTTGTAATAGTTGATTAATGTGAAATGCTATTTTTGAGTGATTACTTTCCTAATTCCAATGTGTGACCTAACTTGAGATCTTAGGCTATATCATGGGCTTTAAATTAGGATATAACCTTTGAAATGGGAATCTCTTATTTTTATGTTGTTGAGGATTCATCCTAAAGCCTTTCATGAAGCTAGAATTAGCTTGGCTATAGATGCCTTTTTATGTGATTCTATAATATTGAGTTTGATATTACTTTTTTCTTAAGTAACTCTATTTTTGGAAAAATAATGGAGTTAGTTTTTGTATTATTAATTTAAATTGAATTATGTAAGAAAGAATTAGTATTACATGCCTTTATTAGAAGGAGATAAGTAATTTGGGTGAAATATTACTTATCTAATATAATATTGTAAAGTGTTAATTATATTATGATCTTTTCTTAATGATTATTTTAGGTTGATCAATTGTTCTTATTTTATGGTTGTTATTACTTATGATTTATTTGTTTGCTTGGCCTTACTGTTTCATAAAATCATAGTTGCTTTTATGAAACAGTTAGTTGAAGGCACATCATTTTAATGCTTAGTGTTTATCATGCTTGGTTCAATTAACTAACCCATGCTAGCAGTTTTTGAAGATGGACTTTGTCGAGTGATAAAGGAAGGCAATAAATTATATGATGTATTGGTTGCTTAAAGTCTAGATCTTTTATAGAGAAATCGATTCATTATTGAAATGTATTGAAAAAGAAAAGTTGTATTATTTAAATATCTAGATGTTGTTTGACATGAAATATGTCTAAAATGCATGGTCCTATAATATATGTATTTTACCATGACGAATTGAAAAATATTGAGAGTTACTTATACTTGATATGTCATTTTCTGGTGAATTATATGAAGGAAATTTGTAATCTTATTTACATTATTGTCATTCTTATCCAATTGATCCTTAGTTACGTTATAACTAAATGGGTTGGATGGATGGGAATTAGTTATAATATACCTTATTTAAATACAACTTATTAAGTTGGCATGCATCAAATTTCTTTTATCTAATTATGCATGGTTTATTGAAAAGATGATATTAGAAGTATGACTTAACTACCATGACTCATGTAATGGAAAAGGGTATAAAAACCCTATCACTTAACTAGAAACAGGAAGGTTCACTCCCTTTGGAGAAATACCTTGATATGTTTCAAAACAAATTATCAGTATTTGAGATCGTTAATTAATTAGACCTCATCTATATGAAGTCTACTTTAATGGAACCTGTTTTGGATCTAAAATAGGTTATGAATGGTTGAGTTACATTAAGTAATTTTATGATGGATTTTGTTTCTATTTTCGATTAACTACACGTTAAGAAAAATTTAATGAACATAAAAGTAATCATAAGTTTATGAAGTACCATATTACATTAACAACTCAAATAAGGATGAAAAACTTAAGGGTTTTGGAAGTAGGGTTCAAAGAAGGTTGCTGTAATTTCAATCTTAATTAAGAAATAAATGAGTGTAAATGACCTCTTCTAGAGGCATGTACATCATCAGATGGGTAGTTACAATCGGATGTTGGCACATGCCAATGTATGATCACTGTATGCCTTCATGAAGACTAGGGTCTACACGGGATACTGATGATTGTAGTTGACATGTTGCAACACATGTCACAAAGCATTGGTTCATCTAGATATACACAAATTTGGACTTGAACTTAGTTTCTCTCTAGGTCGGATTAGGAATATGATTTAGCATAGGAAGTGACTCACAATGACTTAGGGTAGCTAGGCACACCCAATTGACTTAGGTCAATTGATCATGTCTATATACCCTAGGTCATCACGAGTGGTTCCCTATACCAAATTATGTCACTAACTTGGGTTATGGTCAAACCTTGAACAATTGAACTGATGGAAGTCGGTGAAGACCATTCTAGATAACATAGTAGTGGGATGAAGGACGTATTCCATTAGATGAGTATGCCATCAAGGAATAGTAACATGAACAATATGTTGGAAATCTTTGGCCAAAGTATCACAAGATGTTTGTTGCGTTGTTATGTGTCACCTAGTTTAAGAAATGTGATTTCGGATGAATATTAGTAACAAATATTCGATAGGTTTCTTATAATGAAAATAAATACCCGAACATGGTAATAAAACCAAGTATACTTAGTATACACTTAGTATTCAATACCTTAAGTTAACATGAGAGATCAGTTAGAAACCGAGTCATGAAATGAGAGATCGGTAGTTCACCGAGTCATTTACAACTGCATATGGTTATCTCATTATGAGATTAATTTGCATGGAATGTGTGTTCTAAAATATGGTTATTTGGAATAGAGAAAATTATGTATAAATTTTTTTCCCTTGTTTCTAAAGTCTTAAAATGGGAATGTTACAAGATCACTAGTAATTTCTGTCCCTATGTCATTTGATCCTGTTAATGTCATAATTAGGACCGTGGTGATCCTAACCCTCCGTCTGGTGAAATAGAAGAAGTCCTCATGGAATTTTCTCATAAGCCATTGGTATAAAGGTTCATATTTTCTTAAATATGGTAGTTCATACAATTGATAAAATCCTCCTCGCTTACACAACTTTTCCCAGTGTCATCATACACCGGCATATCTTCCACCGTGCTCTTATTGGTCTTCCTATTCAAAAAAACATCAAAATATCCCTTGTTACGTCTTTGCGGTGATTGTAGTCACTTATTTTGCATATGTGGATGTGGGAATCCCACTCTTGTCCAACTATTACTCCTTTCGGGTACTACATTTTTGAAAATTGTTCTTGGGAGAAATTTCAACCTCAATTTCCACCATTTTCTTTCCTTTTTTGCCTACTCGTAGGTGCTTTCTTTGGTTCCATCATAAAAATCCAGCCTTTTATCTTCTATGTCGAGTAAGTTCAAACCCTACTTGTGATTGCAAAGGTAGAAATGAACCTGCATCACGTCATTATATAGATTTTCAAAAATTTAGTGCATTTATTGCTCCTTCACCTACCAAAAATCATCTCATTAATTGACCATTTTTAAAATTTACAAACATTTCCACGTTATACAATTTCACACCCCGGATATAACCTTCTAGTGTTCCTTCCTACCCTCGGCTACAAAATTCTCTTTCACGCACTTCCATGTGCCGAGTACCTCAAAATTGTGCCCTCTCAAAGTATTTTCCTTGGCCATTTCTTACCTTGCATTATACTATTCATTCATTAATTTTCATCTATGGTCTTCTTTAGAAGTGATCTTTACAAACATTTGTACAAGTTCACACCCCGACATAACCTTCTACTTGTTCATTCCTACCCTTCGGCTACAAAATTCTCTTTCATGTGCTTCCATGTGCCGAGTACCTCACAATTGTACCCTCTCATAGTAGTTTCCTTAGCCATTTCTTACCTTGCATTATACTATTCATTCATTAATTTCCATCTATGGTCTTCTTTAGAAGCAATCTCCTTTCTAACAACTCTTGTCCATACTTGAATTTCACTGTCATATTTTATTCTCATGTGTACCCATTTGTAAATAACAAATAAAAACCACCCCACACCAATGGTATATGTAGCCCTTTGTGCATAAAAATACTTGATTATAATTAGCTTCTAGTGGGTAAATGCACTTATTACACAAAACACCAAACTAAATTGAGAAAGTATAGTAACAAAGAAGGAAATAAAGAAAGGGATAACTATACTAAATGGCAACACTACCTTATTACAAACACCAAGAAGACTTATTTATAGTAGGGCTTCAGCCTAATCCTATTAAAGTAATCAAGTAACCATATTCCATCAAGCACCTCTAACTCGACAAGCATCGATTCAAGTATATGAGTGATGACATACGGTCCCAACCAATGCACCTTAAGCTTTCTCGGATGGCGCATGAACTTAGAATCATATAGTAGTACTAACTATCCAAAATCAAGCTTCTTTTCCTTGATGTGTTTGTCATGCCATACCTTATGTCTAGCCTTTTCCTACTTCTGAATCCAACATGCTATGACTCACCTCTCATCCAACTATATTAACCTATCAATTATTTCTTCTAAGGCTTGCTCATCAGCTAGACCTACAGTGCACAAAAATAAGCAAAGAAAGATACATGAATTCCATAGGAAGAAATACTTCAACACCAAACACCAACTGAAAGGGTGTGGCCTTATTCAACATCTTGTAGGTTGTTCTATACGCCCAAAGCACATCAAAAAATTTATTATCCTGATTTTTCATTCCAACATCATAAATATTTGTCAAGGTCGCTCAATATTTTTTGAAGGCCTCAAATATACCATTTTCCCGAGGATGATAGGGTGTGGTCTTTTGGTGTGCAACCATAAATTCATTCAATAATATCCCGGTTGTCTCATTTAAAAAGTGTGTACCTATCAATTTTCAAGTGTAACACCCTTGACAACTGATATATTCCACTTTTTCATTCAAGTGTAGACATGTAATTTTCTGGATAAAGATGTGTTCTTTTGATTTGTTGAAGATCATGCTTGTTAGGGATAAATCTTTTCTGTTCTTAAAATCATTACACTAAAATTATATGGCTGTTAAGAATTCATTTTAACTTGAAAGATGAGTTGTGATCTTTCTTTAAGAGTTGCAGACTTATTTTTTCTTTTGACTCATCCTTAGATTAATTTCAGTGATCCAAGGAATGTTTCAAGTCTTCTTCATATACTGAATGGTAAAATTGACATTCAGTAGTTTAAGGGACATAGAAGACTGAATTTTGCATTATACTAATTCTTGGTCTTATTTCAACGTGTTTTTGTTCAGCTTTGTATGTTTGTGCTCGGGTATTTGGTGATTGATCTTGGCAGGACATTAAGGACTTAAGAAAAATTCAATTCTCTAAGGAGAATTTTGGAGTCCTAAAAATCTATGGACTATCCTAACGGTAACCTAAGCCAGGTAAGAACAACTAATTGGAATTATGTTCTAACCTAAGCCTTATTCTAAAAAAACCTAAGGGCTAAGAGTTACTAAGTGGATACTAAGCTATTTTAGATACTAAATAATACTAAAGGGTTGCAATTTGAACCTAACCTAAGGTGGGAATTCTAATGGCTAATGTTCTAAGGCCTATGTTGGTAATTGTTAAATTAACCTAAGTTCTATTTGAATCTAACCTAAACTAAAGGGAATCTAAAGGGGTCGCATGACATAACGCAACGGTTCTAATGGCATTTAAATGATTTGAAAGGGGTTTAAATGAAGAAGTACTCCAAGATTTGGTAGAGGGCCAGTGGAATTGGTGGAGGCCTATGTGGAAACTCCACTAACGGATGGAATTTTATTTTTGTGTTGATTTGGCATTCGCCAGATTTAGGAGGCAGTGGCAAAGAAATATAAGCAGGAATTTTAGATTAAATGACATTTATGGCATTTATGAGCCTCGGTATTCATGTGCAAACTATCTTGGAAACATAGGAGGCAGGTTTGTACAAGGTTATTTAGTTTTTCTTGCATGGTGGATTTTGCTCTGCATGGAGCTAACTGGTTCTTTGAACCAGCAGTTCAACCTTCACTTCAAAGCTATTTTTGGTTTCTTCGGCCTATTTTTGATCAAAGGAAAGTATTTAAGGTGAAGGAGGAAAATATATTTTATTTTTGATCTTTCTTGGAGGAGAAAAAGAGTTAAAAGCTCGGCTGGAAGTCTCATTTGATTTGGTGGAAGCAATATCAGGAATGATAGGCTCTAACTATTAAAACTCTTTGCATTCTTCTAAATGAATCATTAGAACAACTCTTCTCTCATGAGATTCTTGTTTTCTTTCCTATTTGGTTATTTTACTTACTAGGTTTTATGGATCCTTTTTTGTTTGATTTGAATCCATGGAAAAATAGTATCGTTTGAAAACTGCCTTTCTGTTCTAGTTTTAAGACTGCATGCAAAAAAAAATGGTATTAGAACCTATTCTCGTATCTCTCATATGCTCTCTAGATCTTGTATTCGATGTTTATGTGCATTAAACTGACTTTCATGACAATAAAATAATATGAGATTAGGAAAATTTAATTCTATTTTATATTACTTCTGGGTTGCGTTCTTTGGATGCAGACTCGAGTTGAAACTTTGTGTTTTGTTTAAGCTTGTGTTGGAGATTCATTTGAACAGAACCACTATTTTGGAATCTTATGTATTACTGAAGTATTGCATGAAGTTTATATTTATCACTTGTACTCGCATTAATTTGGTTGTGAAGTTCTGAACATTGTGCATGAAGCTTGGGTTCGACACTGAACTATGATTTAACACTTGAGTGTTATGAGCTTATATTTTGATCGATATATTCGATTCTATTCAGGAATTTTTCTATTGGGTTATTCTTTTGTTAAAGGTTTAGCTTATAACTCTTTATTTTAGCAACTCACTCACCAGGAGACTGGGTGAAAACTTGTTTGAGTTGTTTGAAATATTTTGAGCTTTGGAACTAGAAACGTCTTAAGGAATGTTGAACTTTTGTTTTTTTACTGTATCGACTTCTTGAGATAGTATGAGCATGGGAATTGGAGGAAGTGTTATCTCCCCACTATTTGGAAGAAACCCACATCTAGGTTGACTATATTAGTTTGTACTAAGGCACCATTGTCATAATTTCATGGTTGTGAAGTTTTGTTTTGATGTTCTATTCTTGTTGCTTTGGAATTTAAGACCGAGACAACTTCTGTATTGGGTGTTTTGGGTTCTAGCACTCCCTCTCTTCTGTCTCTTGAATGAATTGGGTCTTAGTGGAAGATTTGGGTTGTTACCTTGAACATTGAAATAATTAGGAAGGATTCCTTCTCTGTTCAGTTGTATTGAGTTTGATTCTTTGAATCATGAATTGTTTTCTTTTTGTATTAATTGGTAAGCCTTTGTGAGACTTCCATTTTGGGTTTGTGGGTAATTCTAAACCTTATTGTTTATTGTTTTGGGATACAATTCTTGACTGAAATAGTGAATAAGACTTGATTTCTCTTTATAAAAGAAAATATGTATATTCGTATTCTTTTGAGATCAGTTATGGTTCGGTCAGTAAATACGCTTTCATCTAAATTGTTCAAAATTGGAACTTCTTTTAGTATAATCGAAATGCAATGATTTATCTTGGGTTATTTTCTTATTGAGTTACCATTTCCTCTATCCTTGGACATGCTCAATGTTTGAACTTTTTGTACTTGATTCCATTTCGAAATAGTGATGTCTCTTGACTTGTTAGTCTACCTTGTTCGAATCATTGATGGAAATAGTGTTGAGCGCTAGTAGCCAAGAAGGTTCTACTTGTTAAGTACATTAATACTTATGGTTTGACTATTGTTGACTAGTCTTGTGTAGTTTATATAGAAAGGAATAGGTTTGTCTCTTGTACTCTTTATCTTTTGAGAAGAACTTGAGTAGAGATTAACTCCTCTTTGGGGATACTTTGTTTGTGAGCATTGATTTCTGATTATTGATTGGTAATTTCTTCTTGGAGAGTTGGAATTGGAGTTGTAGTTGAGTTGTTCTAGTTTTCCTTACCTTCTTGTTTGGTTATGGAATTTTGTTTGATGTATATTCTATTGATTGATTATGCAACAATGTTATCCCGAAAAGGAATAGGTAACTCATGTTATAATCTGGTTTGTTTTCTCTGATGTTATAGGTTTGGGCTGAGTTTATAATGGTTCTTGCTTAGGATATAGATGAATCATCCTTGAAGGAACCATGTTGTATACATTTATTTTGTCTCTTAGAAAAGATAAATGTGGTATTCTATTAGGATAGAATTATGAAATAATGGGATGGCAGGTTTGGTTGTTTTTTTCTAGCCTTTGATAGTATTAAAGGAACTTTAAGATCTTATGTAGATATTGTTTATTATATTATGATTTTATCTTTAAATATGATCTTGAATTATTAAGTACTTCCTTTCTTTTTGTTATCACTTATGCTGATTGTATGATGATTTAATTATCTCATTAAATAAGTGTTGCTTTAATGATACAATTAGTGGAATGCATTTCATTTTAATGATTAGTGCTTATCATGCTCAGTTCATTGAAATGACCCATGCTAGCTATTTTTTCAAATGGATGACTTAAGTGGTAAAAGAAGGAAAAAACTTATATGATGCATTAGTTGATATATGTATAATTCTTAGTCAAGAATTTTGATTCATTCTTTTTTGTATTCTAAATAAAAGTGGTATACTTTATAGAATGAGGGTTGTTGTTATGCGGTTGCCTAAAGGGCATAGTCTTGTAAATTTTATAAGCTGTAATGATGAATTGTGAGTTGTGTTTAACTTGCATGGGTTGTGAAAATTATCTTGTACTTTTATAAAGAAGATGAAAGTTCCATCATGTTGATATTATTTATATTATGTTATTCTTATCTTGTTATCTTTCATAAAATGGATATAGATGAATCATCCCTGAAGAAACCATGCTGTATACTTTTATTTTGTCTCTTAGAAAAGATAAATGTGATATTATACTAGGATAGAATTATGAAATAATGGGATGGCAGGTTTGGTTGTTTGTTTTCTAGCCTTTGATAGCATTAAAGGAACTTTAAGATCTTAGGTAGATATTGTTTATTATATTATGATTTTCTCTTTAAAGATGATCTTAAATTATTAAGTACTTCCTTTCTTTTTTTTATCACTTATGTTGATTGTATGATGATTCAATTATCTCATTAAAGAAGTGTTGCTTTAATGATACATTAGTGGAATGAACTTTGTTTTAATGATTAGTGTTTATCATGCTTAGTTCATTGAATTGACCCGTCTAGCTATTTTTGCAGATGGATGACTTAAGTGGTAAAAGAAGGAAAAAACTTATATGATGCATTGGTTGATATATGTATAATTCTTAGTCAAGAATTTTGATTCATTCTCTTGTTATATTCTAAATAAAAGTTGTATACTTTATAGAATGATGGTTGTTGTTATGCGGTTGCCTAAAGGGCATAGTCTTGTAAATTTTATAAGTTTTAATGATGAATTGTGAGTTGTGTTTAACTTGCATGGGTTGTGAAAATTATCTTGTACTTTTATAAAGAAGATGAAAGTTCCATCATGTTGATATTCTTTATATTATGTTATTCTTATCTTGTTATCTTTCATAAAATGGATATAGATGAATCATCCCCTATAAGGAACCATGTTGTATACATTTATTTTGTCTCTTAGAAAAGATAACTGTGATATTCTACTAGAAATAGAATTATGAAATAATGGGATGGCAGGTTTGGTTGTTTGTTTTCTAGCCTTTGATAGTATTAAAGGAACTTTAAGATCTTAGGTAGATATTGTTTGTTATATTATGATTTTATCTTTAAAGATGATCTTAAATTATTAAGTACTTCCTTTCTTTTTTATCACTTATGTTGATTGTATGATGATTCAATTATCTCATTAAAGAAGTGTTGCTTTAATGATACAATTAGTGGAATGCACTTTGTTTTAATGATTAGTGTTTATCATGCTTAGTTCATTGAATTAGCCCATGCTAGCTATTTTTGCGGATGGATGACTTAAGTGGTAAAAGAAGGAAAAATTATATGATGCATTGGTTTCACATATATGTATAATTCTTAGTCAAGAATTTTGATTCATTCTTTTGTTGTATTCTAAATAAAAGTTGTATACTTTATAGAATGAGGGTTGTTGTTATGCGGTATTGCCTAAAGGGCATAGTCTTGTAAATTTTATAAGCCGTAATGATGAATTGTGAGTTGTGTTTAACTTGCATGGGTTGTGAAAATTATCTCGTACTTTTATAAAGAAGATGAAAGTTCCATCATGTTGATATTCTTTATATTATGTTATGCTTATCTTGTTATCTTTGAAAAAATGGATAATGGGAATTAGTTCAATTTCCCTTATAATGAAGCAATTTGTTGAGTTGCATAATATGATGTGTTTATCTAAACAATTTAACATAATAAGGTGATGCATAATGAACATGCATTAAGAAATATGGACATTGGGAATGATATACCCTAATACTTAATCATGTAGAGAAATATTCTTTCTCTCTCTCAATTGAATATAAACCTAAAAGGTTTGGAAGTATGATTACTATTTATTAGACTTCATTTAGTATGAATTATACTTTAATTAGTTATATGCGGTTGTTAAACCTTCTAAAATTTAAAGAACGCTTAAAAAGAAACTTATGATATTGTTGTCTGTTTTGGTTAATTGTTGGTTTAATTGAGAAAAATTAACATTAAAAGCATTCATAAGTTTAACAAAGTTATTTAATACTCGATTGATACACAAGTATACAACAAGAAATAATATGGAGTGTTGGGTTAGGGTTTAACAGGGTTGATGTAGTCAAGACATAATCTAAATTAACAACATATTAACAATATCCTTGGGGTATGTACATCTCGATGAGGTAGTTTTGTAGGATTTTGGGACACACCAATTATAGGGCTATAATTTTGAGAAGACTTGGGTCTTCTCGAAAAACATTGTTGTACTTGACATGTGGCATCACCCTTCTGCATTGATCATACAGATCTACACGCAATAATAACTCAAACTTGAACTTAGTTTCTCTCTAGGTCGGGATAGGAGCATATTTAGGATAGGAATTAGCTCCCAATGGCTCAGGTACTTGGCACATACACAGGTTGACTTAGGTCAACCGAGTATGCCCATCTACCCTAGGCCATTATGAGTGTCTTCCTATAATAAGTTATGTTTCCTTCTAGGGCTAGGGTTAAACTTGGACAAGTGGACTAACGGTAGTCAGTAAAGACCAATCATGATAATAGAGGAGTGAGGTGAAGGACATATTCCAATATGATGAGTATGTCATCTAGGAATAATGACATACACATTATGTTGTAAATATTTGACTAAAGTATCGTAAGTCACTGCTTCTTTGGTTGCATTGTCCTATGTCTCCAAGTTTAAAACAACATGATATCAGATGAATATTGGTAACAGATATTCAGATATGTTCTTTAAACAAATCACTTAGTACCCAATGTAGGGTAGAAAGACCAAGTATATGAAGTATACGATATGTATTCAATACATAAGATAACATAAATAGATCGGTAGCTTAAATGAATAGATCGGTGGATCACCAAGTCATTACAACTACATATGGTTATCTATTTGAATTCAATTGGCATGGAATGTTTGTTCTAAATAATGCTTTATTTAGAATAGTGAACATATATATATATATATATAATAAAATTCCTTGTTTCTAAAGTCTTAAAATGGGAATGTTACATCTTGGTATCAGAGCTGAAGGTTATAGATCTTGGACCTATTGTGTCCATAATCTAATGAAACTTAAATTTTCTTGTAACATAAAATGGTTAGAACAAGAGGAAATGTTGCAAATAACCCTCCACTTGAGGAAGGAGCAACAACTACCTAGAAACTTGATGAGATCCTTGCTGCCTGTTGGACACAAGAGATCATTTGGATGTGCTTGAACAATAAGTAATGGGTAATGAGGAGGAAGAAGAAGATGATAACAATAATCAGCCACCTCTAGGGGACAACACCAATGTGGGTGTTGATAATAACAATGTTAACATACATGTTCAACCTAAGAACAAAAAGGCTAGGCTAGCAGCTTGAACTCACTAATGATATAAAAAGGATAAGTCCACCTAAGTTTGATGGCACCACATTAGGAGATGGAGCTAAGACTGGCTCAAAAATGGAGAAATACTTTGCAATAAGGAATTTCTCAGAAGAAACAAAGGTGATATGGGGAGCATATCATCTTTCTCATGAAGCATCTTCATGGTGGGACAACCGTAAGGCTGAGTTGAACATTGATGAAGCCAATATCACATGGGACCAATTTAAAGGTTACTTTAGGCAATGATGGCTACCACAACTCTACTATGATAAAAAATGACTGAATTCCAGAACTTAGCTCAAGGAAAGCTAACTGTAACTGAGTATTGGGAGTGATTTACAAAACTCCTTAAGTATGTGCCTCAGTACCAAACTGATGAGAAGTTCAGGATACATAAATTCATCATGGGATTGAATCCCATTATAGGGGAGAGGTGGATGTTCACACCCAACCATGATGGAAGGGTTGTTGAAAAATCCATAAGGCAGGAACAAAATTAAAGGCAATTTCTGCTCACAAGGAGGAAGTAAGGAAGAAAAATCCCAACTCCTCTTCATCATCTCTTGCACCCAAGAAAGGACCATGGAAGAAATTTGGAATGAAAAGTAAGTTTTCATCTGATACTAATAAGAAAGCAAAGAAAAAAAAGTTTTGTTGGTAATGCATGGAACAACTTTGCTAAGAACAATAATAATGGACATAAGTCCTATGGGGGTCAAAATGATAACTCTAAGGCTGAAATAAACCCGAGCCTAGGAAGGGACCTGATAGAGGCTATTATAATTGTGGAAAATATCATTACATGAATCAATGTCCTTTGAAGAAGGATGATCAAATCAATAGCACAAGATACATGCTACAGTAGTGAAAAAGTAGGCTAAGAAATAGGCCACACCCATAGAAGTTCCGGTAAGTTATTTGGCTTACCTATAACTATTATTTTTGATACCGAGCTACTGAATGTTTTATTTCTAGTAAATTAGCATCAAAATTAAAAATAAAAGTTGGAAACATGGATAAAACATGGATTGTATAGTATGGGAACAATGTTGTTCATACGGTTAGTATGTGTCTTTTTGGAGCAATCCTTGATTTACCTAACTTTTCCACTTGAGGTTGATCTTTATGTTGCACCTTTGGGGTCTTATGATGTAATCATAGGTGTTAATTGGTTAGCAGAACATAAGGCTAAAGTGGACTATTTTGAAAAACACATTAGTTGTTTAGATGACCTGTAGAAAAAATAACAGAGATTTAGGGTGTGAAACATGAGATTTCTATTAGAAAACTGTTAGCTATGTAACTTAAAAAGGCCAAAAATAAAGGATGTACCTTATATGTAGTAAAAATTACTAAATCAATAGAAGAGAGCAGTGATATTATGGAATGATATCCATTTGTTACGAGACTTTAGTGACATATTTCTGAAAGAATTGCTAGGTCTTCCACCCAAAAGGGAATTTGATTTCATGATTGAGATCAAGCCTGAACTGAACCTATTTCTAAAGCACCATATCGAATGACTACTACAAAATTAGTAGAGCTTAAGGCTCAGTTGCATGAAATTTTTCTAAAGGTTTGATTAGACCAAGTGTTTCACCTTGGGAGCACCTATAATTTTTGTGATGAAAAAGAAAGATGGAACACTTAGATTGTGCATTGATTATAGAATGTTAAACAAGGCAACAATCAAGAATAGATACCCACTCCCTAGGATTGATGATTTATTTGATCAGATGCATGGAGCATCGGTATATTCCAAGATAGATATTTGATCTAGATATCATCAATTATGAATTAAGGATGAGGATATTCATAAAACAACTTTCAAAACAAGGTATGGACATTATGAGTTCATGGTTTTACCTTTTGGATTAACTAATGCACCTACAACATTTATGAATTTAATGAATAATATCTTTCAAGAATACTTGGAAAAATTTTTTCGTATTCTTGGATGACATTCTCATATATTCAAAAAGTATTGAGGAACACCATGAGCATTTGAAGATAGTTTTGGGAATATTAAGAAAGAGACAGGTTATTTGGTAAGTTGTCTAAATGTTCTTTCTATGACACAGAAAGTACACTATTTGGGACATGTAATAAGTAAAGATGGAATTGTTGTAGATCCTTCAAAAATTATAGCTATAACAGAGTGGCCTGCACCTAAGAATGTACATGAAGTTAGAAGCTTCATGGGACTTGTTGGCTACTATAGGAAATTTGTAAAATATTTTTCTAAGATAGTTGCACCAATAACTTCCTTACAGAAGAAAGATAAAAAGTTTGTTTGGAGTGAGAAATGTGAAATTGCATTTAAAACCTTGAAGGAATAGTTAACTTCAGCACCTATTCTTGTAGTACCAGATCCTAATGGAGATTTTATGGTGGTAACTAATGCATCAGGTGAAGGTCTAGGAGGTATTTTGTTACAAAATGGTCATGTCATAGCTTATGAAAGTAGAAAACTAAAGTTACATGAGTTGAATTATGCTCCACATGATTTAGAGCTTGCTTTCCATTGTTCATGCACTACAAGTTTGGAGACATTACTTGCTTGGTAAGCCTTTTGAATTGAAAACTGATCACCTTGGACTGAAGTATATCTTCACTCAGCCAAATCTTAATGCAAGACAACAAAGGTGGTTAGAGTTTTTGTCTCAATATGATTTTGACATCAGTTATATTAAGGGTAAAGAAAATAGAGTGGTGATGCTCTAAGTCATAGGAAGCACATTTCTGCTCTTATAACGTTAAGAACTCAGTTTAAGGATGAAGTAAAAAGTGTAATGGAATCTGACTCTTACTTTCAACAAGTAAAAGCAACACTTGCTGCAGATTCGAATGATTTGAGGTATAAAGGTTTTCACTTTGATAAAGAAGGAATCTTATGATTTGAAAACAAAGTCTATGTACCTTCACTAAATGATTTGAGAAAGAAATTGTTAGTAGAATTTCATAATTCACCTTTTTCTAGACACCCTGGCATTACAAAAATGCTTGCTGATATAAAACAACAATATTTCTGGAAAGGAATGAAAAAGGATGTTCTAGACTTTGTGACACATTGCCTTGAATGTCAACGTGTTAAGGTGGAACATATGCACCCAGCTGGTTTGTTGTATCCTCATAGCATACCATAGTACAAATGGCAAGTAATAAGCATGGATTTTGTACAAGGGTTACCTATGTCAGAAATAAGCATGATGTTATTTTAGTAGTTGTGGATAAACTAACAAAAGTAGCACATTTTATTGTTGGGAATCTGAAGGATGATTCTCCTATTTTGGCAAGAAGATTTGTACATGAAATTTTCAGATTACATGGAGTACCTAAATTAATCATTTTAGATAGAGATCCTAGAATGACATCAAGATTTTGGCAAACACTTAATGCAAATTTAGGAACTAAGCTGAATTTTAGTTCTACGTATCATCCGGAAATGGATGGACAAACTAAAAGAGTAAATCAAGTTTTAGAAGATATGTTATGGATGTATTGCATGGATCAACAATATAAGTGGGAAGAGTACCTTCCATTAGTTGAATTCACATACAATAATACATATCATGCTTCTCTTAAGATGGCACCTTTCGAGGCATTATACGGAAGAAAATGTAGAACCCCTATTAGTTGGGATAACATAGAGGATAGAGAGGTAATTGGACCTGAAATTCTTACTGAAATGGAACAACAAGTTAAATTGATTCATGAATGCTTGAAAGAAGCAGCAGATAGGCAAAAGAGTTATGCTAACTTAAAGAGGGTTGATAGGAAATTTGAACTTGGTGAGAAAGTCTTTCTTTAGGTTAAACCGAAAAAGAGTTCTATAACTTTTGGCAAGGCTACCAAGTTATCACCTCGTTATGTGGGACCTTTTGAGATAGTTGAAGTAATCAACCATGTAGCTTATCATTTAGCATTACCTCCTACTTTGTCATGAATGCATGATGTTTTCCATATTTCTTTGCTTAAGAAATACATGTTTCAGATTTATCACATGTGTTAAATTGGAATTCCTTGCAGGTCCAGGACCCATGAATAATCATGGTTAAACCCATATGAGTGCTTGAAACTCACCAGTTGCATTTGAGAAATCATGAGATAAGTCAATGCAAGGTCCAATGGGACCAGTTTAATGAAGAAAGTGCAACTTGGGAAAACCTTGAGGATATGAAAACTACTTTCCATATCTATTTGAATAGGATTGATTCTGTTGACTGATAAAAACATGTGATTTTATCTTTGTAATACAATAAGTATGCCATTTTGGGTAGATATTTATTTATTTTGAATAAACAACTATATAATGCTGATTTCTAGAACTTAATTAATGTTGATATGTTTTTGACATATGGTAAGAAAAGTGAATAGATGATTTTTCCTTGATGCAATCTGTTAAAAATGAGATAATCATCGGGACAATGATTCTTTTAGGAGGGAAGCATGTAACACCCTCGACAACTGATATATTCCTCTTTTGCATTCAAGTGTTGACATGTGATTTTCTGGATAAAGATGTGTTCTTTTGACTATTGAAGATCATGCTTGATAAGGATAAATCTTTTCTGTTCTTAAAATCATTAGACTAAAATTATATGGTTGTCAAGAATTCATTTTCACTTTGGAAAGATGAGTTGTAATCTGGTTTTAAGAGTTGCAGACTTATTTCTTCTTCTGACTCATCCTTGGATCAATTTTAGTGATCCAAGGAATGTTTCAAGTCTTCTTCATAGACTGAATGGTAAAATTGACATTCAGTAGTTTAAGGAACATAGAAGACTGAATTTTGCATGATACTAATTCTTGGTCTTGTTGCAACGTGTTTTCATTCAGTTGTATGTTTGTGCCCAGGTCTTTGGTGATTGATCTTGGTGGGACATTAAGGACTTAAGAAAAATTCAATTCTCTATGGAGAAGTTCGAGTCCTAAAAATCTAAGGACTATCCTAATGGTAACCTAAGCTAGGTAAGAACAACTATGTTCTAGCTATGTTTATTTATTGGAATTTTGTTCTAACCTAAGCCTCTTATTCTATTATGGGGTTGGCATCCTAACCTAAGTGTTATGCTAAGAAAATAAGGGAAGAGTTACTAAGGGGATACTAAGCTATTTTAGCTACTACCTAATACTAAAGGGTTGTGATTTGAACCTAACCTAAGGTGGGAATTCTAATGGCTAATGTTCTAAGACCTATGTTGGTAATTGTTAAATTAACCTAAGTTCTATTTGAATCTAACCTAAACTAAAGGGAACCTAAAGGGGTCACATGACATAAGGGTGATGGTTCCAATGGCATTTAAATGATTTGAAAGGGGTTTAAATGATAAGTATACTACCAGATTTGGTAGAGGGCCAGTGGACTTGGTGGAGGCCTACGTGGAAACTCCACTAACGATGGAATTGTATTTTTGTGTTGATTTGGCATTCACCAGATTTAGGAGGTGGTGGCAAGGAAATATAAGTGGGAATTTTGGATTGAATGGAATTTATGGCATTTATGAGCCTCGGTCTTCATGTGTGCAAACCATCTTGGAAACATAGGAGGTGGGTTTGTAGGAGGTCATTTGGTTTTTCTTGCATGGTGGATTTTTCTCTGCATGGAGCTAACTGGTTCTTCAACCAGCAGTTTGACCTTCACTTCAAAGCTATTTTTGGTTTCTTTGGCCTATTTTTGATCGAAGGAAAGTATTTGAGGTGAAGGAGGAAGAGATGTTTGATTTTGATCTGTCTTGGAGGAGAAAAAGAGTTGGAAGCTCGGCTGGAAGTCTCCTTCGATTTGGTGGAAGCACTATCAGGCATGATAGGCTCTAACTATTAAAATTCTTTGTGTTCTTCTAAATGAATCATTAGAACAACTCTGCTCTCATGAGATTCTTGTTTTCTTGTCTATCTAGTTATTTTTCTTGTTGGGTTTTATGGATCCTTGTGTGTTTGATTTGAATCCATGGAAAAATAGTATTGTTTGGAAACTACTTTCTGTGCTAGTTTTATGACCTACATGCAAGTAAAAATGGTATTAGAACTTGTTTTGTATCTCTGTTTTACTCTCTAGATCTTGTATTCGATGGTTATGTGCATTGAACTGACTTTCATGACAATAAAAGCATATGAGCTTAGGGAAACTTGAGTTCTATTTTATATTGCTTCTGGGTTGCGTTCTTTGGATGCAGACTTGAGTTGAAACTTTGTGTTTTGTTTAAGCTTGTGTTGGAGCTTCATTTGAATAAAACCACTATTTTGGAAACTTATGTATTACTAAACTATTGCATGGAGTTCATATTTATCACTTGTACTCACATTATTTTTCTTGTGAAGTTTTGAATGTTGTGTGTGAAGCTTGGGTTCGACACTGAACTTTGATTTAACACTTGAGTGTTATGAGCTTATATTTTGATCGATATATTTGATTTTGTTCGGAATTTTTGTATTGGGTTATTCTTTTGTTAAAGGTTTAGCTTATAACTCTTTATTTTAGTAACTCACTCACCAGGAACTATGTGGGAAAACTTGTTTGAGTTGTTTAAATCTTTTTTGAGCTTTGGAACTAGAAACGTCTTAAGGAATGTTGAACTTCTATTTTGTTTTTGACTGTATCGACTTCTTGAGATAGTATGAGCATGGGAATTGAGGAAGTGTTATCTCCCCATTGTTTGGAAGAAACCCATGTTTTGGGTTGACTATATTATTTGTACTAAGGCACCACTGTCGTAATTTCATGGTTGTGAAGTTTTGTTTTGATGTTTCCATTCTTGTTGCTTTGGAATTTAAGACCGAGACAACTTCTGTATTGGGCGTTTTGGGTTCTAGCTCTCCCTCTCTTCTGTCTCTTTAATGAAATCTGGGTCTTAGTGGAAGATTTGGGTTATTACCTTGGACACTGAAATAATTAGGAAGGATTCCTTCTCTTTAGTTGTATTGAGTTTGATTCTTTGAATCACGAATTGTTTTCTTTTTGTATTAATTGGTAAGCCTTTGTGAGACTTCCATTTTGGGTTCGTGGGTAATTCTGAACCTTATCATTTATTGTTTTGGGATGTTATTCTCGACTGAAAATAGTGAATAAGACTTGATTTCTCTTTGTGAAAGGAAAATATGTATATTTGTATTCTTTTGAGATCAGTTATGGTTTGGGTCTGCAGTATGCTTTCATCCTAAACTTGTTTGAAAATTGGAACTTCTTGTACATTCGTCAAAAAATGATTTATCATGGGTTCTTTCCTTATTGAGTTACCATTCCTTTGTCCTTGGATAGGCTCAATGTTTGAACTTTTTACGTACTCGATTCCATTTTGAAATAGTGATTTCTCTTGACCTGTTGGTCTACCTTGTTTGAATCATTGATGGAAATAGTGTTGAGAGCTAGTAGCCAAGAGGTCTATTGTTAAGTACATTGATACTTATGGTTTGACTATTGTTGACTAGTCTTGTCTAGTTTATATGGAAAGGAGTAGGTTTGTCTCTTGTACTCTTTATCTTTTGAGAAGAACTTGAGTAGAGATTAACTCCTCTTCGGGGCTACTTTGTTTGTGAACATTGATTTTTGTTATTTGATTGATAATTTCTTCATGAAGAGTTGGAATTGGAGTTGTAGTTGGACTGTTCTAGTTTTCCTTACCTTCTTGTTTGGTTATGGAATTTTGTTTGATGTATATTCTAATGATTGAATGTGCAATATTGTTATCCCGAGAAAGGAACAGGTAACTCATGTTATATCTGGTCTATTTTTCTGATGTTATAGGTTTGGGTTGAGTTTATAATGGTTCTTTTTATTCTTAGGATATAGATGAATCATCCTTGAAGGAACCATGTTGTATACATTTATTTTGTCTCTTAGAAAAGATAAATGTGGTATTCTATTAGGATAGAATTATGAAATAATGGGATGGCAGGTTTGGTTGTTTGTTTTCAAGCCATTGATAGTATTAAAGAACTTTAAGATCTTAGGTAGATATTGTTTATTATATTATGCTTTTCTCTTTAAAGATGATCTTGAATTATTAAGTACTTCCTTTCTTTTTGTTATCACTTATGCTTGATTGTATGATGATTTAATTATCTCATTAAAGCAAGTGTTGCTTTAATGAAACAATTAGTGGAATGCACTTCATTTTAATGATTAGTGCTTATCATGCTCAGTTCATTGAACTGACCCATGCTAGCTATTTTTGCAGATGGATGACTTAAGTGGTAAAAGAAGGAAAAAACTTATATGATGCATTGGTTGATATATGTATAATTCTTAGTAAAGAATTCTGATTCATTCTTTTGTTGAATTGTAAAAAAAGTTGTATACTTTATAGAATGAGGGTTGTTGTTATGCAGTTTGCCTAAAGGGCATAGTCTTGTAAATTTTATAAGTTGTAATGATGAATTGTGAGTTGTGTTTTATTTGCATGGGTTGTGAAAATTATCTCATACTTTTATAAAGAAGATGAAAGTTCCATCATGTTGATATTCTTTATATTATGTTATGCTTATCTTGTTATCTTTGATAAAATGGATAATGGGAATTAGTTCAATTTCCCTATAATGAAGCAACTTGTTGAGTTGCATAATATGATGTGTTTATCTAAACAATTTAACATAATAAGGTGATGCATAATGAACATGCATTAAGAAATATGGACATTGGGAATGATATACCCTAATACTTAATCATGTAGAGAAAGATTCTTTCTCTCTCTCAATTGAATATAAACCTAAAAGGTTTGGAAGTATGATTACTATTTATTAGACTTCATTTAGTATGAAGTCTACTTTAATTAGTTATATGTGGTTGTTAAACCTTCTTAAAGTTAAAGAACATTTAAAAAGAAACTTATGATATCGTTGTCCTGTTTTGGTTAATTGTTGGTTTAACTGAGAAAATGAACATTAAAAGAAACCATAAGTTTAACAAAGTTCTTTAATACTCGATTGATACAAGTATACAATAAGAACTTATGGAGTGTTGGATTAGGGTTTAGCAGGGTTGTTGTAGTCAAGACATAATCCAAATTAACAACGTATTAACAATCTCCTTGGGGTATGTACATCTCGATGAGGTAGTTTCTGTAGGATGTTGGCACACACCAACTACAGGGTTGTACTTTCGAGAAGACTTGGGTCTTCTCGAGAATACAACGTTGTAGTTGACATGTGGCATCACCCTTCCACATTGATCATCCAGATCTACACACAATAAGAACTCGACTTGAACTTAGTTTCTCTCTAGGTCAGGATAGGAGCATATTTAGGATAGGAATTAGCTTCCAATGGCTCAGGGTACCTTGGCACATCCGGTTGACTTAGGTCAACCGAGTATGCCCATCTACCCTAAGCCATTGTGAGTGTCTTCCTATAATAAGTTATGTTTCTATCTAGGGCTAGGGTTAAACCAGGACAAGTGGACTGACGGTAGTCAGTAAAGACCAATCATGATAATAGAGGAGTGAGGTGAAGGATGTATTCCAATATGATGAGTATGTCATCTAGGAATAGTGACATACACAGTATGTTGTAAATATTTGGCCAAAGTATCGCAAGTTGTGGTTGCATTGTCCTATGTCACCAAGTTTAAAACAACGTGATATCAGATGAATATTGGTAATAATATATTCAGATATGTTTTAAACGAGAATAGATTGGTGGATCAATAGATCACTCAATACACGGTGTAGGGTAGAAGACCAAGTATACAAAGTATACGATATGTATTCAATACATAAGATAACATAAATAGATCGGTAGATTACCGAGTTATATGAATGAATAGATCGGTGGATCACCCTCATTATAAACCCATTTCATATGGTTATCTATTTGAATTTCATTGGCATGGAATGTTTGTTCTAAATAATGCTTTATTTTTATCTATGTATTCTCCCCTAATTGAATCCTTGATAAGTGGTCTAGACCAAAATTACTTTTACCTGGTTTTACCATAACCATGAAATCAAATTCCTGGAATAAGAGCACCCATCGACATATGTACCCCTATAAAATGGGCTTATTTACCAAGTATTTTAATGCCATGTGATTAGTATAGAATATAAAAGGTGTTGCTAGAAAGTATTGTCTGAATTTATGTAGTGCACAGATCATTGACAAGGCCTCGTGCTCTGTTGTTGTATAATTTTGCTTTACAATAGTCAACTTTTTACTAAAAAAGTAGATAGGATGATCTATAATACCCTCTCTAGGTTAAGCTAACACCGTGCTAATGGATGTTCCAAAAGCATGCACATGTACATGAAACGGTTGGTTCCATGAAGGAAAACATAGAATAGGCATTGTTGTTAGTCTCTCCTTTAATGCCTCAAATGCACGTTGATGCGGTTCTCCCAAATAGAATGTCCCTTTTCCTTTTAGTAACTCTTCAAGGGGTGCAAAAATCTTCACATATCCTTTGATAAAAAAATTTCTAATACCCTATGTGACCCAAGAATCTGTGCACCTCACTCTGACTGGTAGGCTCTTCCAAGCCTACAATAACTGTAACCTTAGCTGGATCCACTAACAAACCTTCCTTACAGATGATGTGCCCTAACAAAGTTCCAAAATTGTAGCAAACACACACTTATTGATGTTTAAAGAGATTCTTAATTATCTACATCTTTCAAACATTAGGTGTAAATTATCAACAATGATCCTTAACAAGTCCACACAACACCCAATCATCCAAATAAACCTATAGGAAGTTGTGAATAAAATCTTGGAATGCTTGAAAAAATATGCATGAAAATATAATAGGTACATTTCCAAACCAAAGGGCATCCCAATATATAAAAACTTCCGCATTCGGTGGTGAAATTCATCTTCTCTTGATCCTCATGATCAATTTGAACTCTGATGATACCACGAAAATCCATCTCGTAAAAGAATAAACTTCTCGCCTACTGCAACGCCTTATAAAATTTCCTTTGTGAAAGGTGTAGGAAAAGGATCAATCACACATGCAACATTAATTTCTCTATAATCCACACAAATCCTAATCTGACCGATCGGGATCATTTTTGAAAACATTCCCTAAACATCCCTAAATTTTTTCAATGTAGAAGATCATCTCGAGAGCTTTCCAACGACTATAAGAACGCGACAAACGGACATCGGGAGCTCTAGATATGTCCGGTCAAAGTTCGGTCAACGGAAAGTCAACTCTAGTCAACTGGTCAATAATGGACCAATCGCGCTGTGACACGTGGCGAAAAGGCAAAAGGGAGTTTTTGTTGGTTTTGACCACCGGCCTTCGATGAGCGTAAAAAATAAAGGTGCTCAAGAACAAGAGGCTCAACTTTTATTACGGAGGGGAGCCCGACCGTGGAGTAATGTGGACTAAGGTATTATTGCCGACGTGGTGGGTCCACAAGCCACCATGTGGCTTGCCACCACTCATTGAATTCACTCGATTTTCCTATCGAGGGTCGAAAAGTGGTATTTTATTGCCACATTTCATTTGGAATGTCATTATATTAATTGGGTCGAAATTATATGATCTTGATAAGACCACTTTTCATATTCTACGCCTATGTCTATTCATTTCCACGCCTTATTTTAAACTGTCCACCAAATGAGGGATTAGGCACCTAAAAAAACATGCCATGCGCCACCAAATGCTCCCCAAAAGTCAAAGCGCCTATTACATAGGCTTAGGTGGCTTCCTTGCCACTCAAAATGAGCGCCCACTTGCTATTTTAAAACCTAATCCTAGTTTTCATGCGCCCAATGTGGGATCTTAATCCTAAAAGGATAAACAAACAGCTAAGGAGGGGAATGGAACTCAGGTGGGCCGAGTAAAAGGATAGGCGCCCAGCCGTTATACCAGGAGGCGCCTAAACAATATAAAAGGAGCTATATTCTATTTGAGGAAGAGGAAGGTACAGGTCTGTGCAAGAAGCTTAAGGACCAGATTGTAGAGAACTCCATTTTTGAAGGCCGTGCACTTAGATTGGGCACTTGGAGTAAAAAGATGAAATGTAGAGAATTATGAGAAAATTACAAAGATGTAAGGTTTGATCTTTTTTGATGAATTTTAACCTATTTTTGGAAGCTTTGAATGCATATTTTAACAGGGATCTTCAAGACAGCTGGTTGGAAAACACGAATTTCAATGCACTTCTAGTCCGAATTGTGACTTGGTGTAAACATGAAAAGTGTTCAGAATTCAGATATGATCTCAGAAATATGATTTGTTTTCATATATTGTTTTTAAATATCCATTTGTAGGTGTTTTTCTAACATAGTTGCAGGGAGATCACATTGTGAAAACACTGTAGGAGCCACGGATCGTTCTTGGGATAGTTTCTGCTATTTTTCAGAGTTCTTGGGACATTGATCAGCTCATTTGCAGGTTTTGATTCATTATTGATTGTTTGTAAGAGTTATTTTACTTGAATTTCAATATTATTAATGGATCGGTTCAATCTGAACCCGGGGACGTAGGAATTCCGAACCCCGTAAACAATCTCTTTTGTTATCTAAGTCTTTTCAGTTTTCTGATTATTTCTTTGCTACACAAGTTTCCGCACTTCTATGGATGCAAAATAATCAGAATTTAATCAATTTGTGGATTCAAGAATACTTAAAATTGGTTAAGAAAATCACGATCTTTGGAAACTTATAAAGTGATAAAAATACACATCACGTTTTCAGATCACCGACCATCTTTGTTTATGCTGATTACCATAGGTCTAACCCATTATGATTCCTCTATAGGGTCTTAATGATGTCGATTTCAACATTTTGTTAATTACCTCCTTAATTTTTATGTGTAGGTTTGGGTTCATCCTATAAGGTCTCTTCCTAACCGAAGGGAGCACTCCTTCCTTTATCTTAATCTTTATCTCTCCTAATGAGCCATTGGTGTGCACTACTTTTAAACTCATGGTAGCCTCTAGGAAATAATTCTTGAAAATCGGATGAATAATTCAATTATATTTACCACTTCATAATCAATCCAATAATCCTTAATTATTACCTCCTTATGTAGTTCAACATCCATGCCAATGTTCACTTTCTTGGTATTTATAGGTTTGGTTGATGGCATGCCCATTTTTATCCACACTATCTAATTGTTTTCTCGATTTCACACACATGGAAAATCTGGATGTACATGGGTCTATGGTAATTTAGGACCAAAAATAGTCATCCATGATCATTCAGGGCACAATCATTTTAAGTGAATTTGCCAATATTAAAGAGCCTTTATGGTATTCATGGAGGTCAAGGGATCATCTTGAGCTGTTTTTTCCTTTTTCAGGTCTTAGGGTTGAGCTTGAGGGATGATGTTGATGAAGTGAATGGCTTAAAGGGTTTGTAAAGGAGATTAAAGTCATAAAAGATTGCGAATTAGGAAATTGCTAAGGGACTTAACTAAGTTCCTTGAGCTATGGTGGAAACCTCTCTCCAAGTGTGGGACTTGTGAAGAGAGAGGAATCTCCAGAGAGAGATTCCTCAGAAGTTTAGATCAAAAAACTTAGAGGTTCGAGATCCTAATCTTACTCTAAATTAAAGAGATGGTGAAGTGCACCAAACTAACTAAAGATGGTGATGCACCAAAGTGAATATTTTTGTCATGCAAATAGACACAAACCAAAGATTGCAACATAAAACATACACAGGCTGATAAGATATAATTTAGGATCTGAAATGAAGCAAATAATACAAACAAAGGACTGAAACCCATTCACAAAGCTTGCATTATCATTTCCAATGTCAAAACCACTGCATTACAACCTCAGAGAGGTAGAAAAGTTGTTACAATCTTTGAAGAGGTCTGATTCTTGCAACAATCACTTGCTGGAGGTGAAAGAAGAAGTTGCTATGCCAAAAATGTTCCCCCTTTGAAAATGAGCCAAATCTGGCTTTTACATTGCATGGGTCGAGCCCAGGAGAGAGAAAACATACAAAAACATGGGAGCCCATTCCTCATTGACTAAAAATGCATTAAATCAGCATGGAGGACCTTACAAACCCATACCCTACATTTTTGACCAAATTGGAGGAGAATGCGACCCATTCTGCATTAAATTTGGTTGTTGAAATGTCATTTCTGGCCATGAACACGTGTCAGAGCCATTTCTTAACTTTCTCTCTCCAGACTAAACCAAAATTCAAGATTGACCCCAGAATCATGTAGAGAATTTTATAAGCTTTCCAATGATATAAAGAACGTGCAAATCGAGCTCTGGATCGAAAGATATGGCGATCTGAAGATTTAGGGCACAAAATAGGCAAAAATGGGTTTTGAAATTTTTTCCCGCTCTTCACCTGGATGACACGTGTCGGGCACTGATTGGATGAGCAATTCTCTCTCCTCCCTTACCTTACCCATGGGTTTTCCTTGAAAGTTTTGACCTTTTTGTAATTTTGGAAAATTTCCCATTTTTTCCCCGCGTCCCGCCACTTGGGACACGTGGCATGATCTGGTTGGAGGACAGGGGCGCGGGGTCATCCTTTACCTTTTAGTTTTTGGCCAAAACTTTTGCCAAATTCTCTAATTCCTCCCCGAGCTCCACACTCCCCTTCTCCTTAGGACACGTGTCCTCTTTTTATTGGCTCGGGCCAACGCTTCAAACCTTGCCCTTTGAAATTTTGGATGTTTTCCCTTGTGACACGTGGCGTTTCTGATTCATCCACGGGCTGCCTTGGGCTGCTGCTGGCTTTTCGCGTCCCTCACGCGTCCTTTGGCTTTGGCCGGTTGTCCCAAACTATCTGGGGACAAAAACTCCGATCCACCCGATTCGGGCTTCCCTGTCCCTCTTTGAGGTGATGACACGTGGCGTGATTTGATTGGCTCTCGGCTCCTTCGGCTCCCGCGTCCGCCACGTACTTATGTCCCAACTATCCCGGTGTCCCAGTTCTTCTCGAAAAAATGGGCTTCCTTGTCCCTCTTCGGCCATTCTTTTTCGCGTCCTTCACCCAAAATTTCGGCCCCGAATGTCCCAACCTTATCTGCGCTGTTAGTCATTTTCTTTTTACCTTGGCGGTTCACCCTTTCGCGTCCACGTCCCCCCCACGGCCGGATGTCCCTTTGCTCTGCGGACCACCTGGCGGCCTTTCGGCCGATTCGCGCCCCGATGTCCCAACTGTCCCAAGGACCGCCTGGACTAGGACTTAGCCAATTTTCATGATTTTTTCTACCCCAAGCTTGTTTTTGCAACTTTTTCACCCTTTTTAGAACTTGCTCTTTTCTTCTTGGACAGGAGAGTTAGAAAAAATCCGAGGGGACCCTAGAAACATGATTTTTGCCTTGAATCAATCTATTTGCCTGGGACTTGAGTATTCTGATGCATGTTATCAAATTTACCCTGGGGGTGAATTTTGGATAACAATTTGGTGACTCAGCGGGGTCACCTACCTGCTAGGTAGAAGATACCAGTTGCCTGAAGCAGTCCATTGGGCATGGAGTCATCAAATATTCTGTTTAGAACCCCAACTGACTTAGAATGTGTAAGGAGGAAGATGGAATATCACCTGATGGAAGCAAGGACTGCAAAACATCTCCATGGACAGCAAGTTGTGCCAAAGCACTTAGGGAAAACAAAACTAACCTACAATGCAAAACAATGTGCACAAGCACTTGGAGGAATGAAAATCTAATCTAATATTTACAAAGTAGTGAATTTCCCTCTAGAAGCAACGCTTGAGATAGATTCCATTTATTGGAATCTGCAGTTCTTCACCATCCAATGAGGCCAATTGGAAAGCATTGTTGTTCTTGCACTTCGTGACCATGTATGGGCCACTCCAAATGGCATCAAATTTTGAATGCCTTCCCGGTTTTGCTCTATCCACATCCCATTTCAACACTAGATCTCCAACTTGAAAAGATCTATCCTTGGCCTTCTATCAAAGGTCTTCTTGATCAAAGCTTGATCCTTTTCCATTGCTTGGGATGCCTGATTTCTGATCTCTTGCAGCTCCATCAACTCTGCATACCTCACCTCCATGGGCTCAAACTCTAGCAACTCCAGCTGCTTCATGAGTTCCAATGTTGGCAACTCAAGTGACATGGGCAAGATTGCCTCTCTTCCATAGACAAGTTTGAATGGAGAGTTACCTGTGGATCTTTTGGGAGTTATCCTATCAGCCCATAAGGCTGATTTCAGTTTGGTATGCCAAGACCTCTGATTCTCATCAAGAGTCCTCCTAATGATCCTCAACAAGTTCTTGTTTGTAGACTCGGCCTAGCCATTACCTTGAGGGTAATAGTTTGATGAAGTGCTTAGGTAGATACCGTTCTTGACAGCCCACTCAGTCACCTTAGATCCAATGAATGCCAATGCATTATCAGAGATTATTGTAGCAGGTACACCAAATCTGGTTGTTATCCCCTCATAAAAGTCTAAGATCTTTAGACTCATTTGCCTCTTTGAGTGCTCTTTGCTTACTTCATCCATTTGGTGAAGTAGTCTATGGCTGTCAAAATCCATTTGTGCCCTTGGCTTGAATTGGGATTAATGACTCCAATGAAGTCCAAACCCCATTGCATGAATGGCTGGTCAACTGAGATTGGATGTAATGGAAGGGCAGCAAGTCTCTCTTTTCCTGTGAAGAATGCACAATTCTTACACCTCTTGATCCATGCATAGCAATCACTGAAGATTTTAGGCCAATAATAACCAGCCTTCATGATTTTTAGAGCTGTCACTCTTGGTGCAAAATGACCACCAGCTGGTCCACCATGGAACTCTTCCAACACCCTTTGAATCTGATTTGTGCTAATGCATCTCAGCAGCACTCCATTCACATCTTTCTTGAACAAAACTCCATCAACAATGGCATACGGGACAGCCTGCAATCTGAAGTGTCTCCTTTGGGTCTTGTTCATCTCCGGAGGGCATAGGCCTATGCCTAGGAAGTGTATAATACCTTGGGTCCAGCAAGGAGTGGGGGCAGCATTGTCTTCTTCTTGATTGCCACTTGGCTCATGGCTGTCCTGGACTGTCAAAACAACCTCTTCTTCATTGCATACTTCTTTTTGCTTCCCCAAAACCAGCTGCTCACACAATCCTTTCCCTCTTACCAGCTTGGTGATCTTGATCTCAATGTCATACTCCATGACACGGGTGATCCAACCTGCCCTTTTCTCATTCAAATCCTTGTTGAGGAGGAAGTCCTTAACTCGACATGTGAGACCAACAAACTGGACCTTGTTGTTTGAGACTAAATGCTTGAATTTCTTCAAGCTTCTGATTCTTTGCAAGTACATGCTTCTCAATAAAAGAGTACCTCACCTCATAGTCATCTAGGCTCTAGCTGAAGAAGGCAATTGGCTGCTCATCATTATCCTTGTTCTGCTTTGTACCAAAATGGCAGAAATAGTGTCATTACCTCCAAATGCATAGAGGATGAAATCCTTGGAGAAGTCCAGGTTGATGAGAGTTGGTGCTTGAGAGATGGCTTCTTTGATTGCTTCAAAACTCTCCTTGCCTTCTGCTTGTCCACTTGAAAGCCATGCTCTTCTTTAACATTTTGGTGATGGGCTTGACAAGGGCTGCAAAATCTGGGACAAACCTCCGAACAAAGTTTATCCTTCCCAAGAAACTCTGAAGGGCTTTCTTGTGGCTTGGCAATGGTAGTGCTCTTATGGCTTCAACCCTCTCTGGATCAATTGCTAATCCTTCTTTGGAGACAATATGGCCAAGGAGCTTTCCTTCATGTGCAAGAAAGATGCACTTCTTAGGATTCAAAGACACTCCAAATCTCCTGCACCTCGTGAAGACTTGCCTCAAATGAGAGAGGTGGTCTGCTGCATTTTGGAAAAAATAGTGATATCATCAAGGTAAATCAGCACCACATTGTTAATCAAACCTTTGAATGCCATGTCCATTGCCCTTTGGAAGGTAGCACCAGCGTTGGACAGCCCAAATGGCATTTTCCTGTATGCAAAAGTTCCCCATTTGGTTGTGAAGGCTGTCTTGAACTGGTCCTCTTCCTTCACCATAATCTGATTGTAGCCTGAGTAGCCATCAAGTAGTGAAAACCTCTCGGAGCCAGCCACCACTTGCAAGATTTGCTCCATGGAAGGGAGTGGGTAATGGTCCTTGAGAGAGGCTCTATTCAAGTCTCTGAAGTCAACACACAATCTGATCTCTCCACTCTTCTTTCTGACTGGAACTAAGTTGGCAACCCAACTAGAATGCTTGATTGGGAATATGATCCTTGACTCAATCAGCTTGTCCAATTCTTTCCTCATGAGAGGCTCCATGTGTGGATTGACTGGTCTTTGTTTCTTCCTGACAGGCTTAGTATTTGGATCCAATTCGATGGTATGCTGAGCTAAGTTGGGATTGAAACCTTTCAAGTCTTCATAGCTCCAAGCAAACACGTCAGGGAACTCTTGACACAGTTGTATGAACTCATACCTTTCTTGTTCAGTTGTCATCCTTCCAATTTGCAATGGTTTGTTCTCTTCTACCAAGATGGATACTGAATCCTCTCTCTTGACCTGAATGTTTGCTTTCTCCTTTCTAAACTGATCATTAGGGTTAAAAATGGACTCCAAAGTGATAAGTCCCTTGGGCAGCTTGTTAGTTCTCAGTTGTACCACTTGGTCACCATCTTGCTTGTTCGATTTTTCTTGATTCTTGGTGAGAACTCAGCTTCTTTGAAAAAATGGATGATTTGTTGGTCATTTTCAAACACTTGCCAACTAACATTGTTATCGCATTGAAGGCCTCACAATCACGTGGATGTTTGGTTGTACCTTGTCTTGTTGAATGCTTTCCACAATGTCAAAGGCTGCCCCTCTTTGCTGCTGAAGCTTTGTCGGCAGCTTGATTCTCTTTCCTAGGAATGGATTTGATGCCAAAACCCTCAAAATCTTCCATGAGGTCCCACACCCTGTTCTTGTAGCACTTGAGTAGATCATTCTTGGCAGCATGTTGTCCCTTGACCTGATTTACAATCAATTCACTATCACCAAAGACTTGCAAGTTCTTTATTTTCTTCTTTATTGCCCAATGCATCCCTTGCACCAAGGCTTCATATTCAGCAGTGTTATTGGAGCATGCAAACTGAAATCTAAAAGCTGAATAGTACTTTACTCCTTGAGGTGAAACAAGCATAGCTCCACCTCCTGCACCTTGTCTACTCCTTGATCCATCAAAAAATAGCTGCCATACCTCATTGTCATCTTTGTGGTTTGGCTTGGTGATGCTAGGAATAGGCTGATTTTCTTCGTGTATGCAATAGACCCCTAGCTCAGATTCTTCCACTTCTTGATAAGGATCAAATGCATGTATCTTGTTTTCCCATTCATCAAGAGTTAGATCCGGGATGCTTCCAACCTTGGTGTCAGCTTCATCAGTGCTTGGGTGATCTTCTTGATCAAATGCTGAGCAATTGGCATTAATCTGACTTGGAGTGTAAGGCTCAATATGGAAGTTTGCAATAGGTTCTGACCTGATTGTAGCCTTAGTTCCATACCTCATTCTGAACAGCATGTGTGACCAATCAGTAGACAAATATCCCCCAATCTTGGCTGTGAAGTCCCTTGACAAGCATAGGGCAAAGAGTGGTGGAAGGTCTATGACTGATACATCTTGTAAAACAACAACATTTGGACATGCATGCAAGGTAAGACTCAAGTTTCTAATCACTCAACTATTGTTCTCTTTGTCCCATCCAGTTGCACTACCCCTTTGGATGTTGTTTCATCTTTGGAGCCCTAGGCTGATCAACTATTTGTTTAGGCATTCTTGAGCTACTTGCCCCGGAGTCTATCATGCAATTGTGCACTAGCTGATTTCCAATGATCAATGAAACATAGAAAGGAGGGGGCTTCAACATTTTACCTTGCTTGTCCTCCATGATTTCCCTCAGGTTGGGCAGCATTTGTAAGCACTTTGTCTTGCATCTGAACTTGCTGATTCGAAGTTGGCCAGTCCTTCATGGCAACTTGCTTGCAGATCTCTTTGGCCTAGGATGGATAGGGATTCCCACATTGATATATTGACGTTTGTCTTCTTCATCTGATCAATGATACTGAATGGTGATGAAGGATCTCTTTGTTGTCCCTTGGTTTGCACATTCACTCCTTGCATGTGGGCAGCAAAGCTAGTATTTGAGTTGGCCTAGGGGCTGTTCTTGGCTGCCCTTGTGCATTTGAAATTGGATTTTGCTTGCCAATCATTTGTGGAGCCATGGAAGGTTGTGGATTGGTTGGGGCTAATGGCTGTTCTTCACCCAAATTCCTCCTTTTTGACCTTGTGTTGGCTGCAACACCTTGAGAAACTACCTGATTCATGCCACAAAAATCCTCTGCTTGCCAATTTACCAATGTGGTGTCATTTGGGGCTGATTGCTGTTGGAATGTTTCTTGTTGTTGGTTGTTTCCTGACTTGCCCTCACCCTCCACACCAGTAGTTGTCACCATTAATGCTTGATTCAAAGCACCATTGAAGCACATGGATTGGTTATGAGGCTCATTGCATGGAAAACACCAATCATACTCCTGAGCAATGTTGTTTTGTGTTGGCACCAATGCCTTAGAGGCAGATATGGCATTTGGATTATAGGGCTGAAATGGTCTATTGGCAGGAGGCCTTGTTTGATTCATATTTGCAACTGGATTAGGTGGCCTTTGTGGTTGGTATGGCTGCCTGTTAGGCTGAGCTTGGGGTTGATAAGAAGGTCTAAAACCTTGGGCTTGTTGCCTTTTGAGAGTAACCAGCTCATTGCCTAGGTTTTGCAATTGCTTCATGACTTCTTGAAGCTCATTTGGGGCACTTGGAGATGAAGTGGAAGCTTCATTTGAACTCTGATTTCTAGGAGTGGGAGAAGGAGCCAAATTAGGTGCTTGATTGGTGTTTGGACTCTCTAAACTTGGAAACAATGGCATGGGAGGTCTAGGGGCAAGTTTTCCAGCTTGGATCAAACAATTTTCAGCCCTAATGGCAATGTTATAAGCCATAGGGATAGTTATGCCTCCCATGGACTGAATCAACATAGAAATATCAGAATTTAGAGCTTTGAGATAGTAGAGAAAACACCTTACATTATTGGCTTTGGCCTTGCTGGAATTCTCTCCCAAGTCTTTTGAAATCTGAAGTTGAAATCGGTCAATTTGCTCATTGGGAGCTCTCTTGATGGTTGTCAATTGCTCCAAAGAGAGACAAGTTGTCTCCCTTTTCTCCAAATTGCTCATGAAGTGCTATACACAAATTGATTCCATTTGTGATAGAACCAGCTCAAGGCTCTAAACCATTGCAATGCTTTACCCTTGAATGAAGATGCCGGTAACTTGTGACCACTTGCATCTCATTGATTTCATGGATTGCACAAAGGTTAGCAATATCTTTAACATGATCACACAGGTAGTCGATTTTCTCCGGTGAAGTAGGGAATGTTCTTGAGGGCTGCAATAGGAATTGGATGTTGTGCATTGAGGGCAAGTGGGCTGCTTTGCTGTGAAGTTGACATAGGGGTTGTTTTGTGCCATTCTAATTGGTCTTAAAACCCTTGTTGACTGAATGAAAGGCCTACCAGGTGGAGGAGTTGAGAGAGTTCTGTTTGGTGGAGATGGAGACCTTTGAATCCTTCTTCCTCTTTGCCTTCTTCTTGGAGATAATTGCAGGTATTCAAACAACACTTCTTCTTCTCCAACTCTTGACCTTGTGGTGATTCTTCTCATGAGTTTTCAGGCCTGCACTGCTGAAACCAATTGATTCTTCCCCTTGGAGTCGCCAGATATGCAAATAATAGCTCTTTTCAAGCAAGAAAATTGCAGCAGATGCACATCAACTTTGCTGATAAAAATGAGACCTCTAGTGTCCCACCGGCGTGCCAAAACTGTTAGTGCAAAATCACAGCACCCCTGGATGTTGATCGGGCTTTCTAGGTTGATGTTTCTCTAGCATCCGGTGTGATTGCACAACATGGAAACCTCTCTCAAGTGTGGGACTTGTGAAACTAAAGAGAGGAATCTCCAGTTAGAGGTGGTTCCTCAAACTCCTCTGATTTAGATCTATATTTGCACAACTACAGAGGTTCAGATCCTAATCCTACTCTAAATTGCAAGGAGACAGGGATAGAAGTGCAAAAATTGAAACTAACTAAAGATGGTGATGCACCAAAAGGAGTGGTGAATATTTTTGTCATGCAAATAGACACAAACCAAAGATTGCATAAAAACATACACAGGCTGATAAGATATAATTTAGGATCTGAAATGAAGCAAATAATACAAACAAAGGATTGAAACCCATTCACAAAGCTTGCATTATCATTTCCAATGTCAAAACCACTGCATTACAACCTCAGAGAGGTAAAAAGTTATTACAATCTTTGAAGAGGTCTGATTCTTGCAACAATCACTTCTGGAGGTGAAAGAAGAAGTTTGCTATGCCAAAAATGTTCCCCCTTTTTGAAAATGAGCCAAATCTAGCTTTTACATTGCATGGGTCGAGCCCAGGAGAGAGAAAATGTACAAAAACATGGGAGCCCATTCCTCATTGACTACAAATGCATTAAATCAGCATGGAGGACCTTACAAACCCATACCCTACCATTTTTGACCAAATTGGAGGAGAATGCGACCCATTCTGCATTAAATTTGGTCATTGAAATGTCATTTCTGGCCATGAACACGCGTCAGAGCCGTTTCTTAACTTTCTCTCTCTAGACTGAACCAAAATTCAAGATTGACCCTAGAATCATGTAGATAATTTTATAAGCTTTCCAATGATATAAAGAACGTGCAAATCTGAGCTCTGGATCGAAAGATATGGCGATCTGAAGATTTAGGGCACAAAACAGGCAAAAATGGGTTTTGAAATTTTTCCCGCTCCGCCACCTGGACGACACGTGTCGGGTGCTGATTGGATGAGAATTCTCTCTCCTTCCCTTACCCATGGGTTTTCCTTGAAATTTTTGACCTTTTTGTAATTTTGGAAAATTTCCCATTTTTTCCCCGTCCCCGCCACTTGGGACACGTGGCATGATCTGGTTGGAGGACAGGGGCACGGGGTCATCCTTTACCTTTTAGTTTTTGGCCAAAACTTTTGCCAAATTCTCTAATTCCTCCCCGAGCTCCACACTCCCCTTCTCCTTAGGACACGTGTCCTCTTTTTATTGGCTCGGGCCAACGCTTTAAACCTTGCCCTTTGAAATTTTGGACGTTTTCCCTTGTGACACGTGGCGTTTCCTGATTCGTCCAGTGGGCTGCCGGCTTTTTTCGTCCCTCCCTCGCGTCCCTTTGGCCCGGTTGTCCCAAAATTTCAGGACAAATTCCTCGATCCACTCGATTGGGCTTCCTGTCCCTCTTTGAGATGAAGACACGTGGCGTGATTTGATTGGCTCTCGGCTCCTTCGGCTCTCCACGTCCCCGCGTCCCCAACTTGTCCCAGTGTCCAGGGCAAATGTCCCAACCACAAATGTTCTTGTCCCTCTTTGCGTCCATTCAGGTTCGCGTCCTTCAAATCCTTCCGGCCCGAAATGTCCCGGCTTTCTCCTTTAGTCCCTTTTGCTTTTACCTTCGGCCGGTTCACCTTTCACGTCCTTTTTCGCATCCCCACGGCCCGATGTCCCCTTTTCTCTGCGGACCACCACTTGGGCCTTTTGGCCGATTCACGCCCCGATGTCCCAACTGTCCCAAGGACCACTGGACTAGGACTTAGCCAATTTTCATGATTTTTTCTGCCCCAAGCTTGTACAACCTTTTTCACCCTTTTTTAGAACTTTTCAATCACCCAAATTTACCCCGGGGTTTTTAGAACTTGCTCTCTTTTCTCCTTGGCTCAAAGATTAAACACATGGAGAGTTAGAAAAAAAAATCGGGGGACCATAGAAACATGAAACATGATTTTTGCCTTGAATCAATCTATTTGCAGGGACTTGAGTATTGAGATGCATGTTATCAAATTTAATGGACCACCAAGAAAATAAAGTGAATGGTTTGGCGGGTCACATGTATGAAAAATATTACGAGAGGGAATTGGAACTGGACTTGCCGTAGTGTCGAGTATGCAGCGAGCTCATAGACAAGTTGGTTGAGTTCAAGCTATTGGGAATGGTAAGATCCATGCAAATCGGTGGTGAGTTCATGAAGTCCACAATGAGCTGGTGGAAAAGAGAGGATATGGAGCCATCCATCCAAGTCGAAAGCAAAAAAGTGGCCTTGAAAATTTGTATTCCCATTGCTGACTTTTATAAGGAGAATGCCATGTTGAGATTGGAAAAGTGTTTTTCGGGCTCTCGAATAAAGAAATCCAACATAGGAACTCTGTGTAGGGTAATTTCGGAAAACATGGCCAAGTGGAGTAGTGACGGTGGCATGCCAAAAGAGAAGTTCCACAAACCAAACATGTTAACTTGGAGCCTGAGTCAATGGCCGAGTTATCCGTCAAGTTGTTAGGGAGGCTACATGAGAGATGGTGAGTTAGTCGTCGAGTTATTAGCATGGAGGTTAGAGTTATTCTCGGAAGTGAACTAGTGACTTAGTCATGATAGGGCTCTACATGCATAAAGTTGCATCATTAGCTCAAAAAATATGGCTTGATGGTTTCGTGGGTGTTCGAGTACAAGGTAAGCCTTGTGAGGATTATTTCACATTGTGAGTGAGTTAGCATGGAGCTCAAGAGATGGTTTGATAGATATAAGTTGTGATGATCTCAAAGGCATGTATGTGATTAGCTCATTCAAATTTGTAGGATCTTGGAAGTTGTGATGGTTCTGATAATCAGCTCACTCACCGAAGTTTTTCCGAAGAGGAGTTGAGCTATACGAAGGAGTTAATGTGTCATGAGCTCACACCAAACTCTGTTGAAATAAATGTTAGTAGATCTCAATTGATGAACTTAGTTGGTTTTGGGCGAGTCAATCGGTATGAGGAGGAGCTCGATAAGAAGTCATGGGAATGATAAGGTCAGCTTCAAACCATTGGTGAACATATTACGATCTGGGACAAGTCATGGATCAAACTATATCGTGCCAAAATTTAGCTCAAGGCGTTGAGTTTAGTCAAGACTGAGTTGGCTTATTTGATTAGAATGGAAAGCTTGTGAATGATGAGCTAGATAAGAAATGGAAAATGTGGCGAGTTCTAGCTCGGTTGACTCATGGGTGGAGAGCTCAGTTGCATGCGGTGATGGTATCATGCTAAAGAGATTGAATCAAGCTTTGTGAATGCACACAAAACTTACCGCTCAAGTGATGCATGATAGGGCTTGGTGGTGAGAGACTCGTTTCGGAAAGAGCTCACTAAGGACCAAGAAAGTCGAGGTGTGTTAAACAAAAGGCTTTTCATCAAAGAGATCTTAAAAATGGTGGATTGATTTGACCTTGATCTCATTCCAGGATTGGGAGCCCGTAAAAGGAAGGAACTCACTCATGGTGGTGGAGAATGTGACATGCTTGATTCAACGATGTATTTTTGGTGATTGAACTCAATGAGGCCTTTGTCTCTACATAACTCACTCGTGTCGCAGTGGAGCTTGGGAAGGTAAGCTCGAATTGCTCGATGAAGAGCTCATTTTGGAGCTTGGTGACTTTGGTAGGGTGCTTGGAACTCGGTGATGGTCACGGTGATGGAAAGAAGACTCATTGGAAGAACTCGATCCCAACTCAATGAGTTGGCTCGGCGAGCCAACCACCGAGTTGGACTTATTTTTTGCCTTTTCTTCATGACCCCTCCCTCTTCAAGTCAAATCGATCAATGGGGGGTCCCACCATTATTTGTTAATTAATTTAATATTTTATTTAAATATTTTAACAATAATATTTATTATTATTATTTAAATATTATTTTAATTAATTAAGGAGAACTAGGTCAACCAGGCATTAATGGCACATGATGGAAGCTTCTCAAAGTGGTTCAACCAACTATAATAAATACATCATGTGCCTTCAATTTAGGAATGTAATTATGACCTTTCCTCTTCTCTCTCACATATTCTTCTATAAATGTAAGTTGGAATCTCATTCCAAAGGGTTCCAACAGTCATATAGGTTGGAAAGTTAGACATCTTAGGCAAGTGCAATTTTTCAAGAGTCCTATCTCTTCTGCAAGTTGTCCTTGTGTGTTGAGATAACTTTCAAGCATACTTTTCAATACTGTAATGGAAACCATTGCCTCTTCTGAATGTATGATGCATTATGCATGTTATTGAAGCAATAAAAGTGTTTGTTTTGTGACTAATCTTTGTCCTTTCATCCTTCTATACTTCTTTGTGTCTTTTCTCTTGCTTATAGGTACACTGTGCAAGTTCACATTTTTGTTGCAGGTTATTAGAGATATATGTTTATCAAGTGGTGGAACATTGCATATAGTTGAGTTTTGGTGTTTTTTCACCCTTCTCAAGTTCATCCTTCTTCACTGTAAGACTGATAACTTTTTGTCTAATCAATTTTAACAAAGGGAACACGTGCTTCCTAGTCTGTGGTATTTTGTACCCTCTCTAAGTTATAATAGGTGAAGTTCACCTATGGTTCACACACCCTCTTCAAATTAACCCTTCCTAAGTCTGGAAACACCCTTTATTTGGTGCATCACCATCCCTAGTATAGTTTCATTTCTGCAAATCTCTTTCCCTAAAACCCATGAAATGTTAGCATAGGACTAGATAGCCATTTTATTACACTAGGAGTAGTACAACACTTAGTTTAGGAAGAGGAAGCCGAAATTATCTATAGGTTCACCTCAAGCCCAAGTCCCATAACTTTAGAAGCAATCCCATGTGTCCCAACTACACAAAACTTCATTTCACATTCTAGCCATTTGGGGGTGCAAAGGTGATTTGGAAACAACACTAACATCTTGCATGTACCTACTCAATAATCTATATCCATATTTTCTACTTCTTCATCATCCACTATGTAGACCATCTTTCCTTTTTCCTTCTCAAAGAAAGTGTGTTTAATTAGTGTGGCATCTATCTCTTCTACTTCATCAAAATGCACTCCTTTGAGTCTACCTCACCAAATAACTCTTGAATGAGTTCTTCATCCTTTGCATTGTCTCCCATAGTTAAATGCTTTATAACCCTTAATGCCTCTTCCACTGGAGGTTTAATAGAAAATTAGTCAAAATTCTGGATCATCCATGTAACCAAGTCCTACCAATTTCTAGTTTCCCTATGCATTTCTGCATAAACATACCAAGCTCATGCACAACCTTGTAAAGTGGAATAAATTTTGTGCACCCAAAGTGAAGGTGGTAAAGCTTCCTGCCCCTCTATCCAAAGTCTCTCACACTACTAAATGTGGTGCTGAATAGGTTGATTACCATGATACATGTAAATTGTAGTAGGCACATTACTCCTGAAGAATTGAGTGGTTAGAGCAATTTTGATTTCATTCCACTCCATAAGATTATTCCTGTGAGCCATCCACCAACGTGTTATTATCCCGTGTAAGGTATATAATAACATATTCATTATTTTAACTTGATTTGTCCACCATTTCTCCATGGCATGCAATAATCCCATAGGGTCTCCTTCTCCAGTGTATCGAGGTACAGAGTTACCTATCCTCCTAACACAATGAGGTTTGCTTCTCCGTGAAAATGTACTTCTTACTTCACACCCAACCATCTCATATGTTCCATGTACCCAATTGTCACAAGAAACACTTGTAGTATCACTAATAGATTGTGCATCTTCCCACTAAAGGATTCCTTCCTTAGATGGCTCAAGTACTTTTGGGTCCCGAATGACACGTAGATAAATTCTGTTCTGATCTTCCTCACTCAAAGGTTCAACATAAGGTGTAGATTTCCCATCTGTCAAATGGATAATCACTCTTTCTTCCTTGTTATCAAAACTTATATACCCCTTTTTGAACCATAGATCAACATTATTTTCATAACACCAAGGGTGTCCAAATAGAGCTGGGAAGTTTTCCACTTCTGCAAGTGCTAAAACCTCAAATTCCCCAATGAACTTGGCCCCTCCTATAGTAATGGATGCATCCTTCAAAACTCCTATGGGATTGGCCTTAGTTCGATTGGCCATGAACAATACATTAGAGGATAGCTGTAGTGGAGGTCTACCCATCTATAGTCATGCATCCAAACCAAGCACATTCACTTTTTTCTTTTTTTCAATTAATATATAACTCAAGATCCATCCATCTACAATAGTATTGCGAGTGATCTCCTTGTCATAATCTGAGCTATGAGGGGGAAGATTAACATGCAATATCTTCCATCTAGTCTCAATACTTGCACATAGAGTGTTTCCCTTTAGCTAATTCCCTAATAATGGAATGATATTCTCCTGACACAACATCTTACATACCTCTTTTAAGTCATCAATATCTGATTGGACTGTCTCTGCTGCCTTATTTTGTTCCAACTTCCGTGACTATTCCTTTAAACATTGTATTTCACCCTGAAGATTTCTAAGTACCTCCATGGTTTCTTGATAAACCTCCTTCTAATGTGTAGGATTTGGGTACCTTGTATGTAAAACTTTCTCTTAGTGATGGTAGGCTTCTACCGTAATACTTCCCTGAAACATGAAACTTTAGTGCATGAAGTAATCTTCATAGGTAATACCTTAGATTCGACTACCACTTTAGAATCCACTTATTTTCCATAGCACATTATATTCTAAAAATCCTTGTACCCTTGTTCTCTTGTTTATGCTACTTACTAAGATGCTCATATAAGTCTGGGCATTCCTCATAGTTGTGATTCTTCCCACAAAAATAAAAAGTAATATTATAAGGACATTCATGCCTATAGTGGTTAGGAGATCTACATGTAAAACATGTTCTGTGAGGGAAATTGCTTCATCCACCACCATGTCTTTTGCCCCCTAATCCACCATGGTATCCTTGGAATCTGCCATGACCTACTTCAAAATTCCCTTCATTCTGATTATAGCATGCTTGAGTTTTATAATGATCATGGTGCTCCATTTTTCCTTTAGAGTTATCTGATACTCTTATCTATCACACACCAATATCTATGGCATCATGGATCTGACCAATCAACCTGTAATCTTCTGTATTGTGAGTCATGGACTGAATTTTTTTACAATAGTAAGATACATTCTTCCTTATCACATGTTGTAATAATGGGAAGTGGCTGACATCATGGTCCAAATGACATATCTCACAGTCTAGAAATAATGAATGTACTAACCTATAAGGACAACTATCTTTAGTGTGCCCTTCCACTTCACAATTTGTACACCAAATCCTAGTGTGCATCTCATGTGCTGAATTTTTTGATAGTTTCTCCAACTTCTTTTCCATAGCTACAATATGTGCCTCCAAGAATGGGCTCACTCCAGTGTCTATACTCCCACTACTTCAGCATGTAAAGTGGCTTCAAGTGCTTCACGTGGGTCCATATATGTCTTATGTGAAAATTCCCTTCTGAAAGGTGTGATCAAGCCCCCAAGAACCATTGTGCATGTTGGCTTGCATGAATATCATAAGAAATTTTTAACAATGTCTTGAAACATGCATCATATTCATAAATGCTCTTAGTAGTGCCTCTTAATATCCTTGAGCATGCTTATACTCTTCTACTCAAACTCAGGGATATGAAACTCCTTAAGGAAATCATCCTTTAATGTTGCATAATCTATGTAAGTCCGATCAGGGTAAAAATTATTATACTAATTGTGTGTGCATCAATGCGATGTAGTTACAAACTAACTTGTCTTGTGCTAAGAATCAGTAATTCATTTTGTACACCATAGTATCTTATACATGTGCACATTTTCAGCAACATCTTCTATTCCCCTATACTTTGTAAGATGAAGAGAAATCTCCATGTAAATATTCTAGGGTTGGTGTGGACCCTACCCACCTAATCTAGAACCTCTTGTATTACCTCTACCTCTAGAACCACCATATCCACAAGAAATAGATCCACCTATACCCCCCGACCCTCCACATGTAGCTGGAAGTGGACCAATGGATGTACTACCTTATGTCCCAACTGTGGTACTAAATTGGACTTCTACAATCAGTGAAGTAGTATTACTCCCAAAAGTGATTCTAAAATTCTGTGGGCTTGAGTTCTACATTGACGATGCACCCGAGAAGGTACCCCCAAAAAAATATGTTTTCCCAACCATAGATGTACTTTCTATCTAACTTACTCTTGCTCTTCTACTGCCCACACTAACTTCCTCGACTCATCGGTTATGCTAGATACTTTGAAAACCAAATGTAAGGGCTAGGTTTCCACATAGATTCAAATGCACACCTATGGCCCATGTTGTCTTTTTTGACATGCTCCCATGTGAGGCTAAGGAGGGTTTTCTATTATGATTTCCCAAATGGGGGAGTTCCAGATGCTCTAGCTCCACACCTTCTACGTGAGCTCCAAATCCTTCATGAGCCATCTCTCTCCTCAACATCATATTCTCTGCAATATCACATTGTTTCTTTATCTCACTCTCATGCACCTCATCGCCTCATTATACTTAAGCCACCTTCCTTTTCCATGCCTCTCTGCCACTAGGTCCGACATATTTCACCAAACCTTTTCCCGCCCTACGCATGGTCGGGTTTAGTTAGCCATTAGCTTCTCTTCCAAATTCGGAGTTACAATCAAGATTTTGATTGCTAGTGGAATGTCTTGCAAATAAGTTCCCCTTGGATAACATAAAATCTAAAACTTAGCTACCTCGAGAAAGAATAAGTGGAAATTGAGTACTCCAAAATATAGCTATTCAAAACACTAAAGAACTAAGTATCATAATGTGTGTCCAAATCGATCAACATCATAAAGGGCCTGAAATTCTTCATGTGTCCATACAAGTGTGTGCTACCTCCAATTCCTCTTAGACACATATCTAACTAGCCACTCATACAATTCTACTGGAAAGATAAAAAATATTCTCTCATAAAAATAATCATATAAATTCTGCTCTATGCATGTGCATGTGTCAAACTAAGATCTAGTGTTAAACCTTTGATTATACTCCTCTTCTAGATATTCTATCCACTCCTCAAAACTTTCTAAGGTCAACTAGTACATCTTCATAACAAACCATCTTGAAAATAACTGAAAAAAGGTCTCGGGAACAAAACCAATGATGAAGCCTAGAATCCAAAGTATATAAAACCCCGGCACATTGGCACATCACCTAGACTAATTTGAGAACACAAATGAAGTACATAAAGGTACTAGAACCCTCTTCAGATTTGCTTATGCAAGATGTTAGTGTGATGAAGATACAACATATTCAAAACTATAAATAACCATAAACATTTCATAGAGTATATTCTAGATCTAGATCTTAGAGAATCATGAATTAAACAATAACTATAATAATATTAACCATACAAGAACCAGTTACAGTCATGTTTAAAACCATTATCCATCCAATATACTCCATTACATTAACTATTATAATACATATAAGCTTCTTACATTATAAAATATCACCATAAGTCATGCATGTATCAGATCCAACAGCATAACTCTACAATAATTCACTCCTCGTATCTCTCTAAACTACACAGTTCAATACATATTTATAGGGGTGGGGACTTTCCCTTCACCACCTATGCACTTCTCAAAAATAGGTCACATGATGATAATAGCCATGTTCCTTTACATTAACATGCACACATGAAAGTGCACTAATAATAGACATCCTATAGTTAACTAGAAGAAGTAATACTATTATTATCTTGAACTCATGCATGACACTTATCATACACTCCTTCCCAAAATAGAATTTTCATGTCGCACAAGTCTCCATCCCAATGTGTTCTCTGCTGGATATCTCCAAAATATCCCACATCCATGAAAATGGCTAAGTCCTGAATTAGCTTATCTGCACGTTTTCCTTTCCTATCCTTCCACACCTTCAAATGCACCTTGTTCCCATGCAAGAATCCTATTTGTGTCTTCTCCTTAGAATAATATTTTTTCTTAATAATTCTCAAAAATTACCGGTGGAATTAGAAGCAAGAATCTTTAGCAAAAATGACAAAATAAGGGCCTTGGAGGAAGATCTTGAGAAGAAGAATGAGGAGATCATTGAGTGAGACAAGGAGATAAAATCGAAGGATTGATCATTATGCGATTAAGGCGTGACATGAGGGATGAAAAGGAAAAGGTGTGTGAATTCCATAAGAAGATAGAGGCCATTTCATATGTCATTATCTTGAAACACCCAGACCTAGCCATGCCTGAGAAGAAATATGAGTCAACCATGCACTGCTTAGAAGACTTGACCCACATCCTCACCATGGAAAGGAAACCACTCACATTAGAGTCAGTAGAGGAGGTGATGGCATGATAGAATGAGAAGGAAAAATTGAAGATTAGGGACATAATGACTCTATACTTTGAGCTCCTTTCCATAGTAAAAATCACATTGCAGATGGATGAAGCTATGTATGAAAACCTGTTGTAATAGAGATAGGGTAGTAAGCATATTAGTTTCAACACATGAGGTGGATCTTAAATAATTTTGGGATAATTATAAAGGAAATAGGGTGGAGTGTGAAAATATCCTATCCGAAGTTAAGAATAAGTTGGAAGAAATAAAAACCTTGCAGGGCTTGATTAAGAATAATCTAAAGGAATTGAACCCCCAAGTCACTCGCAGGATGGATGCACTAACCGATCTTAGAAAGAAACTAAAAAGCATTATAGATACGCTGAAAGCTAAGAGTGAGGAACTATTTTTTGATGAAGTAATCACATTAGTGAGTGACCTACTTCAGTAGGCATAGGGAGAAGTGGATACATGTGAGAAGATTGAGGCTTCCATAAAGAAGGAGTTCCCACTCCTCATGTAGTAATAACATATTATTCCATTATTCCATTCTTTATTTATCACAGCTTACACTATTCTTTATTCTTTGAAAAATCATAATATTCCCAAGGATAGAGAACACACATAGTGTGGGGTGATGTTGGACCCTAAAATATTGGCTAATTACCAAGAGGCGTGTGCTTGCAAGATCTATAGATAGAAGGGTGCTCGGGTAAAAACACGCAAAAAAAAAAGGATTTGAGAAGTGTTTAAGTTAAACCAGGGCACACGCGGGAGGAAAAACAAGGTTTTAAAGGAATTAGCCATATTTTGCATCATGAAGTCACTTGAGGAAAAATTGAGGACCGACTAGGTGTGATAAGTCGATAAGGTGCCAACCTCGGAACCTTGGAGGTCAAGAAAAGGATATTCCACACGGAAATATTCCTAGAGGCATCACCACAGATTAGTTGAAGGTTTATAAAGAGGATAAGCATTTACCAATGGAGGGCCACATTGACACTTGGCTTGTAATATTCTTAGGAGAAAAGTTATGCAAGTGGACGAGGTCCTATTTAAAGGAGTGCTTGGGATAGGAATGAGGGTATAAAGTATATAATATAGAGATATACCAAAGAGACAGAGAGAGACAACAAAAGGGAAATTGAGAGAAGGAATGTAACAAGGTATTACAATAATGTTAGGAAATGCTAAGGGTTTTGAACTCATGGTGCTAGAGTTTAGAGTACTTAGTAATAAAGGTTTGTAAGGGGTTTTATTAAGCACAAGTATTGATACTAGGGTTTGTAACAAGGGTGATAATGGGGAAACATAGTTAGAATATTTAATCGATTAGTTTGTAAGGGTTGGACCTTTATCATTTGATGTATATGGTCTGAGATGACCCTTTTGAATGTAGTATGGCTACTCTAGACACTTTTAAAATCAATATACATGGATCTATTCTATACATTTTGTTTATGGGTATAAACCCTCATGTTATTTGGTTTTCCATGACTCATATTTGATTTCTTATGCTTCATACAATGTTTTATTATCTTTTTAGATGTATTAATGTGTAGATATGTTAGTTATATCTCCCGCCTTTTATTAGATGCATGTACTCCTATTTCTGTAAATAATCCTATATTAATGACAAAAATATCTTACAAAGCTCACATAAAGGAGGGGCTCGGTGCTCGTGAATGCCTTGAGTGAGTGACCAACGTATGTTTAATGATACACTTGCACATTCGGGGTTAGAAATAATTATTGAGGGTAAAATAATGACTACATCTCGTGTTCAAAAGGAGGGAGAATTGGTATAGATGGGTTAAGGATAGAGTCAGTTTCAACATCTGGGCACACCAAAGAAAATAAAAGAAGGCTATGGTAAGTTCCAACCAAGCACAAAGACTTATTCAAGAAAATCATCAGTTTTGTTTACTTTCATTGGAAGAAAAGAAAAATGGACTTGAGAGCATAGATATTTTGGATAGCACTTATCATTTTTGCAAAAGAAGCCACCACAATAATTGCTCATTCAAGGAGCAAAACAAACTTCCGTTATTCATTCACTATATCTACTTACGCATTCACTTGGACCTGACCATGGGACAAAAATGAGAAGATGAGATACAAGGAACAATGGTGACTATAGCAGTAGTGTACATGGATATGATTTGGTCAATTCATCTAAAGAGACACAAGGAAAGCAAGAAGGACTAAACCAATATAGTATGGGACCTTCTCCATACTTGAGCAGGTGGGAAAAGAAACCTTCAGGGGAACACTTCATGTAGATGCATACGATAAAAAGTTTCAATAGCTCACACTTGCTAAAGCCATCTATGCATGAAAAATAAGGAAACATACATAATATTCCCTCCAAAGATGATTTTACTCTAGGAAAATTGGAGGAGGATGTAGCACTTGAGAAGAAAACTAGAGATCCACATGAACCTTAGAAGATTAGATGAGAGAAGACACCAAGGTAGACCCAGTGGTACTTGAAGGAGAAAGAGAGGGATTTGATTCCTCTACCACTCCCCCACTAAGATTTTAGGGGACCAAAATCCTCCCAACAAGGGAGGTATAATCTAGAAAAACACATGACTTCATCAGTTCCATCAGCACCAAGAAGGATAATTGAAGAAAATTAAGGAAAATGAGGTAAACAAAGGTTCTAGATAGAACCTCCACTGCTGTAGAGTGGAAGTTGCAGAACCACCACCATACAGGGCCACGGTCCCGTAACTACCACCTAGCTAGGTCGGTGGTCCCGAAACCATTGGTTTTCTCGGTGGTGGCGGTTTTGACACTTTCAAATAGAAAAGAGAAATGGAGCATGAATGGATGTGAATTTGAAGCAATTTACTATGTCTCTTCCCTCCCTGACCTTTCCCATTCTCCAGTGTACGGGAGGACATGGGAAAAGGCTATAAATATAAGGAGGAGCAAGATAATTGATCATTTGGATATCTAAAGAGATCAAAGAGAAAATATTTAAGATCAAGTGAGCAATATCTTCAGTGATAATGAGGAATTGTAGGAGCATGGTGTAGAAACAGAGCAAGAAAGCATAGGAAAGGATAGGTTTACATTGTTGTATCCATTTTCTACTTCTTGTAATCTTTAATTGTCTATAATTGACCAATAAAAGTTGGAAGAAAGAGCATCTTTCTCTTCATGACTAGTTTTCCTCCATTGGGGGTTTCCAAGATAAAATTGTTGGTGTTTGGAGTTTGAATTATTTCCTATTCTCTGCAATTTCCTTTCTATAGCACTAGATAATCAGTCACTAAAGCTCTAATCTTTAATCAATCTATCATTTTCCAAAGTTGAAATTAAAACAACATAATTGTGTGATTTCATAGAGTTCTAAAGTAGAAGTTTACCAATCACCTCTCCAATGATAAATTCAAGGTATTATATATATATACAAACACATATACATATATATAGTCACATGGATGGGGTATGTGGCCAAGAAAAAAAAGTGGCTTCCAAGTTTAATTTTTAACTAGCATAACATCATTAAGATATTAATATTTGTTTATACCTTATACCTCTACACGTGTTCGCACGCATGCGAACATGCGTGTGCATTTGTGGTTTTTGGTAATTGGAAAATTTATAATTCCATCATTTCAAGAATAAGAGATCTATTGTTTCATGGAGAAATGAAGTTTGCACGAAAGGTTATCATATAGAAATAACACAAAATACATTTCATAATCCCAATTTTAAAGGTGTATGTTCATTTATATTTGTGTATACATTTTATATATATAAATAAACATGTTTCAATAACCATTTAAACTAGATAAAAATTATTTTCAAAAAGGAATAAAATATTTTAAACTATGAGAGAAAGAGAGTATCTTAATATATTTTTATGTAGGATTTTGTTCATGTAAAAAATAGACATAGACTAAATTCACCAAAAATCAATTATATGTATTTATAGATATATCTACACACACACACACGTAGATGTCTATGTATATGGTATGAGTGTAAGAAGAAACACCTTCCTTTATTCAAAAAATCATATACAATTCTAGTTTCAATCATTCAAGGGGATGAGAAATTTAACTATTCACTTAACTTATAAATTTAACACATTGCAGCTTGAACACCTATATTCCAACATCATTTATTTACTTCTAATCCATCATATCACTTCCAATGCAATGAATAATGAGAAGAAAACAAAACAGCAACTAACTTTTTTTATTTCACACTACAAATGAACCTTAATATTTCCATTTTCTTCCAAATAATGAAGCCTTCCTAGGAGCAATGAAATACAATCATTAACCAACTAAAATGCAAGTATACAAGCCTCCCAAAAGAGGGAACAACCTGCCAAATTTTTGAACAAATTTTACCAAACCAAAATGATCCAAAAACTCTAATTCTATAATTTCCAAGTTCTTCAAATTTGTAAGCCTTGGTTTCCTCCCAACCTATAGGCATCATGATATGCCAAAAATCAAGTAATCAACATAATGTCCTCCCTCCAATCCCATGGAAAAGAGGAGATCATTCTCAAGATTTCACAAGGGTTTCACACATTCACAAAACCACATAAAACATAAACCCATAAAAACCAACATCAAGGCAAAAATGTAAGGAGTATCATTCTCTACTTTGTGCCATAGGGAGATTGTATAAATCCATTCAAATCATTAGGTACTTAGTGATTTAATTTAATTAAATATAATTATAGAGTAACTATTGTAATATATGATATTCAAATGCTAAGATAAAATAAATACACAAGCAATAAAGGATGTAAAATATGAAACCCTAAAAAGATGAATAAGTAAGAGGAATTATTTGATTTCGAATCTACATGAAGTGATTTGGGTAGGTGTGACAACTAAATAAAAAGTAAACAAGGTCGTCACTTGGTCACAATTAAATCAGTAGTGTAGGAACAAAGCTAAACACAGATGCCTATAGCAGTCAAGGGTGCATGGGCGCTAAAGAGTGGATTTGGGCACTGTGACTTTGTAAACGCTCAAGACTTGATTTTGATGTGTCACAAGGTATTCACTATTTTACCCATTGATCATGTAATGCTCACTCCTTGATCACCCATGACACTTATAACATGTAAAAGATAAGTTCACATGCACAATCCCACAAACGACATCAAACCTAAAATAAAAATATAGAATGGGAGTCACACTGACCCCAATGGTCACTGAAGAGTGAACTTATGACTTATTATTGCACTACATCTTAGATTCCATGTAGTTTTGTTGTATGTGTGTAGAAATTGTGACCTAGGATGCCCTTGTGAAAGATGCAAGATAACAAGATAGACTTTATTAATGATGTAAAATGTATGAATGGAATAGATTAAAATTCCCATCCTATGTTGTGTATGTAGATTATGTAGCCATTGTCCCTTGAATGGATTCTAGATAGATGTCTTGTAGTGATTTTAGTGGCTTTTAAATGCAATATTAGGTGGTAATAGTAATTCTTAGTGCTTGGTCCTTAAAACATAACTATGTATTTATATAATTCCATTATTTTAATTTTGTAATTTAAAAATAAAAGGCAGACCCAAGGTAATAAAATGTAATTAAGAAGAAAAAGGGGTCCAAAAGAGGTAGGAAAAAGATAAAGAGGGACATGAGTGCCTGGAGAATAGGAACACCTGGTGATACTATCTAAACTGGGAGATAGTGTCCAAAGCCATAGAAAGATAAAAACGTCAAATGCCGACAAGAAAAATAGATGTATGAATCCAATAAAATTACAAATGACAAAGAAATAGGTTAAGGATAGTTGTCAATTACTAGTTTTGTTAATTAGGAGCTATTTTTAGGACTTAGAAATGTACCCAAGTGCATGATGTTTTGTATAAATTTTCCCCACAATATGTTGTTGAGTGAATACTCGATAACATAAATTAGATAGAAGATATGTACCTTATGATACATGTAGTGTGTGTGGTGAATAGTGTGCCGAGTGGACAAGTGAAGCATGGAGTGATTGTAAAATGAAACATGAAGACTAAGAGAAAGGAAATGTGTCCCTAAGGGTGAAGTGTATACGTAAATATGTGTTACTAGAACCTGTGTTTGTTGAAGTAAGATGCTCCTTGTTGCATATTAAGGATGGACCTACAAAATAAGAGTGAAAAATTAGTCAAAGTTGTGTTTATAAAACATTTGTGTAAAAGTATGCATAAGTATGTAAAAGTGTGTAATAAGGAAATTGTGCACCTAGTATGTAAAAGAGTAAAAGGTAGAAATTTGTCCTATTACTTGGATATTTTCTGATTTGAATGCTAAAGGTGAGGTTTTGGGATGATCTCATGCTAAGAGTGATTTTTAGGGATCTCACGCTATGATTTTTTGGGTATTCTCACACCAAAAAGAGAGAATTTGGGAGAGAGGTATAGTTTTACTCTCCTTCCATGACTCTTCCCAATAAGAACCATTGCAGATGGCACATCCATGATTTATTCCTTTTTTCCTTGATTAGTTCCTAATTAGTTCCAATTGTACTAATTAAAATTGATTGTAGGAGATAGAATGAATTATGTAACTAAAGGTCTATGCATGTAACTGTAGAACTGCTCTGTAACCTACCGTAAACTGTGTTGTGCTTGAGAAATTAATTATATCTACCCCGTGACATTAGTGTCTATGGGAGGACATAAGTGCACAGGTGTTCCTATTTGATCATGTGTGTTGGTGTCTGCTCTATGATTCTGAGCTAGTTTTTAACTGTGTTTTTGTGTTTTTTTCCATATTGTCTTGTGTTTTCTAAAGATCTCATATTGTTATATGGGTGATTTTTTCACCCAATGTATGCCCCCATAATTTTGGGCGCATGTGAAAATGGTTGGAAAATGTAACCAAAAGGAAAGGACCAGATGCGGATCAAAATGGATCCCTTCAAGGTGGAGAGGATGTGCATGGTAGAAACCAAGGAACATGCAAAAAAAGTAGGCTACAACTATGTGTTAGTGAAAGAAAATAAGATACTATAAAAATGTAATCAAACAAGTGGGTAAACAAGATATACCACAAAAAGTGTGTTTCGAATGTAGGACATCACTAACAATGTCACAAGAAAATTAGGGCTGAAATGGACAAAAGCATACGATGATCATACAAGACATAGGGCATAGCCCACAAATAATAACATACAATGGAAAGAAAGAGAAAAAAATTGTAACAGAAAACCACGGTGGTAAATAGTCTTATAAAGAAAATGCTACACATGAAGCATTCATTAGCATGCTTTAGAAAGATAATTAGTATATAATGAATGTGTATAAGTCGTGAAAACTAAAGTAACTATAATGAAAATTAGTGAAAATATGGAAATAGAACTTGTGTAGTGTATGATAGAAAAATTAGATGCCCCCATGAGCCTCGGTGGGACTAGTAAAAGGTACAATGCCAAACATCATTGCAGTGTGTAAGAACTTGTAAGAGATATGTATTCACCTCAAAATACCAAGTGAACATGCATGTGTATATATAGAAAGATAATGACATAGTAATAATTCATCTAGCATGGACAAAAAAAAGCTTAACATGTAAGTATAATAAGCTAGCAAAAGTAGATGCAACCAAGATATGCAAATGCAATGTATGATTGTGATGGAATGGTATGCAAAGTGTGAAGATGGTAGGGCAACATGCCCTAGTGGATGTGCATGAGATGGAGTTTATTTATAAAATATCCCTCAACAGTCAAGAATGAACCATAGAAAAAGAGTGCGTCATCAAGAAATGAATGTATTATGTGAGTATATACTAGAAATAAGTACCATGAAGCATAGAACATGAGATATAGATGATGTGAGGTTCATTTTAGAATTATACACTCGGCAGAGTCAAGTTTGAACCATGGAACTAGAGTGTGTCATAAGGTAATGATGATACAATGTGTGTATCGAAGGGGATGAAAATGTGTAAAGGGGTGAATAATGAGGCATGGAGTGAAAAGTTTGGTAATAAAATCTAGAGAGAATTGACAATGATGGCAAGGGGGAAAATTGTTCTTCCCCAAGTGTGCAAGTGATACAAAACTAGATGATGATAGTGAAGGGTGAGGGCCCTCCACCCGATATCCGAGGAGTCAAAGGAACATGACGACGCTCTATGATTGGTGGTATGGGAGAGTAAGTATGTGTAGATGATGTAGACCTATGTGGTAAAGGATATGGTGAACATCCATGTGGTAGGGCTTCCCGTGTAGGGGACTTGGGCTAACTATGTGGACTAAGATATTGATGAGGATGAGAAGGTTGTGATGTATGGTGTATGTGAAAAGGAGAGCTAGGTGTGGAAGTAGATTTTGATTTATGAGGCTTTAGAAGCCTAGATGTTATATGTTGGTTCTCAATCCAGACCCTTGTATTAAGCTAGTCTTTTCCTAGACTCTCCATAAATGTAATTGTTATGTGTGCTACATATTGTTTTCCTTTCTTCAAAGATCAATTTGATTAAAGGAGACTTATCAATTTGTAATATTTTGTGTGTCTTGAAAAATTTAAAATAAAGGATTGAACGTAAATGATTGGAGGACAAAAGGAAATGAAAATGAAATATTTAAATGACAACCACGAGATTAAAGAGTCTATGGGACCAAAATCTCGACTTTAAGATGAATTTAGAATATTTTCAATATCAAATTTTCTACATGTGAATCTTACACACAAATCCCATGATGTTTCCAAGCCTTATTCATTCAATAACACCATAAGAATTCCCAATGAATTGGTTAATGTAATGGTTGATCAAAGTAGAAAATATTTGGACTTGCGGGTGATCGGGATATGTTTACATCTCTCGCAAAGGTTAAAAACATGAACTCAACACTAAATGGAAAATTTGAAATGAACTTATCCATTTAAAAAATCCTCGGATGTTCAAATGGATATCAAATATATACACCGCCAAGAAATTCAAATTCCGCGTAGGATAGGACACATGGCGGGATTCGGCCCTCTCTAAGCCATTCAAGTTTTACAGACTTCAAGTTTGTGGAATGTAATAAATTCATACAGTTTTGAGTCCATGGTGAGGCACACAAAGTCAACACAATAAAAAAGAAAAATGGATAAGTTTGGGGATATCAAGATGGCATAAGATTAATGGTTGATGGTGGACATGCATCACCATTACAACGCAATGAGAGAAAATGGGTTCCAGTGGACCTCAAGTCTGCGGGATGAGACAATTTTTAAAATTCTTCGGATCTGAGTGGTTTGAATGGTCAAGGTGGATGCATGGAAGCATTTATAGGAAGCCATCAATGAGGTATTCCCATATAAGTTTTGCGATGTGAAGGCCTAACCCGCAACCAATGAATGAAAAACACAAGGTTAGAGAGCCCAATAATGTAAAACCAAAAAATTGCATGGGGATTTCTTATTAGTTATGATTCTCACTCTAACAATACTAACATTGCCAATAGTGTGGAGCTTGGTCTATGATTCACACTCTAATAATTTTTTTAAATTAAATTTAATTGTGAAGTAAGCGTGGAGATTATTTATTGGCTCACGTTTCATGATGGTCGATTAAGGTTATGAAATTTATTGATATTTTGAGGAGCATGGAGCTTTCTCATTGGCTCACATTTTATGAAAATAATTCAAGTTTATCAAATAGTCGACATTGTGAGGAGCATGGATATTTTCATTGGCTCATGTTTCATGATAAGCGGTACCAAAAAGAATAGTCTGAGAAGGCGAAGGTGCGTGGCATTTTCTTATTGGCTCACATTTCATAATGGAACATACCTACGCGCAAAGCCACATAAACATAAAAAGCAAAGGGAATCATACATATATTAAAATATAATTCCCAAATTCAATCAAAAGTTATCACTTGTCACTCTCTTGTTCATCTTAGCATGTAAAAATTCAAATAGCCATAAATTTTGCTCCAAAGCTCCAAATCATGCAAAATTGGTCTCGTTGGAAATGTCTCCTCAAGCCATTTGATTTTGCATCATTTGATTCATAAATTAATGACATGTAGTGGGAGAAAAATATAAAAAATAGATACCGGTGCATCTATCGGTATCAATGGTTGTTTTGCACATGTGGTAGTGAAGGCAAGAAATTGATCACAAAATACTACTAAAAAATTAGATAGTTTTAGTTAAAAAAAAGTACATTCCCAATATGATTAAAGATATTTATTTATGAACAAGGTCTTGATTCACTCTCAATTTTGGGAGGGAAATTTTATTGTTGATGCAGCCTACAATTCACCGGTGATACCCTAGACACATTGACACATCACTCAACCTAGATTGAGTGCTCACCCAAAGTGCACAAAGGTACCAGTCCCTCTTTAGGGTTGTTGTAGTAGAATACTAACATGATGAAGACTTATAACATATGGATCCATAACTAATACATCATTATACAGTGCATGATAGATCTAGATCTAGGAAAGAATAGGTTTAAACAATAATCATGATAGAAATAAGAACATGCACTACTCAATTATACACATGAATAACACTTAGGTTCAGTCAATATCTTCCATCTCTTAATTATCACAATAACACATAAGCTTCTTACAATACTGGAAATCTATGCCGATGCACGCATGGATTTGATACGGTAATCTAGAAACATGTACACTATGTTATCTATCTCTCTATATCCATCATCTCCTACTAGGTAATTCACTACATATATATAGGGTGGGGACTTTCCCTTCACCACTTATCTATTCCAAAAATAGGTTGTATGCTATTAATAGCCACATGCCATTTTCATGCATAGCCACACATGTAAGTGTGCTATCTATAGACTACTGATAGTTAACTCGAGGTGACAATCCTATTCTTAGACTTTCTCCATGTAAAAGTGTTATGAATACGATCCTCCGAAATAGGCAATGCATGGTACGCACGTCTACGCATCGTTGGTGTGTTCTACATGCCATCTTCTAAAAATAGATCCTTATGCCCAAAAATTGATAAGTCCCAAAAACTAAACTTCGATCCACGTGTGCATTCTTATTATCCATTTGTGCCTTTGTGTATGACTTTCTTTCCCACACGGAATTATTGTATGCTTTCTCTGTCAAGTGTTCTTTGATCAACATTACCCTACACTAATTTCATTATCACCCCGACAATGGGTATCTCCAAAATTGAAGTAAAGAATAGAAGAATGGAAAGAATGGAAAGAATGAAAGAATGTATGAAAGAATGTTTTACCCTCACTGTCTCCTCTTCATCCTGAACAACTAATTTAGGATATTCCTATTTTATTTCAGCCTCCAAGGTCTGCCATTCAATGAAGTGCTTGTTCTACTTTTTCTGGAATGTCCACAACAATGGACTCCAATTCATCCCTCGCAATCTCCCCTTTTTCATTTTGCAAGACTGACACAATGTTGGACATTGAGTTCATTCTTCCTTCTAGTAAATCCATATTTTGTGTAATGAGATTCCCAAGCTCTTACAATCGAGTCTTGTGTGGCTCTCTTGTGCTATTGTCGGGCCCCGTGCTTCTACGCTAACCATTGACAACCTTTCTACATGGCCCAATGTTTCATCCTTTATTGATATTTGGACCTCACTATTTTATTCTAGGGTCTTTATGTTCATAATCACCTTTGTAGCAATGAAGATGTTTAAAGCATGGTCTGCTTTCTTTAATTCTTCTTGTAGCACTTGTAATAGCCCTTTATAGGATGCAATCTTTTGCATCACCGAAGCTTTCTCTCATTCTGCCTCTTGTTCTGGATCTCTTGGCGCTAGCATGTGTAGAGGTTCATCTTCAAGTACCAAGTCCACCAACTTTCCTACATAATGTATTACTGAGGGAAACATCTTTGATACCTTGGTCTCTAAGTGTGGCCTAGCTCTTATGACATTGTCACCAATCTCCTCTGTGATGCTGATGAATACAATGTTATTTTTCTCCGCTAAGTCCCTCTCTTGTGTTAGGCATGCTATTTCTCCATCCTTAGTTTTAATCTCCTCTCTGAGTGCCCTAATTGTGGCAGCCTTTTCCATATTTTTCCTTGCCACCTCTGTTGATACTTTGACCAATGCATTACTCACCTATTCATCCGACATGATAGTAGGCTTTACTATCATGTGTCTAGCTTGAGGTGTCTTCTTCAACCTCTGTGATACGCATGACTCCTCACATACATCAAAACTTGGCTCATCTATGTGTACATGCATGGACCATGACAACAACTTCCTCATGTGCACTGTGGCCATATCTTCATCCATGAGCTCCCAATCAGATAAGTCTTTCTATGTTAGTGTGCTTTGGAAATGGGTGTAGACAATTTTACTTACTTCCTCTACATAGCCCATGGATGGTGCAATGTGCTCTCCACTTGTTATTCTAGACCGTTGCTACTTAGGGACTTTAGTTTCCAAATTTGGGACTTGTGTCTCCATGTCCTAAGAAGTCTCTACAACTATCTCCTCCAGTCCCTTTTCTTCCTCTCCTCTTTCCTTAAATTCCTCATCCTTTTGTTCTTCTATTACCTCTAGAAGTATATTAAAATTAGGCACACTTTCCTCTGAATATTCCACCTCCTCATCAAATTTAGTTTCCTCATTCTCTCGCACGGTTTCCCCCTTCGTGGAGAGATTCTCGGTGATTTGTACACTTTGTTGGTAGAGTAGCACCTTGGGTCCTTGTTCTCTTGAACACCCTCTTAAATTTTTGCTCCCATTTGACTTCATTCAATTCTTCATCATCCCCCTCTTATGGATGAGGTGGTGTAGTGGCATGCTCAACTTCATCCTTATTTGTAGGATGTCTTCTACTGTATGATCCAAACCACCACTATCTTCACGCTCATCATCCTCATCCTCCACTTTAATTGGCTCGGTGGGCTTAGGCTCTGGATGTTCTCCATTGTATCCTTTCCCTTTGGTAGTGCTAGAAGTGTGAACTCATCTTCCACATACTTTTTATTCTCCATATTTGGATTTAGTTAGAGATATACCAACGCTGCTCCAATATCTCCCACCACCAAACTTATTGGTTTAATTCTCAATACATCTGAAATGAGTCTTTCAACATATGCACCCCGCCCTGGATACACATATTTCTTCCTTAGTGTGTGGTAGTCACAATCTACCTTTTCTATGTTGAATGTCGGTCACCACACATCTATAAACATATGTACTAATGGTGGAAGTACCTTCTTTGTGAATACATATGGAAATTTAAACTAGGGGCTCCATAATCCATATTTTATGGAAAAATGTGCTATACTGAAATGCTCATATATAGTGAACTCAAATTCCTTTCCAACCACCAAAGGCAAGTCCTTGGGGATGTGCCATTCTTCCTCAAAAGCTGCACAAAGCCTATCATACCACTTCTTAGCCCATTGTTTAACCTGCTCTGTCATGGATCCCTCACACAAGTACTTCTTGAAGCATTCTATAGGTGATTTGTGTTCCATTGGATACTCCCATACCTTCTCCTTCGGTCCATTAGGTACTCTGATCTCCATGAACACCAGTGATAATAGAACAACTCCAAAGATAATTCATCCTCCCACGCATGCTTCCTCAATGATTGTCTCTGTAATATAATGTGAAATGTTGTATAATACTCCTTTAGACATATTTTTGGCAATGTGCAGCCACATGGTGTTCACTTGTGACCACCTTTCCATGTCATTGAGCTTTATAGCAAGATGTGTGGTTGCTTGCACAACCGGATATTTATTCGGTTTGTTGATGTCCATACCACGTGGACCCTTTGTATACCCAAACTCCTTTTTGGTATCCAATATTGTGGTTTTTCCATCGATCATCTCATAAATTTTCTTATGTGCCTTTCAACCCCTTACCATGGAGATGAGCACAACTGAAATTATGACTCTACAACCTATAAAGTAGAAAAAGTCCTCATGCACTCGCTCTTGAGCCATTGGTACAAGGTCTTATATTTTCCATAGTAAGGAGCTCATATAGTTGGTAAAATCCTATTCTATACAAGATCTTCTCACCAACATCTTCATATACCAACATGTCTTCGGTCATGCATTTATTTGTCTTCATGTTCAAAAGAATGCATCAAGCTCCTTATTATTTTCTATGGTATGGTGATTGTACTCACTCACTTTGCTTTTCCTTATATGAGAATCCCACTCCTAGTCAATGATAACCACCTATGGATATTACATCTTAGAAAAATTTCTTTCTAGAGCCATCTCTTCTTCTTCGTCTATCACCTTCTTCTTTCCCTTCACTCCTTCTACCACTACCTCCTTGGGTGCCATTTCTACCTTACAATTCTCTATATATCCTTTCCACTCAAATTCTATAAGGTGCGAAGCAAACCCTAGTTTGATTCAATCTATCCTAGGTGAAATTAATTTCCCTATCTCATCTTTTTCACCTCGCTTCACTCAAACCCTTCATTAATGGGGACATAATCTTCCTCTATGCACATATCTCTTTGTCATGACTGGTTACACACATCTCACACCTTAAAATGATCACTCGGTTCTTCGCACTTAGATTCTTTAAAATAATCTTAATCGCAACAATAAAAATGAACTCACATGCCATCCTTATATATATATTCAAATATTTGATACGTTCATTGCTCCTTCACCTACAAAATATCCTCTCATTAATTCCATCCTTCCCACATGTTACATCCTCGTGCCCCATCTATAACCTTCTAGTGTTCCTTCCTACCCTTTGGTCATAGAATTCTCTTCAGCATGCATCCTTGCACATGAGTACCTCATCATTGTACCTTATCCTAGTAGTTATCATGGCCTCTGCTTACCTTGCGTTATGTTTTTCCTTCATTCATCTTCATCCTTGGTCACTTTTGAGAAGAAATATTTTTACTTTGAAAAACACCCGTAGAAGCTTATTCTTTTCATCTTTCAATTCCCACTATATTGTACCTATATATCAACAACAACCCCACACTAAAAGGATGTGTATTCCTCGTATAAACATGCTTCATGTATTAATTAGCTTCATGTGCGCAAACACACTTATTTCACAACAAAAAATAAAGTGACAAAGCATAGCGAAAATGAATGAAATACATTAAGGAAATATAGAATGGAAACCTAATCTAAATGGAAATACTACCTTATCAAAAATACCAAGAAGAATTATTTACGTAAGGGATTCACCTACTCCTATTGAAGTAACTAGCTAATCGTGTGTTCCATCCAGGTGCTTCTAACTGGAAAGCACCTATTTCAAGGATGTAAGCAATGACATACAACCCTAACCAATGTACCTTAAGTTTTCATGGATGGTGAAGAACTTAGAATAATAGAGAAGTACCATTTGTTCAATCTCAAACTTCTTATCCCCGATGTTTCTATCATGTCATGCTTTTTCTGGCCTTTTCCTACTTTTGACTCCATTGTTTTATGGCTTGTCACTCATCCAAGTTGAATCATCTTCTCAATACGCTCATCTAAATCCTACTTATCAACTATATCTCCACCACGTGTAATGAGCAAAGAAGGTAACATAAATTCTATAGGGAGAATGGATTACGTACCAAACAACAACTGAAATGGCATGGCTTTGATCAATATCTTATAAGATGTTCTATATACCCAAAGTATAAATGACACTTTATCATCCCAATCCTTTCTTCCAACATCAAATTTTTTTGTTAAATTATGGCTCAAAATCTTGTTGAAATCCTCGGCGAGCCCCATTTGCCTAAGGATGATAGCGTGTATTTTTATGGTGTGCAACCATAAACTCATCTAATAGGATCCTAATTGTCTCATTCAAAAGTGTGTACCTATCACTTTTCAACCTTAAAGGACATCCATATCTTTTAAGAACATTCTCTTATAGAAACCTAGCTATTGTAGGCACTATAAAATCCTTCATAGGTGCTACTTACGCCCACCTTGTGAGATAATTTGTACAAGTTATGATATAATGTGACCCAGTCCTATGCATGGTTGGAAAAATAGGTCCTATAAATTCAATTGCCCATTTCTCAAATGGTTTAGAAATAGTAATTTGTCTCAAAGGAATCTCATCTCTTTTCCTGGTTTACCTAGAAGGTGACAATGGTCACATGCTTTGCAATAATCTTTACAATTTTTATACAGTGTCTCCCACCATAATCCAACAAGTAGGATCTTTCAGGAATTTACATCACCTGCATAAATACCTCCTACAATACCACCTCATGGGATTCTTCCATAATATCTTTGCACTCATGATCTAATACACAATGGCATAATACTTTATCTCTCCTGCCTAGCTTGTAGAGGTCACCACTAATTAACATAAACAATGTTGTGCATATAACAAGCTATTTTTTTTCTAATGCCTTCATTCTTTCTGGTGCCACACCAGTTCATAGAAAGACAGAAATGTCTTCTAATTCTGATGGCATATGTTGTAACCTATATAATTGTGTGTCTAGCATGGTTTCTTCAATTGTTTGTTCTTCTTCTCCCGAGTGAATTCTAGACAAGTGTTATGGTCCGATTTACTTTTCCTTGGCTTTACCGAACTATGAA